>CM073763.1:27330670-27930670 GCA_037127475.1 Arma custos | reverse complement strand
GAATCTAGACAATCTATCAGGTATGAGATATGATGAGGCGTATTCGTATATTAACAATATAATAACAACAGATCATTTGGAATCTGAGACCTTTCCGGGACTCACCCGGATGTGATGTGATCTACGGCAAGTCACTCCCTGCAAAATCTTTGTCCAAGAAACAGTCTTACCATGTACTGAACCCAAAACGCTTCATGAGTTGTAGTGGTACAGGTGCGAGTAACCATAACAGTAATAAAGATTTTAAAAAAGACATTTCAGGTCGATGCATGATTCTTTAGACGTTTTAGACAGACTGACTGCATTACTATGTTCATGTATACATAAACATTGAATATTTCAGGAAATGACTGCCATGAATGATGAAGAAAGGGGCTTGTGTTCCTTAGGAAATGGCTCCCCATCGGGTCCCCAAGTTGAGGGGGGGCGGCAGATGAACTCATTCTAGTCCAATAGTCCTTGGACCCAATTTTTTCCTGGAACCTGGTCACGTAACTACTTTATAGACGTTTCTTCCGACCCGGGTACCGCCAGCTTTCAAAGTATATTTTTAAAACAGGCATGGTCCGCTTGATAACAATACTGCGATTCTGGCGTTACGGAAATGATTTTTAGACCGAAGGATTCGTTGTTATAAACGAAAAAATTTTTACAATTTTTTATAATATAAAATACTATATTAATAGTAAATATTCTTGAACGAACATGTAAACATGTAATATAAAAAGCATTTATTTTTTCACTAACCATCCGATTATTTTTCATCAGCACTTTAGCCTCGTCCTTATTTTACTCTAGCAAATTGCTAATAATAATCATTAATAAGCGTGGTTTCAAAATGCTAATTAAAATAACTGTATAACGTTGCGTATAATATTGCGTAATAACTTCATACGCTAGTAAGAAATAAGGAAAATTACTTTAATTAATGATCTTTCATAAACTCATTCATAACATGTCACTCCTTCAAAAGAACAACGTCAGAACTCACAAATCCTAATTTTTCAATAGAGGCATTTGAAAGTTCCATGTGAGATAAAATTTGTTTTTTTCTTTTTTAACCCCTTGACTTTTATTAATTTTTAACAATAACATATTAATAATATAAATTAAGAAGAAATATTCATCTCTTTCGTGTAGATGCATAAACTGGATGATCATGGAGAAAAACGAAGAGAGAGACACTTCAATCAAATTTGCTAGATGCGCAATTGAATGAACAATATGTGAGTGTGTTATATAAACAAAATAATAAACTGTAATATAAGCATATAATCATATTAATATTTGCAATATCTCTAATAACACGGAGGCTTGATTATGCAAAACAACATTCAACATGAAAGATGATTATAGTCTATCATCTATCACTCTTACTAAAATATTAAATTAGCATTAAGAATATACACACAGATAAATACAAGAACTGACGAAACGCTACAAACAGTTATCAAATCTTCTTGACTAAAGATCTTCACATGACTTACGAAAGAAACGACCAATCCTCAGCACTATATTAAGACCTGTTTGAAAATATCGAGTAAAACTTTTGGGTTATGCAAAACACGTCCATATACACAATGTACAAACATCACAACACAAAATTCTAAGGAAAATTGTTTAAGTTATATTATCAATCACATTATACAAAACGACATGAAAATTCCCACTATAGTTGTATAGTTGGCCTATTAGCCATTTAAAAATTAATTATGTTTTTTGAACTTTGATCAAATTACTTTAATATTTAAGTCATAATTTGTCAAATAAAAATATTATGAATATTATTGTAAACAAAAATAAAATAAAGCTGATACCTATATTATTTAAAATTTTCAAGATTTTTTTGGAAAATTGGCAGTTTGATAATAAAATATAAAATGGTCAGATAGGATACGATTGACGATAGCTATAGTAAAGATACGCGATTGATTGACACATTTCGAACCCAATGAAAGGTAGATGGGAATCGTTGATAATACGCTGATAAAGGTATGACAAAACTGGCCGGCTTAAGTAACTGAAACCATTACTATATCGAAATCAATTTCATCACTATATCATTTAATAATAGTTAGATATCAGCAATTCATACAAAATAGGAAATTGTTATAATCAACATAATTAAAAATGGATGTGATACGACATTCGGTGGTTTTTGCTACTTCTTATTATAACAAAAAATGCACAAAGTTTACCAAAGCTTAAAAAATATATAAATATAAAAAATAAGGAAGAAAATAAACATATCCAAAGTATGTCCATACACTCCTAATTTATTTATAATTTAACTGGGTAAAATACAAATTAAAATATAGAGCATAATATATTAATTGATAATCAGAAACTATGTTTGCAACTTCATATGTGTCATATTGTCAATTAGAATGAAAGTAATTGTTAATAGTTTATTGCTCATTTAAAACATCTTAACTATTTTGACAAAAAACAACATTATTTATAGTAACCTACCAATGTATTCAACTTACTTGTTTATAAATAAGAAATGGAAAAAAAAAATGTTTGAAATAATTGTAAGTGATTATATATATATATATATATATATATATATATATATATATATATATATATATATATATAATACATAGTGCAATTGAAATCATTTTATTTTCATAATTTGAATTTTTAAATGAATTATGCAGCATATCATGATTTCATTCAATTAATAAATCATTACTATTAAAATAATATGCAAAATAATTAATAAATTACCATAATTTAAATCAATCTATATTTATCAACTTTTTTTTTAAAATGATTTCAGTATCTAATTTTATATATTTTATAATAACGGTAATTTAAAACATAAATGTTGTATTCATTTGCTTATTTTTCCACTGTATATGTAATAATAACGTCCATTCATTATAATACATTACCTACGCATCATTTTTTCCATATTTCGATATATTAGAAAAATGCTATTCAGTTTCATGGGAAATCTGATTCTTTTCCATGCAGTTATTTTTCATTTAAAAAATTGGCTATTAAATTTGACTATTTCAATTAAATGATAATAATTTAAATCACTACAATTTTGAGTTTTACATCCATCCCCATCATGTTTTATATATTACGTAAGTTTCACATATTACTCATCACTTAATTCCATAAAATTCATTTAAACATGATAAACAATATCTCCAATTTCATTGATTAATTATTTTTCCCTTTCATTCATACTTTACATTTATTCCTTTTTTATTACTCCTCAAAATGGATGAGGTAAAACGTTTGTTCAAAATTATTTTTAATATTTATTTTTTAAATTAAACAATGTATGATAGGATTTCCAATAATAGCATCATCAACAAACAGAACTGTCACTGAGTACGAAAAAAAAAAAATAATTTTCATTTTTTTAAAAATAAATCCAATAAAGTATAACGTCATATTAGAAAGTTAATCACATGAACCGTCAGAAGAATATGGTGTCATAAACTGAAAAAATTGTAATTTTCAAAATTCAGGAGCAGTTAAATTGTAATTAACTTATTTTTCCATTTCATTTTTAATTTAAGTATGGCCGTAATAAAATCAATTGTTAATGGTTTATACTCAGCAACAATGTACATTCGCTTAATTATCTTACAAAATAATGAGAGGTAAATCGTATATTTTAATATATCGTTCGAGATGAGACTCAGCCAGAACAGAATTATGGACCATGTTGCAATCAGGATGTTCGATTCATTATCCCGGGTAAACTTTTATTATTATGAAATTTATCTCTTTTTGGATACTGTTTGTCTTTATCCAACAGAGATAACGAACGCTGTTTTATGAATTCCAGTGAAATGAGAACCTCCGAAAGTCAGATTAACTGTCAGGGATTTCCAAACTGTTTGACAGCTCACAAACTGAAACATTCCCCTAATTATTTTTTACTCTTTCACACAGTTATTTTTGGCGTAGTTCTCAATTATAAAGGTTCATTTAACACGTATTTAAGGATAATATATGTACATACTTCTGAAATTTATAATACATAGAAATATAAATAATATGTCTAGTCATAACCTCATCATCATAACCTCGCTTACATGTACTATGTCGCTGTTCTGCAAAAAAACAAAATTGGTTTGCCCTTGAAAAATCACTGCATTCTATGTTTTCAATGATGCTGAATCCAAATCAAGCATCAGAAAAAATCTGACACGTATAGTTTTTCAGAGAAATCAATGTATTCACCAAAAAATAAGGTTTTCATAAAAAGGAGGCGCTTAACTTACTAACATGATTTATTCACTTATGTATAGAAAGTATAAAATACAAAATAAGGCGTTCTGATAATACAATATGCATAAACCGTAAAATTATAATTTTCACCTAATGTTTAGTTCTCTTCCTTTTGTTGTCCTCTTGAAGTGTTTCTCGCTGTAAACTCCGCGAGATTTTTTCATTCCATTTTCCACTATAGCTCCTTTCCATTTCGGCAATATCCTGATGGAACCGTTCCCCGTCTTCATCAGATACAGCACCAAGATTGTGGGAAAAAAAGTTTAAGTAGGAATGGAGAAAATGGATTTTTAAGGAAATGTTACAGCCAACTACTTGATAGGTGTATAACAGTTCAGACACAATTTGTTTATAGTGATCCGACCTCACATTTCCGAAAAGTTGCTGTACACTTCTTTGAATGAAACCCATGCTCTTCTTTCTGGAGTGGTCAATTTTTCTAAGAACTCCTGGTCTTTTACTAGTGATCGTATCTATGGACCAAAAAAATTCCCTCTTTGATTTTTGCACCACTAAGTTTAGGAAATTTAATTTTAAGGTGAGAAAATCCTTCCCCGTCTTTGTCCATTGCTTTAACAACATTTTTCATTAGCCCCAGTTTGATATGAAGCGGTGGTAGAAAATTTTGGATTTGTCAATTAAAGGAGGAAAAAAAAGATTTTCTGGCCGGGCACATTCGTTTACATTTTCGAGAAGGCCACTCCTTCACCGTGTAATGACTTTGCCTTGCTTTGCTGTTCTATTAACATAGAAAACAACAGAACTTTGTGTAACCTGCTTGAAGACCTGTAAGGATGGCTATTACCTAATTTTGTCAATCCTTCCTGGTTAGAGAAGTTGACAGTTACATTTAAATGGGATCAGATTACAATAGGATACAATAAAGTAAAACATTTGGTCGGTCATACCATCAACTACATGCTTCTACTTAACTTAATACATGGGTTTCTATTAAAAACCAAAAGTAAAATATGTCATTATGCATAGGCTAAAATCATCCAAAATCCAAAATATGATAATTTTTGTACTAAATATGTAGAAACCTTAGAGTTAAAATCTAGGGATTTGGGATTTCATCCCAAATTTTTAGATACGCTTTAGGTTTTCATTCTTATACATTTTATTTCTCACCGTAATTAGTTTTTAATTTTAACAACAAATCCTAAATGATTGTGAAAACTTCTACGCACATTAATTATTTTAAAGAGAGTTACTATTTTAATAGCCGATTTCGCATGAATTACTGAAATTTTTATTTATTCATTTTACTTTCAATAAATTACACTGGCCGACAAGGTTTTCTTCACAAGAAATTTGATTAGTGAATACTTAATATAGATATATTAATACATAATACTGAATATATTAATACTTAATACTAATATATTGATATATTAATACTTATATTTATTAATACTTAATACAGATATGTAGTGAGAATTTTTCCATCAGTCACAGTTGTTATGTGACACCTACTTTTTAAAATCTGATTTTAGCGTTTTTTTTGCCTATCGTAGGAAACTTTACCTCATATGTAGCGATTTTATCCAAGCTGTATTTAAGGAAATTTTATTTGTAATATTACGCTGAAGCACCATAAAACAAGGCTGTGCAGGTTCATTCATGTTTGGACATGCTCAGACCTGTTCATCTGGCATTGTGATGTGTCAGTATTGAGCTGACTGTGAGTTTGTTCAGTAGTATTGTGTATGCAGTGTTTTAGTGCTTTGTTTTTTCATCATGCTAAGAAAGTGTGTAAATCATGTAGACAGTTTCTGCTATGTTTGTGGTGAGCTGACCTTGAAGTCTCAGAGGCGAAATTGACTCCACTCGTAAAGGAGTGTTATCAACTTTACTACTTTGGGTGTCAGGCTGGTGATTTTGATAAGAGCTATGTTTAATACAACACCCAAATACATGCTGTGTTTCGTGTGAGATTGCTGACAGGGTGAGAAAATGGTACATACCGTATTCCAAACCATTTGCAATTACCATGGTTTAGGGGAACCGAAGGATCATTTAAGTGAATGTTATTTCTGTTTGACAAATATTGATGGTATCATATCTAAAACAAAACATACAGTTAAGTATCCGAATTCACAATCTGTAAGAAGACCTGTCTTACACAATGAACAGTTCCCTGTACCAGTATATGCAGATACGACTTTAGGTGATAACTCTGAATCTTACCTAACTGAAACTGATAATGCTTCAGATGACAATAAAAATTATCCTACATATCAAGCCAATACCTGTTCATCAGAACCATACTTTCCCAATCAGAAAGACCTTAATGACCTGATTCGAGATTTAAATCTGTCTAAACAGCAAGCTGAAGGTTTAACTTCCAGACTCAAAGGGTGGAATCTAATCCAAAAAATAGTAAGAATATGTAGTTTAATATGTAATTTAATATGAATATATGTATGTAGTGTGATAGAATATGTAACCACTATCTACCACGTTCTAGGTAAGCCAGAATGAGTAGTTATAATTTTGAGTTAGATCGATTTTTTTTCGAATATTATAAAAATTCAAATTAATATCACACAAAACTCCTGCCTGATGGAGAAAAACTAAAGTTATATTTGAATTCAGCTCGAAAAATACTTCTAGAAAATGTTATTTTAGTTCTTATGAAAGAAAAAAAGTTCACTTTTGTCGACCAGTGTTGTAGAACTACCAAGATGATCTGAGAGCAAATTTCGAACCAATCAAAAAAAGCATTATCTAAAAACAAAAACAACTTCAGTGTTCACAGTTTTGGATAACTTACAATTAAAAAATCATAATTAAAGAAATAGCGTTGATGACCATTGAAGCTCTTACGCCTTGCGTCTTAAAACGGTGAAGACTCCTATGTATTCTGTAATTAGATCCATATAAATATATCTAATACCTATCAGATGCATGTACATTGGAATAACAGTAATATATAATATATATTTATGTATTAATAAATAGTAAACAAACAAATCCTAGAATAGGTTGTTAATGCATAAATGCTTATCACCCTCTACATGATAATGATTTACAATGTGTAAATTGGAGCAGTTAACAATATTATGACCCATCCATGTACTATTCTAGATGTTTTAGATTATGCTCTCGTATCGTTTCTGACCATTTTCATCCACATAATCATATTTTCCTTTCATTTTTTATATAACCACCTTTATAACTCTGATACTTATACTTACTTATGGCTGCCCGACTCTGAGAAGGGATTGTAAATCGTAATTTAATGTCAATGATTTGTAATATACTAGTTGGAACAAACATCGAGCTATATATCTTTCCAATCGAATACCAAAGCAATAAAATACCGATGTCGATTGAGTACCCATCGATGATTCAAATGTATTGAGCGATGCCTTGGGAATTCCAAGTGTCTCTGAGAGAATACTTCTAATGAAAATCATTCTGAGCTGAATAGTAATGAGGTCATTAGCTCTCACAGCCTCTTCTACTCCAAGAGATGGGTATATCCTCAGACGTCGGGAAGCCTGGAGGAACCCGAGGCAAAGAAGTAACCCCGCAAGGGAACAAAGACGTTATAATCCCCTTTCTCCCGGATGCGGTAGAATCAATGTAAATCCTCTTAGCGTCTTGGAATATTAATGTAAGTCGCCTAAGCTCCGCCGGGAGTGCTTAAGAACATAAACGTTTCGGATACCCAAACGAAAATTAGTACAAAAGATACGTATAAAATTTGCGATAATGTTCTCCTCTGATTTCACTCGTTAACCATTTGTGCTTATTTGTTCAAAAGTGGTTCTTCAGAAGATCGGATGGTTTATAAGGCTATTCATTGTACTAGCCTATTTAAAAATACCGATTTTTAAAAACACTTATAATTAGAACACCTGAGGCATGAGAACTGTACATCATGAAATCATGTACAGTTGTTTCTCTTAAATTCGGTCCAAATATAACAGATAACTAACAACCATGGTTTTACATTCTCGGTAGTTGTCTGTTGGGGCGGCACCAGTGATAAGCTTGTTGAACCTTACATCTGGACGCTGTTAAGAGTTTTGAGGTAACGAAATATATCACAGAGGTATGAAATATGAAAATAATTTCATATCTTTAAAATAACACAATAATATAATAGTAATAAAAACAAAAGGAACATTTTATTAAAAATAATGAAAAATATTGAATAACACAATAAAATAGTAATGAAAATAAAAGGAACGAACGATACAACATAATATGCAACAATATAATGTATAATTAATAACATGATAGTACAATAGTAATTTAAAAAAAGGAACAGTGATTGAGAACATAATAAAAAATAGTAATTTTAAAAAAGGAATAAGTATATAAAAAGAAATATGTAATTTAAAAAAAAGTATCATGTGGCCCTACTGGCAATGCTTCTTTCGCGGCAATGTATCTCTTTTCTTGAAAAATGCAACTGCTTCAATCTCAGTTTTAGAAAGATACCACATTTGTATTAAACATCACAAATTGAAAAGAAAAAACGCGGTAAACACACTCGTACACAAACGATAAAATATTGCTATATCCTGCAATGTTTCCATTAGAGGGCCTTCTAACAGACAAGTACCACATTCTCATTCTTAAATAAAAGTAAGAATATGGATCCTTAATTTAAAAATGTGTGTGGTCCGTATGAATTTTAGGAAATCATGACAGAGTGAACTACTTACAGATACATTAGAAGATATTTAAAAAAATGTATTTGTTGAAATTCAACCATAATTCATAATACAAGGAAAAAAAAACAAAAAAACAACCTGTACCACTACAACTGTGAACGGGTCTGGGGTTCAGTACATGGTAGAGACTGTACTGTTTCATGGACTACGGTTCTGCAAGGAGGTGACTTGTCACGCTCTACCGCCAGATTTTTCCCCCTTAATTTGGGTTCCCTATTTTTATAATATTTTATAGAGGCTGGGTGAGCCTCAGGAGGGTCCTAGATCCCATATGATCCATCTCCCGACGCAAACAGACTAAATAAAAGTACTGACTGCAGCAGGATTTGAACCAGGATTTCCGGCATGACAGCTCAGTGCTCTACCACTGAGCCACTCCGCTCCCTACAAGGAACTGTTATGAATGATAAATAATTGCAAGTTAGTAAAGGTGAGTAGAAAAACGGCCCACTAGTAGAAATCAAGTAAAAGATTTAAGAAAATTACTAGGGTATCTTATTTTTAGACACCTCGGATGATTATCGGCAATAGAAATTCGGTTTGAAACTAGTGACTTTAGGTGAGAATAAAGTTTTTTTGTGAAAAAATTGATATCGGGTTTGTGCCCAATCAGGAACATATGTAACAATAGGTCACCTTCAGGCTGACTAGTCGCGAACTCATAGGTTATTTTAATTCAATATAACTTTATATTATTATAATTTTTATTGCTAGACGTAAAGCTCCCAAAGCTTCTTGTAATTATAATAATACATTATAATTATATTAATATATATTTCCATCAAAATTAATAACTAACTTTGTTGAGGTTATACTAATGAACTGTTATGAGTAAATTAATATAATTCATAATGAAGTTGATGGCAAAAAATATAAATAGTTCTAATTGGCCTCAAAACTGGATATTTATTATTTTATTTTATATTTACATTATATGTATTATTATTATTATTAAAAACCAATTAGTAGTTGTAATGATATTGTAATATTGTTCATTATCATCAAAAGTCTCAAGACCTTTCGAAGCACGCTTAATCTTTCCATCTCTAGGATATTCCTTAAAGATCACGACCAGTATATATGTCTCATTACACAGTAAACATGGAGGATTCTCTTTTTCTCACATTCACCGGTCAAACAATAATATCCTATTCTGAGGCGCATAACAACCACTTCTGTTCAACATTGCCTAGAGGATGAGATCCGGTAAATAATGGTGTGATGATATTCAATTATACTTGAACGTGGTTTAGACCAATGTTTTTTTAATAAAATAAAATTGGGTTTCATATAACTGAGTTGTTATAGCCTTTATTTCCATACAGTTTGGTCTAAATAAAATAAAATATGATATCTAAATAGTGAAAAATATACACTTTGATGTTGCCATGAGTTAACCAATTAATAATTAATAACTATTTAACCACAAATAATTAGTAATTATTTACTATTTAGGATAGGTATTACTAACCTGGTAGTTTTACTGACGCTGCTGGACTTCTAGCACTTGCTACATCCTTTTGTGTCTCAGCTGCCTTTCCTACAAATTAAATATATGCATATAATATTTATAATAATAAATTATAAAAATATAGCTCTACAAAGATTTTAATAATTTATGAAATTCAGAAAAATATTAGGAAATTAAACAGAAAATCAGTAATATTTTGATCTCACCATGCAGGTTCATAGATTTTCATTAAACCAGTGTTTCTATTATACATTTATTTTTATATAATTTCTTTTTTAAACAACCGAGAGGTATTTTTACTTTATTTGTTGATAGTGAATTAAAATAATTTCGATAATTAAAATTTAATAGAATAATTAACTAAACGAAATTTAAATCATCACTGGAACTAAAAAGAACATTAGAGCACTCCGCACATCACAAGTATAAAAAAAAACTGACCAAAGAAAAATAAGGTGTAATCACCAAATCAACGTGTGGTAGCTGCCAAATATTTTAGGCATTCAAGCCTTTGTTTTTAAAATTTTCCTGCCACATCCTAGCAGTTGTTATACTTTATTTAAAATCAAGTATTTTATATAAATAGAATATTTGATTGATCATCTTGCAGTGAGATTGATGTTGGTTTGAACTTTTAATATGATGTGTGTAGCATTTGATCTTAATAGATGTGAATTGTTTCTCTGTATACTGGTTAGTGATATTCCTTGTTTGTTGGGTTTTTTTTTTCTAATAATTTTGTTGTCTTTTTTTATTTGTTTGGTAATTATTTAAGGGCTGGTGGAAGGGAATTTTATACTTTTAATAGCTATGGGCCACTGATTTGACAAAATTGAACGAACCGTTTTCAATACCTAAATACAATTGTTCTGATATTCAAAACATAGTAAGTTTCTTCAAAGGAAATATCCTCCACAGGCGCGTAATTTAACAGATACCATAAATCCGAAACGGATCGAGGAAGATGGAAGAATCCGACAACCCTTCCTGTGCAGGTACACCTGTACCATCGGTAAATTACCGAGAGGACCAGGGTTGTAAAAATTGGTGACGCGAAGGGTCGTGAAAATGCCTTATAAGGGCTGTCGCCTTCACCTATCGCCTAGGGTTATGTTCCCTTAACCGCTTCCTCTTTAGGGCCATCTTATTCCACATCCGTACTCTTCATTTTTTATGGAGGCTCTGTCTTGTCTTACCTCCGAAAACATGTTATCTTATCTAGCCAGGGGTTTGTGCACAGAATGTTAGTAAATATTCTTTGTTCAATGATTGATATCTGTTTTTTTCTTATTTTTTGAAATATTTGATGGTAAAACATGTCAAATAAGAATTTCTTTGTAGAAGATACAACATTTTAATTATATCGAAAAAAATAGAAAAGAGTTCTAAAAGCTCCTCATATCACCTTTTATATTGCAGCATTGAGAGTTTGTATGATCTAAGAAAACAATATATTATTGCTGTGTTACCCTAAACCAAATTCTCGGCATTTCTCTGTCCATGAGCTTGTTTGGTACTCAATTATTTAAACATTTTACATTGATAAATCCGGTTAACCATTTTCTTTATATTAATGTTATAAGAACAAAAGGTCAGCAACATTATCGATTTATTTCGAGAAAAAATAATGCGTAATGGAGTCAAACAGATATTCATTTTAAGATCCAGAAGGACGATTCCTGGATTGGATAAAGTGTTGCATATGAGCATTTCCCTATATGTGTTTGAAATATTTATCTGTTTTGTTACGTGTAAATATTTGTTACAGTTTCATACTATAAAATCATTGTTAACAAATTTTCTTTTTCCTTGTTGTAATTTGCCATTATGAGTCAACTTATAATTTATTTTCATTTAGTTATTTATTTAAATTGTATTTTACTTCAAGACACCAAAGCCCATTTTATTTTCAGTTTTATTATTTTAAAGCGAATGATTCGAGAACAAATAAAAGAATTATTATCATTATTATTTTGTATGTCGGATATTATCGCTATATACCTAAATTATATACGTTATTCACTAAATTCGAATATTATCTACAATTTCATATCAATCATGAGGGTTCAAAATTATAAAATTACTTATTTTGATTTTAAATGTTGAATTATTTTTTTTTGTAATTATTATTTTAATGGCTAACTTTCTATTGAAGTAGTTTTTCTTTATTTATTCATTTTGTTAGGAGCTCAATAATATTGTTGTACACAATTTTTTTTGGTTGAAAACGCTGAATTTTTTTGTTGTAGTACAACTTTGGGCATAGTTGCAGATGACTATTTATATTTTATATTGACGAAATGTACAAGAGTACTATTCATTCAAGCGTTCATAATGGAAGAAAGTGTAATTAGCTTTTTAGGCAAATCTGCGTAGATACATGGAGAGGTTACCTCATATTAGATAATTAGTTAATTTTGCACTCGTTATTTTAATTAGGATTTTTCGTAGTTAGTGGGTCGCTACTATTGAGTACTCAATGTTATTATCATTCTAAATGGTTTATTTCATTTCCCAAAAAATTGAAATTTTCTGAAAATATTTAAATATATCTTTAAAAATAGAAAAATAAATGTGACATATTTCTACATTTTTTTAGTCTCCACTTTCGTATATTAGTCTATATTAAACAAAATGCCCAGAGCACAAAAAAAATAATAGAAAAACAAGACCCATCTTGAAGGAGGGTTATCAATACAATGCTAATTAATAAAGAGAAATGAATATTCATATCGAAGGGACCTCAATTTGACTGAGGAAATATTAGATTATCGAGTATAAGTAATTCCATTTAGCTTTACTCTCTTTGGGCGGTATCGTTTTTAAATGGCTTTGTTATGAATTCATCTTTTCCTTTCGAGTTGACAAGTCCACCTGTTACTGCCTCATGTTTATTCAGGATTCTAAGCCTCTACACAGCGGACTTAATTTCTATCCCCTCCTTTTTCTGAAGGTTGAAAGAATGCTTTTCAGTAAAAGAACTTGGACTTTGTAATTTTTATTTTATCGAACCGCCTACAGCCGACTCTCTAGTTTTTATCATGCCTTTCTGTTTTAAATTTCCTTTTGAATTGCATTGTTTTATGTAATATTTACATCTAACTTTAGAGGTGGGATAAATGCTTCTTTAATGGTTAAATCGTAAAATACATAGTATTATATAATTATCAGAGTAAAGTTTTAAGAAATAAAAAATAAATTTTTTACAAATGACTTTGTTTATTTCTTCTGGTTTAGACCGTGTGGATAAATTTTTCGCCAACGTTTCGCCAACCATGCTGCTGACTTCCTCAGGGCTGAGATGATATTGACTGCTCATTCTCATCTCAGCCCTGAGGAAGTCAGCAGCATGGTTGCCGAAAACGAAACATTGGCCAAAAATTTATCTACACGGTCTAAACCAGAAGAAATAAACAAAGTCTTTTGTAATAATAGTGGTCGTGGAAGCCTAAAAGAATATTTAATATATTTTTTGTTTGGTTTTAGGGGACACTAAGATGCTGATGGTTACTACAGCCTGTATTATTGACACACAACCACAATAATAATAATAACAATAGTTTATTATTATTTTTAATGTATTCTTCTCATTATTTTTATTTAATGTTTGACAAAAAAACAAATACTGAAAAATAACTAAGTGAAAAATAACAGTGAAAGAGGTTTATATAGAAAATTAAGTCATATATTAATGAGCTTAAAATAACTGAAGTATCTTGATATTTTAACGAAATTTATGACACATCAAAAGCAGTTGAATTTCAAAAGTTAAGTTTTCCAAATTTTTCGTTTGTTCAGTAAAGCAATTTTCTCTAACATCTATTTCCGCCTCATTCTTCTGACGTTCTTCTGAAGTTTCGAGAGCATAAAATTCCTTGATTAAACGGACGAAAAAGTCAATTTTTGAAATCCCGGAATAATTTAATTTTCAACCTGAACGCCTAATATATTGTTCACGATCACCCAATGTATTAATAACTCATATAGAGACGTTTATATAAAATTATATATATCTCTGTTATACATCCGTTGTGTACATAACTGGTAGCAGATTTTTTTTTTTCTGAAGCTCTATTTTATTTTATTAAATTTAAATTACAACATATAACAATATAATATGTACATGCATAATCTAAAGCCTTCTATTACCCGTAGATATGTCAAGGCATTACAATATCTGAGTCCGCTGAAGGCGGTTCTGCCAAAACGACACAAGGCGGCTGACTCAATTCAATATATAATACTCGATAAACGAATATATTATTATGTTTATTTATTTTTTCTTAACCCCTTGGCTTTTATTGATTTTGGACCGGCATGGAAGCCGGTCTGTTCCGGTGGGATTAACGCCATTTCCAAGCAGTAGGTTTTAGATAATTAAGAATAATTTTCTCAAAAACTTTGCCCATGTGCGGAATTAAGCTAATAGGCCGGTAGTCGACTGGCTGATTACCATTTCTTGCGGGATTCAGCAGCGGAAAGAGGATAGCTCTTTTCCATGCCTCAGGAAAGTATCTTAGCCTGGGACAGGAGTTGTAGAGGTTTGTCAAGTGAGCTATGTATGCCTCTTCTTGGTAATTGTTTCAGGAGTATAGTTTGTATTCCGTCGTGGCCTGGCTTTATTTCCTCGCGATCGACGGAGTATCGCCTTCAGCTGCTTCGGAGTTACAAACATATAATTATTTGCTACATCTTCGTTCGGGATTTCGGTCGTATATATTAATCTCTAATATTTTGATATAATTGTTTCGATGTATGATATTTTCGAGAAGCAACTGTGCTTAATTCCCAGACGACGCACACATAAAGATCCTAAAAGTGCTTCTATCTGACTAAACACCATAATCCTTTTAAAAGACTTAAGTGGTAATGATTGAAATTACTTGCTCAAGAACCTATGTCGAAACAATGCTCTGTTAAAAGGAAAATCTATCATACTTAAAAATTTTTAAGCACTTGCCTGCAGAAGTTGCTTTAATCTATACAAGTAAAACACGCTTTAATTTGTGTCACCATAAATTTTCTTCTGAAAGATATTTTAATAAAGCGAAGGAAAAAAAAAGTATTCACCCCCTAAATCCATCTTTTGATAAATACTCGGATTTCAAATCTCTTTCATTTTAGAACTGACGTTTTTAAATATCGGAAAGCCATTAGTCGTTAACGAAGTTTTTGTCACCGATCCCCTTCCCCCAACTCTTTCTCTAAATCGCCCGATAATTCTTTAATAAACCTAACAAAAGACGCTAGTGACATCAATTATTCCTGACGTCTCGGAGGAGAAGGGATAAGGACTGATTGGACGAAGGGAGAATTATACTGATATAATAAAAGTATCAATCACTCTAGAAAAATTTTAGCCAAGGCTCTCAATTTACTGGCTCAGCTTTCGGGAGAGACCTAACTCAAATTCAATTTCCAACTTCTCCGGTTACTTGCTCCGGAAAGTTGTGGGACCGATATCTTAATTTCAATATTTTCGAGAAATAAGAAACAGCAGTATTGAATTATTTATTATAATATTTCCATCGGAAAATAAGAAAAAATGTATATTTTCAGCCAACACAGATTACACTGGGTCTCCTGTGGTCTACTGGTCAGCGTAACAAACTACTAAACCCAAAGTCGCGGGTTCGTAGCCCGGCAGGTGTCCCTAGGATTTTTTTAAGGGAGTAAAAAATCCTTAGTTACGCTGTTCTTCGGAAGGAACGTTAAACGGGGGTCCCGAGTCTGTACAATGTCAGATACTCGTTAAAAATCCCTATCCAAATTAAACCTGGGTAGGCAAAATATAGTAACTATAGCATCGTCCGATTAGCCATAGCTGCATAAAGTGACGTTAAATGAAGAAACAAACAGATTACACTGTCTTTGATGAACAATAAAAAAATCATAACATTAATTCAAAAAACATGGTGTTTAAATTACTATCCTATACTGCACTTACTTCACTCCGATATATATTAAAGATTCTGTTCCATATTACACTGTTTAGATTGCTAGGAATATTTAAACAAACCTGTGATGGTTTACTGAGCAGATGAAGTACAGGTCTACTAGGGTCTGTGCCAGCAAAAGGAGAGATGTCAAGATGCCGGAACATCATATAGTACGTTTCAGGCGTAAACAATCATATATAACGAAAAGGAGAATTTCCTAAGTAGACATATATATGATTTATCCTTGATCACCGTATAATAAAAGTAAATTTATTTTATCTGATGACAAAGGATCTTATTTATTAAAACAATATCAGCCATTTACACCTTTGGAAAATAAAGAGAAATGTATTTTAATCAATAGCTATACAGTAGGTATTACTAAATCTCGGTTGTAATAATCCCATATTACTGTATAGAAAAGTGAATCTTAACTTTCCCTGATTATTTGGGCTAGTGAGGACAGCATAGCAATTTATTACATTTGTTTCTTAAATTTATCAATATGCTGCTAGAGCTAATCGGATGATTTTACTGTGAAATTCTTAGATTTTGCCAATCCATACATAATTAGGATAGGGACATTTAAAGAGTTCCTAACACCACAAAGGTTCGGTGTCACCATTTTACGTCCCGCCTGAAGGAAGGCATAACTGAGGATTTTTTACTCACTTTAAAAAATTCTAAGTGCAACTGACAATAGAAGGTTGTTATGATAAACACTAAACCTGAGATTTATTACGTTTCAGCTAGTATTATTATTTATTTATTAATTAATGTACATTTAGAACGACCATAAATATACAATTGTGCCCAAATCAAACGTAAAATGAACTTATAATGCAGTTTTATCTCTACGAGTATAATACACATTCAAAGACTTTTGAGTGCATTATAAGCTGATGTTATAAATCAAGCAGATATATTCCGGTCAAGTAACTTTAACATCCGATATTATTTTATCATGAGTATACAGTATTATTTATATTTTTATACCTCGTTTCTATAAAGATAATCTCTATACCATCGTCATTAACCATCTCTGCTTTATATCATAATAACATACATGTTAATCATTACAGATATTTTCAGGGAACTAGCTAAAAAAGGAAAACAAAATAATAAGCAAAACTAAAATTTACCCTTTAATAAAATTACTTTTCTCAATATATTTTACACTTTCCTCCACCTTATTTGCCTAATAGCGTTTTCACAGAATAATTTTACACTCGATAAAAAGTTTAATTTAATGGGAAGTTGGTGGGAGGATGAGAGGAGCTCTATGAAGAATAATACATGACGTTAATAACATACTTCAGTAATAAGTAAGCATGTTTCAGAAAATGAGAATAAACAACGAGGTTGAGAAAAAACTAAAAAAAAACAAAAAAAAAACTAAAAACCTTTTATATAATAGAGAGAAACAAATTCCAAATGCGCATGTGCCTGTATTTTTGCTTCCTAAAGTTTGACAGTCTTCTATCATGATAGTCCATGAATGTTAAAGGCCTGTTTAATAAATAACAAGTTTATATTATAATTAATTATAATAATTATTTCTATCTTATTACATTTCTGAGCAAATATAATAATTATTTGTGTCATTATATTTCTGAATAAATATAATAATTGTTTTTATATTATTATATTTCTTAATAATTATAATAATTGTTCCGGTCATATTATATTTTTGAATAAATATAATAATTGTTTCTGTCTAATATTATCTCTTAACAAATAAATTAATTATTTATGTCATTATATTTCTAAATAAATATAATAAGTATTTCTATCTTATTATATTTGTTAATAATTATTAACAATTAATTAATTAATTAATTGTTTCTGTTGTATTACATTTCTGAACAAATATAATTACTATTTCTGTCATATTATGTATCTGACTTAGTATAATACAGGTTTTTTTAAGGTAGATTATGTGAGGTACATTAATAATTATTTTTACCGATAAAAAATCTTAGGAAACTGATTAGATAATGGAAAATGCATTATATGGAATTACTTATTGAATATTAATTTGCGTTATAAATACATTTATAGCATGAAACGTTATATAAATGCAATATACGCCACATAAAGAGTTAATCACTCAACTCTTGGCTTCTTTGAAAATTGATGAACGTCGTCACCAACTTGGAAAGACCGCCAGGTTCTGAAGGCGTCCGATTGTCAACTTTGACACTTAGACCGAAGTTGTCAAGATGTCTTCGAGTATCGGCTCCGGCAACTTAAAGACTTGTATCTCTAACGCTTCTAAATAGGAAATACTCCCCGAAGATAAATATAATAGGTCTCATTAAATTATTTCAAAGTAATTTATAAATGACTTAGAAATAGCTAAAATCGGTTAAACAATCAATTATTAATAAATGAAACAGAGCTTAGCATTTTCAAGAGAACAAGTATGCTAGGAACGTAGGAAAGTTGGAAGAACGTTGGGATTTTATGCATAAACAGTTAAATTTCATAACATTACCTTTAGTAATAGCGATGCAAAATTGCTTGATAAACATTCTAATAAATATTCATTTTTTTTCTCTAAGATTTCGCTATACCTTTGCCTTTTGTTTTTTTGTTTTGTATGAAATATTTGGCTCGAAGTAAGATTAGACTTCAACCAACTCAATGTGATTGAAACAACCGAATATGCTTACCCTTATCTGTCAAAAAAGGTATATAAACCCTTTTAATTAGATAATTCTTTGACTAGATGGAGGAAAAAGGGTTTATAAAAAATATCATTCTGAACAGATGGAAAATGTTACAATTAAGAAAGCAAAACATTAATGGAGTGATAGTGTTCTAGTACTCTAAAGGATTCCATTCTACTAAAAAACTTCGATGGTTTGGTTCTATTATGCTTTATATATATCACTAATCAATGTTAAAAATAATTAAGGTCATATTTAAAAACATTTTTCCATAATTATATGGAATATATACAAAAAATGTTCACTCGATTACAATATTAATTCCATTCGTTTGTAAGGGATTCAATACGAGAGGAATTCAATGCATTTTTAATGCACAAAGCTCTACTCCATAATTCTTGTAAAGGAGTCTTTTGTAAATAGTTGAGACTTCAAAGCGTTTGTCATGACAGGAGCAGTTTCATGTGGTTTTAGTCTAGCTTGAGGATTTCAAGTTAAACATTTGTCAAGATGTATTTCTAATTACCAGGTCTGTTCTCAGGAAAAGTGGCATATTATTAAAGGGTATTTGAGGACAGGAAGTCATTTGTTTACGACGAAGGGCAAGATGGTTTGACATCTAAATATTTTAAATTATATTTTAATGTATGTCCCTCAGATATATCTACAGCTTTGGTGAATAAGTGGTTAGTTCTAATTTTCTCCAATATGTGTATCTTGTACTTTAGTAAGCGGAATCGAGTTATTTTTGTAATGAATAAGTAAGGCATTGGCTTGAAAAGGAATTACTGTTTATATAACAAATCCATTTCAAGCCAAACACTAAAAGAATAATACGATTAAGGTTATCTGAAAGCAGTCAACTCTCTGGTTAAAAATCCGTCTTAACCACTTATTCACCGGGTCTATAGATATTAATCGGGGAAAAATTAATTTTTTTTTTTTTTAAAGGCCTGCCTTAAAGTCCACAAGATATTTAAATAAAGTCATACCACATGCAACTGGGTTGTAGTCTTGCGTGAGGATTCCAAATTTAACGTTTGTTGTCCTAAAAATCAGGCCTGTTCTGGAATAAGTGGAATTTTATTAAAGGATACTTGAGGCGAGGAAGTCATTGATTTAAGACGAAGGATAATAAAATGATTTGGCATCTAAAATTTTTTTATTTAAAATTGCGATTGTTAAAATGGAAATTATACTTTGCTTTAAATAAAAATATGTTAAGGAATGTAATTTAATGAGAGGAATTGGAGGAAGACTGCTTTTAAAAGAAAAATACCCATTAACTGACAACTGAAGTTTTACTGCTAAGATCTCTGGAGTCCCAGAATTCCCACGAAACTAATGTATTTTGACATTATAAGTTAATCAAACTTAAAAACTCACCGAGACGTTATTACTTTTTTTTTTCTATACTATTATCAGCTGAAAGAAGAGGAGAATAACTTGTTTAGTCCTGAGGGAAGACTTTGTGAAGCCGATTTGGGAAACAACTTGCTTGCGGCCAAACTCGCGGTGGAAAACTTCGGCAGAAAGGTCAATTAAAACTTGTTTATGTTAAGAGCTTTATTCGCTAGCTAATGAAATAACTTATTTTATCAAATTCATTTTTAATTTACTTATTTTCCCTTTTGAAGTACGAAGGCCGGGAATCATCGGGCAATAAGCTGAGAATGAACTTGAGCTAGTAAATTTCCGTTAGGTTTCCGGAACTTTTTGAAATTTATGGAAACATTTAACAAACTTTTTGATATAATATTTCCGTTAAAAAGTTGAATTAAATATGAACTTCTAGAAGTGGAAATTCTAGAACGTTAAAACTTTTTAAGTTATAAATTTATTCGGAAGTAATTGATTTATTGTTGAGACGTCCTTTTCAATTTTGGGGAAGATTTGGAAAAGTATATCATTTATAGAAATTATAATTTTGTTATTCTAACACTATGACTTAAAAACATTTACTTACTTGAAAATTGAATGCCTTAATAGGTCCCTCGGTCAATTTTTTGTAGAAGGAAAGGCACTGTATTGAGGTATGACCTTAATCACTACACCCTGGGTGGGTCTTGGGTTCAGTAACATAAGGCTGGTTGAGAGTGTAATGATTCTTGGACAACGGTTGTTTAGGGAGGGGACTTGGCCTAGATCACGCCTAACCCCCAGATTTTCTTCCTTATTTTGGGTATCTACTTTATAGAGGCTGGGTGAGCCCCGGGAGGGTTTTAGACCACATAGGATTCATCTCCGGCCACAAACGAATAAATAAAAGTCTGCCAACGAGTGGGAATTGAACTCAGAACCATCGGCACGGCAACTGATAGCTCTAGCACCAAGCCACTCCGCTCCCATCTTGTGCCCAGCAAACTTTTAAAAAAGTCTTGCCCAGATGATCAATCTCAGGGTCTTGATAATTTCTAATATTTTTTTTTCGGTGAGTTGAAAGAACATAAATATAGTAGCGGGGTTGCTCAGCGCGTAAGACTGAGCTACTATGCTAAAGATCCCGGCTTCGAATCCGACTTGTACAGACCAAATATTTAATGCATCAACAGCCATAGATAGATCCTATGGTATCTGCATAGGATCAACTCCTGGCTCATCCTGCCTCTATCTGGTGGTTGAGGGTGATCTCGGAAAAACCCTCTCCCTCCACACATTTGTCTACGGTTTTCTTATATACAGTACAGAAAATCATGCAATGCAAGAAACTTCATGGGTAGTAGGAGTGCATTTTTATTTTTTAAAGAACAAATAGCAGCGATAAAAACTCCCACATTGTGTTGTCTTATCTTAGTCTTATCATCTCTTATTATACAATTTAGTGATAGTAACTTTAATAAGACGTTAAAATAACTTTCCTTAAATTTACGGAAGACTTAATAATTAATGATTATATAGTTCTCTCTCTCTCTCTCTCTCTCTCTCTCTCTCTCTCTCTCTCTCTCTCTCTCTCTCTCTCTCTCTCTCTCTCTCTCTCTCTCTCTCTCTCTCTCTCTCTCTCTCTCTCTCTCAATTCTATCATTTCACTAACCGAGTACATACTTGTCATTCTATGTCATATAAATTATCTCATGATTATTTCAGTTTCAGGTCATTATGGATTACTGTAGACGAAACAAAGTAAGGAGCATTGAGGATTTTACGAAGGATTCTGGATCGTAAGATTGGATACGAGATGAATTCGATGGATTAGTGGTGCCCCTAACGTATACTCCATTAGTACGAATGGGTCTTATAATAGTCATGCATATGAGTCTTTTTTAATTTATTGACAGCTTAGAGTTTAGTCTATTACATGCTGATGTAACCGTAAACGGAGTGAAGTATAAAAAGAAAATATAACCTTCACTGCTACAACCCATGATGGTTCAGTACACGGTAGGCTTTACTTTTTCAAAGTGATTTGTACGAGATCACACTGGACCACAAGGTTTTTTCCCCCCAAAAAGGCTAACTGATCTATAGAGGTCGATTGAACCCCAAGAGAGCCTGCAAATCCCGCAGTGTCTGTCAAGACATTAATCTACATCCCACATCCCGATGTAGATGCTACCCTTCTCCCATAGGCGTTCACATGATACGATAACTAAGTTCTTCTTCTGATCAATCCTTGATAAACCATTGTATGTACTGGATACGTCTACAGAACGAGCAACAAATGACCATAATGCCTCCATTAGGAGAGGCTACCACAGCAATTACTCCAAGACCTCGCAAAGGTACGGCTTTGGCAGGCCACTCTGTTCGGGCGAGGAGGCCATTGTCTCCACAGCGGATCAATTTCCATTCTGCATTATGTTATAACAATAGCGAGGGTATTTCAGTTAGGTGTCCTCTGTTACACCTACATGGCGCGCCGGTGTATTGTAGAGAGACCTCTCTTAGGGTTATATCATAGATAAACTCTTATTATATCTGGGCCCGAGGGTAATAGGACACCATGTCCACAAAATAAGTAATATTTTAGGTAAATTATAATAAATAAATAACTATAATCTATAATTCCTATTCCTTATCAATGCCAATAACAATTTGAATAATCATCTTTAACCTTTTTCTATAAGTAACGAAGAAAACAATTTAATTGTTCAAAGTTATGGAAAATTGGCTCTCTCTGAACAAAAACAAAAATGAGGCAAGGTGTGCTTTACCTCCAAGGTACAGATATAATAAAAAAAGAAAAGAAAAATAATGAACTCTATGATTCCTACAAAGGGATAGTAAAATTCTGAAAATTGTACTTCTTATAGGTAGTTTTTGTAATTAACAAGGAATTGGAAAGTCGGTCGGTTGAAAATAACATCTCGGCATAACCATTGATTTGAAAACAGTACGGTCCCTACTATGTACTAAACTCAATACTCTTCATGTGTGTTGTAATGGTTCTTTACATTTTCTTTTATTATTAGTGTGAACCAAAAAAAGACTTCAAAAGGAGGTATTTAATCAATAAAAGATATCGATATATTCATTGAATGTTGCTCTATTGTTACCATAAATTAGAAAGCTACCTATAATTTTTCGGTATTTAAGTTGTTTTTAGATGATAAAATAAACAAAACCTGTGCCATTACAACCCATCTTAGGGTCTTGGATTCAGTACGTGATAGAGGCTGTACTGTTAGTATCAGGGAAGAAATTAAGACAAAAAAACTGATAATGGATGCTATTTGTCATTAATGAAAATGATTCGAAATGGGGTATATAAATATCCAGAGCTTTAAAATAAAAGTGAACCGTAGGGTCTTGCAACCAACATACCAACGTACCATTGCAATCTGTAAGGACCGTTTGAGTAATGGTATTATAGTTTTAAAATTAATAGCACAGACATAAACAATTAACATTAATTAAATCTTACCACTTACTGCCCCTCTCAGATAACACTACTGACATATTAAAGTTGAATATTTAAAAACATATATAATATTATTTTAAACTAAATATAATTGTTTATCCATTTATAATTAGTAATTCCACATAGCGTATTTTTTGTGGTAGCTATAAGGGACGGAAATTTTTTCAATAAAATTAAAAATTTTAATTAATAAAAGACGCTGAAAATTATTAATATAAACTAGAAGATTCTTCATACTCCCAAATTACACTCTGGTTTTGAGTATTTTTTTTTAAATTTACCATTTTTTATGTGACAATATTTCTGTATAAGGGCTATTGTTATTTTGGTCTGATAAGCATTACAGAAAACCCTCACTGAGTGCAGCATTGATAATGATTGAAGAGTATCAGCTGCGGTGTCCGAGCGGTTAAGGAGTTGGACTTGAAATCCAATGGGTTTTACCCGCACAGGTTCGAATCCTGTCCGCAGCGAATTTTTTTTTAATATAATTCATAAATTGTTTACCCTTGGTTTAATATTATAATAGTATTCTTTTTTTTAATAGTACCAAAATATTTTAAAAATAAATGTGAGTTAATACAAACGTAATTCTACAACAAAGATCTAACTGAATGTAGATAATTAATATAATTTTATCATGAAAAATTAATGTGGTGTATAAAATTCTTATAATTATAAATTCCAAGCAAACTCTGGTACGATTAATATTTTATAACTATTAATAATATATTTTATAATGCCAATTAAATAAACTACATTAGATTAAATCTTTACATCTATATAACTTAATTTTTTTAATTAATTTTTATAGAATTGAAATGATGGAATAAAATAAATTATTGGCGAAAAGGATTCATTTTCTTTTACTAGTACAGTGGAGCGTTGATTATCGGAACGTCAGTTATCCGAACGCTCAATTAATGAAACTGTTTTTTTTTTTCAAATGTAATTTTAATTAATTTTAGGTTAGGAGACAATTATTAACACGTTCTTTAAGCCAAAGAATTAATTTGATAAATCTTTGCATAAATTTGATTTTGTTTTACATAAATGTGAATACATATGTACCTCCATATTTTCATTCTTTGCATTGTATTGCGTTTTTTATTCGTTCATGTTTCACTACGTACATATATTTTTAAGTAAATAAATAATCATGTTTTTATAAATTTTTATTATTTGTTTTAGATGTTCCTTTCACGCGTGTTTATGTATATATATATATATATATATATATATATATATATATATATATATATATATATATATTTTTTAGTGAATTTCGATTATCCGAATTTTTTATTATCCAAACTTTTTCTATTGCTGTAGACGAGCCCGAATATAGTTTTGACAGAACATCTTCAATTTCCTTGTAATTACTGGTTGAGGAAGTAGAGATAAATCTGGAGAAAGCTCATTGAAAACTAGTTTTCTCTAACCTCGAAAAGTTAAAAAAATCTATATACTTCAGCAAAAATTAAATATAATAATTTTCCCAACCATTACTGTTGCCTCCACACGAGTATCCCAAATTTCGAAAGTGTACCTTTTATTTTATTAGTTATTTTCGATAAATGAATGTTAATTATTTTTTAATAATAATAAAAACAATTCATTCAAATTTTGATTCTTTATGATTGTATAAGATAGTGATAAATACTTCACATTTTTTTAAAATAAAAATAAATTCTTTTCAACTTAAATAATGAAATAAAATATACTTTTTTAGATACAGAACGTCAATTAGTTACCTCGAAAAGTTAAAAAACAAAATGATATACTCCTCAGCAAAAATGATATATTATAATTTCTCCAACCATTACTATTGCACCAAGTCGGTAAATCACAAATGAATCATTCAATTATGTTCGAAAGAAAATGTACAAAACAAAGATATCAGAAAAAAATAAAATATTTATGGAAGAAAGCGATTATTTTAAAGAAGATATCCAAGTCGACATTAGAAAATCTTGAATTCAAATCGGGAATAGAAGAGCGCATAGTAAGATGGATTTATAGTGTTTTCTTCGTTCAATGTACTTAGTAAGAAGTACTGCAGAAGTAAGATAAAGTCACTTCGACTTATCAGAAAGATAAATAAAAGCTTTTCAAAAATACTATAATGTAGATATCCTACAAGCTTACGAGGGTTACCCTTCTACCATCAGGAAAGATTATCTAAATTGGTGGAAAATAATTGTGCTACGAGGAGATGTCTGATGGAGAAATAAAACCAGGCTATCATAAAAATTGTTTGAGATTAGCGAGCAGGAAAATCTTATTATTATAAGTATGGTTTGTGTTGTTAGTGTTTTAAAACATTATTAAAATGAACACTATAGAAGAAAAGCATAGAAAAATAATTTTAGATATTTTTTCTTTTTTAAGTGTGGAAAAAGAAGACGGCATCGTGATCTTTTAAGTTGAATTTGTTATTCGAGTACTACCTTTATCTCGTGCCATTATTTATCTTTCATTATATTTGCTTTTTGTATTATTCAGTAGTAAATTTCAATAAATAATTTCGCAATCAATTCCAACTTATCCGGCTTTGTCTAAGAGTAAGAAATATTGATAAGAAATAAGAATACGCGAATCAATGAATCTAAATGAATGAAATCTTCTTTTGGCGTACATTCAGAGGTGTAAGGAAGCAAATTGTCTTTAAAATTAAAGTATCGTAACCTTAAAGCTGATAAATTAGTTAATAATAATAAGTTAATTAGTTAACAAATAGTAAATAATATAAAATACAGGAGTTACTCTGTGTAACCAGTAGTAACTTAAAAGGTCCGGAAACTGAGGACTCATCCGGGTCAACAAAATAAATTTATTTTATAAAATATTCCATCCTCTCATGAGGTTGTACTACATCATGCCCATAAAGTAGGCGATATCTCCGAGAGTGAGAGAAAGAGGGAGCCAGAGTGAGACAGAGAGAGAGAGTGAGCGAGAGAGAGAGAGCGAGAGAGAGAGAGAGAGAGAGAGAGAGAGAGAGTGAGAGAGAGAGAATGAGTATATTGGTGCCGGAACAGAGCTTTCGATCAATAGATCTTTAATTCCTGGCTCCTTTCCAATTCAATTAGAATCAGATTGTAAAACTAAAACTCAAAGGCTATAAGGCTCCCATAACAGCCATTTTCAAATATATGCAATGACCAATTTACGTACCTCCTCCAACTTTTTATCAGGCAAAGTTTCTAATAAATAAAGTTCTGCCTTATCTACCATATTAAGTAGATATATCAGCCGTATTTGGGTGGACCTTCTTCCTAAATTATGGCTATTAGTCTAAGTCGTGAAAAAATGGCGGTGTCCCTTCTGGCTCCCAAGCCTCCGACCTCGGATCGAGTTAATTATATAATTCAGAAAAAAGTTGTTTTATTTACTAATTTTAACATTAGAAAATTTCGTTATTTTTATTAATTAATAATTATTATAGCAAAAAAAATAATAGTTTCTGTTTATTGTTGCATTTAGCTGACCTGTATGATAGGATAACTCAGATATGTGATTTTATGAACTGAAATGTGTTTTTTTTTGTAGCATAATTCAAGAGCTTATCTATCTACACAGTTGTATGTATTTCCTCAGAAATATTGAACTGAATTTATCTAACAGCAGGAAAAAAAAACAGAAGAATATATTGAATGGTAGTAGTATCCACTGAAAGAGAAATAATAAAAAACGTAAGTATCTACTAAAAACTATGGTAAAACTAGCCAAGACCTTCTTTTAACATATGGCTTAAGGTAACAGGGCTTATGTGGATCGTTTTTAGTGTTTGCTTGTTTCTTTTAACGTCACTTTATGCTGCAATGGCTAATAGGACGATGCTACAGAGGGAGCTCTAAATTTTGCCTATCCAGCTTTAAATAGGATAAGGATTTTTACTGATTTTCTAGAGCGCATATGTTATTATCGATTACGAATAGCAAAACAATTATAAGAATACCAAATGTAGAGAATTTCATCAACTTTAATTAGGTATACGCAGATTTTCTTTATAAGACCAACCCCTACTGAAATAAAAACGAAAAAACAAAAAAAGATCTACACCCTCCTCTCCTCGTGTGCCAACCCCAGGATCAAGGACTTTTAGTATATTATACCACTAGCATAGCAACCTACCATAGTTGGTCTTTCCGCTTATAAGACTTAACTTCTAGAATCATTCGTTGGCTAGGCGGTAATTATTCTGCAAGCTGTCGCTTCGAGTTTAGTCACGGCAAGTTTAATGAAAATTCATTTGTTCGCCCTTTTAATATTTTTAAAAAAAAATCGAGTTATCATGAACTTTAGTATGGGACAAAGAATGTACTTATGTGAAATAAATACATAAGAATATTACTTCGGTAATAATCTCATTTAGAAATAAAGGTTTCAACAAAAATATATTTATACTTCGAAATGTCTGTTGAAACTCATATTTATTAATGAACTGATTACCGCAATCTACTCATTATCTGTGATCACATTCTCTTTTCTATACTAGAGCTCACAATGACTTTGTATTTTTGGATTATACTAATAATGGAACAAATAAAGAGTTAAAACTTGTAACTCAACCTGAGGAACAGATGCCGACTAGTCTAAGACAGTGTAACCTCTGGGGAGATTAACTTTAATGTTGTTCTGTTGTCAGTAACGACTGAAGAAAATCACGTCATTGCTACTGCCTTTATCGTGAAATTCCTAAAGTAACTATACACAGACACTGCATCGCAAGATCAATAGTTGGGTAGTTTGGAAGCACATGGTCCATACAGAGCCTCCTCCTAATGGTGCAACAGTTGCTCTAGGCCGGCCAATCATTTGGAGCCAGCCTTAGCCATAGGGCTCCTAAATTGGAGTAGACCTCACTCCACCATTTCCTCCTACTTGAGACCTTGCCATCTGGAATGTTCTCATGCCAACTTCCAACCAAGTGTAGACCTCTCATCTCCAAAATGCTCACTTGCCTCTATATCCCTCACTTGGAAGAAAAAAGTTAACGTTTCAAGTTGATTATATTAATAACAATTTCGGGCTTAATCTACTTTTAGTATAAATATTTATAGTTATTTAGAAGCATATTATTTACATCACTAAGTCTTGTAAATCACAAATACTGATATCGAAAATGATAGATGCGAAACTGCTTACGTTCAAATGTAAAAACATAACAGTAATAGTAATAAGAAAAGAACAAGAAATTATATCTCCAATAGAAGAAAGAAAAACAGCCTATATCGGCCTTTTTATGAACTGATATAGATTACAATTTATACAATAAAAATTTAAAAAATTTATACAATATTTTTTTAATCCGAAAAATAAATGTGTAATACGAAAAATTTATCTCTTTTGCTGTAGCATGGATGCATACACATACAAAACTTTTATTTAGATGATAAGACAATAATAAGCTGAATTTGGTCCAAAATGGGTTCTTGTACTGAGGTGGAAATGTTATTCTCGTAGTGCATAAGTAGTTATGTCAGGCATTGACTTGAAATGGAGTTATTGCTTATATTACAACTCCATTTCAAGCCGGGAACTACGAGAATGACACGATTCCGCTTCTCTCAATCCAATTAACTCTCTCTGGCTATGATATAATTTGCATAAATAATAATGTAAATATTTAATGAAACACTTTTATAATAAATATATTGAGATTGATAATTTAAATAAGTACTTAAATTAAAAATCGTTATATTATGCTTATATGAAATTAATACAATGTCAAGTTTTTTTTATTACTTTGTTATCTTCATTTCAAACATGTTTTTTCTAAAATGTTTATATTCGGCGAATTTGTGGTAAATAACTACTTATTGCAAACTAATACAAAATATAGAACTGCTTAGATAAGTTATTTTTAAGACTGTCTACTAGCCGAATTATTAGAGTCAGGCAGGCACTGCACGTTTTGGAATGCATAATGACTTCAACAAAGGAAAAAATTTATTTTTTCAATCCTTCAATAAGTTTACTCTTCTGATTATTTCTACTTTATTATTAACTAATACATAAACAAATCAAAATTGGATTTTTTTTTAAAACGAAAATACTAATTTTTCTATTAGTGAATCAATAATTACGTAAATGAAAAGATAAAAAAACGACTGTGGTCGTAATTTTATTCCCTTATCTTGCTCGTGCTCTTATGATTAGAAATTTTGACCTTGAGACTGTGAAATTTGTATTTTCGGTATAAAATATTTTAACCAGGACAACAAAAAATATTTGTTTTTAATTTTCCATTGATTGAATTAAACCCATTTAAGGATCATTTCCTTTTTCTATCATATCTCGGTAAAATATCAGACCTAAATCGACAAATATACCTGAACAACTACAATTCATGAAAGGTATTAAAGGTAGGTGGTAGAGTTTGTGGAAGTGATTTTTCTGAAATCGCTTTGAACTACCTTCCCCCCCCCCAAAAAAAAAGAGAACCGAATGAGTTTGCCCTTAGAGGGTTTCCTGATCTCACAGAGTCGATTCACAACTGTAAACAAAGTAAATAATGTATCTGCCCTAACTAGAGGAATTTGGAACCTCGAGTTCAGTAAGCCAACACCCTATCTACTGTGCTATCATGCAACATCATTCATATTAAAACAAATCCTATCAATAGAACTATACAGTTATACAAAGAATTAGATTGAAAATAAATATACAATAGCTGGGCAACATAATCTTATTTTAAAACTATGTAAAAAAGTTATTAAAAAAAAAGCATAGAAGTTGCATAATACTTCAATTAATCAATTGATTGCAGATCCCGCATGTTCGATGTATAGCTGTTGGAAAATTAAATTATAACTAGAGTTATTATATCTTAAAAATTGTAGTGTAGTAATTGAATGGGAGCTCCTTATAACGAATGTAATAATTATAAATTTACGAACTATAAGGTTGTATATATAGTTCGAATTATCAGGTTGGAAAAACTTCGATGCGATTGGTCACTTCGCTCGCATAAGTGAATCTGAGATCCCCAAAAAAAGCTTCGTCGCAGCTTCGTCGAACTAGGAGGGTGATGCGGCCAAGAACAAAATGGCGGTGGCAGTTGCCAGAGCCGTGCTGGACACCGAAATCGGACTGCTGCAGCACAGCTGTTTAACGGAGGCAGCCAGAGGAGGCCGAATCTATACGCGGGCTGTCGCGCCAATCATAATGATGATACTCAATGTTAAACAATTCAATTCCATTTACACCTGTATCTATCTATAATGCCTAGGCCTATAACTAAGGACAAAATGACCTACTTCTACATCTAGAATAAGAGAACAGCTAGAGTCAATATATGGCCCAAACATTACAACATGTGCCCCAGCATCATGGAGAAGATACCTCAACAGGGAATAAGGCCCACGCCTGGGTGGTTCTGTGAAGCATTGAATGAGTCACCGCACATTAGACCCAGCCCCTGGTTAGCCCAGTCTGTTGGGATTCACACGTGGAAACGTTTATCCTCTCCTCACAGATTTCATGGGAGTGGGTACCATTGTGCGTTCCTAATGGAGTTCGAAAAGTTAATAGAAATCGTACGGAGCCACTCCGTTCTGTCTATTCCACACTAGTCATGCCGACTATACGAGATCCAAAATGAATCTCATTACATCAATGGCATACTGCTAACTTTACATTACTCCCAATTGGTTTCTGGGCGTTACGTTCTTTTCCAGTTATGTCAATCTTAATGAGTTCATGCAATTCACTAAACTGCTCCCGCTGAGCCGAAAACTATTTTTAAAACCACGATCAGGAACTTCCTGAAACAGGTTGAACTCTTCGTATGTTTTCCTCCCAGCTAAATAAATATTTTTACTTCTCCTCTTCACTAACGAATATAGTACAACCACTTCTTCATGTTCTGACTTGAATTCTAAATCCAGGAGGAGTTCTGACGTTGTCATCGAGAAACCTGGGTGACAACAACTGGGTTCAATATGCGGTTCTCGACCCAGCTGAGTCCAATGTGTGCCGAGCATGTTAGTTATATAGTTAAATTAAGATATTTATCATCATTATCTATAATTATTATAAAATAAAGTCCTGGGCTACGTTTGTTCGTGGTAAACTCAATAACTACTGCACGGATTATCATGCGGTTTTCACCAATAGATAGAGTGAATCACCAAGAAGGTTTCGGTATATAATTTGTCGAGGTTTTGTGTAAATGGGTTGGAATATCGATGGGTTTCACCGAAGACGCTCCCTAATCCCGTGCAATTATCTAACTTGCAAGATAATAAATCCGTATATAAAGAAATATTTGGTTTTGTTTTTATCTTTATAATTTCTATATAATAAAGTACATTGACTGAGATGGGAAGAAAGAAAATCAAGACTCCCAAAGAAGCCTAACCTAATGAATTCGCGTGGTCCTTAGTGGCGAGTACGTGATACAAAAAAAATACGCTACACAGACAAATAATATAGTCATAATATGCCTTATTACCTGAGCAAATCTGGGGTTTAAGCTATTAAGCTATAATTTACATGGATTTTATTTCCATTACCATTATCAGTCTAATATACAGTCCAATATTTACAGAGCGGGAATGGATGGTATCCCATAAAATGTTCTCACTTTGAAGAAATATATTGAAACGCTTCAAAAATATTAACAAATTAAAAAAGTAGTAAACAATGCCACATGTCCAAACCCAAGTGAATCATGGGAGAAATCATGCAGTTTAATTCTTTGGGAGTGGACCGTCTGTTTTTGGAAAACTCCCTGATCAGTCTCCATCAACAAAAACAAAACAACATTAAACACTATTTTTCTTAAACCCTAATTTTTGGTTATTTATGGTTTTATTTAAAGATTAAAACACTAAGTTTGCTTTACTAGCTACCTTTATTTCAGTTCTTTTTTATAAATATTATTCATGGGTTCATTTGTATTTCGGGTGAATGGCGCTTTCATTCCTTTTAGATTATGGACTGTATTCAAATGCTTACGTAAGTCGGGATAAGTAAACATTTCTACAGGTATCTTTTACAGTAGACCTCGTATAACGGCGTATTCTGCATAATGCGAATGCGGGTTTTAAAGCATAAATATAAAGTTAAGAGGAAGGAAAAGAAAGGCAGTTCAATTAGTGGATCCACCTCCCCCCACCACTACTCGGCTCAATGGTCCAGCGGCCAAGATCTACAGATCGCATTCAAAGGAAGCGTAACTAGCGAACGGTTTTCCGCCTCGAGCCTACGATCCAATTCTATGGGCAATGCTGGGTATTTTTGTAAGGAACGGCCCAATTTATATGGTCGAATTAAGGTCATTTGAGGCAAACACTGTCTGTATATATATATTTAGTAATTTTAATTTTGTAAGGAGAGAAAGAAATCGGAATAAAAAATTTCAACCAAAGAACTGAATCCACTTTTTAAAAAAAAACTGTACCATAACAACCCATAAAGAATCTTTGGTTCATCACATGATAGAGATTGCACTGTTTATAGGAAATCGGTTGTGATGCTGATTTTTCCAACATCACGCTCAACTGCCAGATTTTTCTGAAAAAAAAGGACCAGCTCACTTTAAGAGTCTGGGTGAGTTTCAGGAGGCTCTGTTGATGGATTTGACAACAATTGTTCGCAAATCGTTTAAATGAAATGATATTATTAGTTGTGTTTTTTCATTTGCTTCCAAATTGCTAGATAGTAAGTTCCCCACAAGCTGGATGCTATTTATATTGCTATGTTTCTACTCTTAAATATATTTTGAATATGTTGGTTGATATTTGGGATGCCAGAGTCTCATTTAGGATGAGTACTCAAATTATTATTTATATGCCTTTATCTTAATTGGGTTCCTTTCCAGAGGTCTGTTCTTGTGTTTACCAATTTACTCATCTATTATACCTTCAATATATTGTTTATAAATAAATAGTGCATCTGGGGTATGTAGCAACAAAAGAATTACAATAAGGATCGTTTATTTATTCAATTTTAAACAAGGTTAATGATTCAGATGTTGCAATAGAAAAGGGATCGCCATAAAATACCTTAGAGGAAGTAAATTAAACTTCTCTGTGAACAGGGTCTTCGCTTTGCCCCCTCCGGGTTTCGCCATCTTTTGCGTCCTCTTCGTTCGCCGGCTCTCCTCCTTCCGCTTCCTTCCTTCTCGTGTCTGTCTCGCTAGTGCTCCTTGCTTCTCTGTGTCTCTCTTAAGAGTCAGTCTAGTTTGCTTGCACCCCTTTCTTGTTTCTCCACTATCTTGGACCATAAAGGCTCCATAAGGGGACCAAAAGGTCTGTTCTTTGCCCAAAACATATTCCCGTTCATGTTTGCCGCCAGCATCAATGGCGACAATACATAGCAATATATGTATGTATGTATATATGTATATATATATATATATATATATATATATATATATATATATATATATATATATATATATATATATATACGATCCTTATTGTAATTCTTATTTGTACGGGATAGGTGGAACTCAGAAGGATCTGCTGAAAATAAATAATCTGTCACAGCGCTCGATTTGAACCCGGGACTCTAAGGACAGCAATTCGGTACTCTACAAACTGAGCTTCCCCTCTTTCAAATTCTCTCAACTTCGGCAAAAGAAAAGAGGAACTGGCATCGATTAAACTCAAATTTATAACACAAAGTGTTTTTTGTATGTACTTATAGAAACCTACTTCCCAACCCCGAGTTTTTTTTGTTTTTTTAAGCCTTCTTCTGCATGGTTCTCTTTAAAAAAAAAAAGGTAAATCTATGTTCAGCCCGTGTTCGAAAATCGCAATTATGAATTTATTTTATGGGAGTTTTCTTGTAATGTTAACGATTGGCAATTGTTGAGAATCTCTCTTGGCTCATGAATACATTGAAGTGAAATACAAACGTAGGCCAGAGTAGTTTAACGTCACAGAGATGTTTGTAATAGCCGGCTCTCACTACGTACATAAACAAGGAGCAACGGCCATGTACACACTCCGTTAAATAATCAAGTAGTATTTCATCATAAGGGCTGTCTAAATATTCCGTCGGAAGTGTATGTATTCACAGAACACTGTCCGATTATTTAATAAATTAAATAAATTTAATTGCGTTAACCCTATATCACCATAAAATATTGAAATATTACCATATGAAATTAATATAAACTGTCTAAACACCATCAGTCTAACAATAATTATAAATGATTTATTTTTTGTTTATGGTTCTTTTTTAATTATTTAATTTTTTTTTTTAATTTCTCTTCAAAATTAAAAAAAAAATAATACAAATAATTATAAATATATTGAATGAATATATATAATACAATGAAGTATGAATTCGATCCCTTACAATGAAATTTCAGCTAATAGTATATGCATATCATGTAAATTAATGTTAACATTATTCAATTTTTCTGTTTTAAAGTCAATAATTGAAAACTCATTAAAATTTTTATCTATCCTTCACTTCACCTCAATTAATTTGCTTGATTTATGACGTTCGGCTAGTAACGAATAAGAACTATGAACCTGTAATAGAAATAAAGTGTTCTATAACATTGGTTCGTAAATACCCCTATCTTAATTTATTTAATGTTTTAATTGATAATTCAATAAGTTTTCCTAAATAAACACTTAAAATAATATAATAATAATAATTTATAAACACTTAATAATATACTGGTAACATAACTGATTAACAATAACAATCTTTACCAGCCTCATTCATTGTAAAACTGCACCTGCGAAATACTTTCAAGAAAAAGGTTTCGAGTAATACATACATGCTTTAGTTTGTACTAAATTAAGCATAAAGAATTGAATAAGAAACCTGTGCTACAACGATACTAACACCGTGAAGCCTCTTGGGCTCAGTAGCTGATAGAGACAGTACTGCTTTTAAAAGTCAACGGCTGTGCAAGGTGGTGATGTGCCCGATGTTCCTTCAATTAAAGAGTTTCCACTTTTATAGGGGCCAAGTAAGATCTAGAGCTAAATAAGCTCTAGGAGGACCCGCGGATCCCAACGAATCCATGTATGGAATAAAATATTTAATCTTAGTAAAAGATATAATTATGAAGAAATAAGAATTATTATGTATAAAAAATAGTTCATTTACTCAAATGTGGTAATATAATAAAAGGTAAAAATCTTAATAATAATAAAATCTTAATTAATAATAAAAGGCAAAAATCTTCAGTTTAATTCTCCAAGAGTCGACTTGTTTTTAGACGCCTCTGCTGTCTTTTGTCTGCCAAAAGACATGAACTCAAGTTTTCTTAAATTCTAAACTATGTCAACCATTATTTCTTTAATTAATTAATGATAAAAACATTAAATTAGATAATGTGCCTGCCACAGTTGTATTTGAACCCGGTACTTCCAGCACAGGGGCTCAGCGTTCTACTCTCACCTACGTCGTTCCCAATATTTCAGAATATCTGAATAATAACACAGAATATTGTCATAGATGATTCACAGAGGAGTTATAAAACCGGAAAATGAGTTCGAAGTATATCAAGTGATCTAGATATTTAGATATTATATTTACACACCCAATTAATGAACATTTTCATATATTCATTAGGCATCGTGATTATTAATAACACATATATTACTTTTAATGCACATTACTGGATTTGAAACAATCGATTAAGTGAAGTCTTCAGATAACTTAAGGGTCCTAACGAAGAACGACCTTGTTAATTGAGGTGATTGTTGACGATTTAAATACTGACTTTGATCCGCCTCGATGTTTGCGAAGCGAATAGTAGAGCTCATTGCTCTGGGTTGAGCCCACAGCTCTCAGTTCAAACAGGCTCTAAGCAAATGATGGGATCCGTCTTTAATTCCTCGGAGCTCCACCACCTTCCAGGGTGTCTTAACTTTATTTGCACAACGCTACGGTTAGACTCGGTTCCTCGCTCACGAAATTTCGCCTGTAAGAATTAAATGTTATAATACTGCTATTTAAAACAGTTTATTGTATGCCTAATATGTTTGTGTACAGTAAATATTATTCAAGTGGCAGCGCCACGAGGATTAAGACGGGCCTGTAAAGTTGCTGGCCTTAGTAATGAACGAATTCCTAAGATGTGCTCTTTGTGACTATCTGAAGCATAAGGAGTTACCTAAGTAAATATGCTAAGGGGCCTAGACTAGGTAGAGTAAAATGATCCTTAGGGTTTATTACCTTTACCTTTCAAGATAGGACAGTTTTTCGGAAGCCGCGGTCAACTCAAGATGCAAGGAGCTGGATGGAGGGAAGGTCGAGACACAGCAAGTCACATATATCGTCCCCTTTTCTTTGTAAGTAGGATATAAGTTTTATTAAATATTTGTAACCCTCATCAGCACCAATAAATATAATGTTGTTCAAATATTATTTTTATTTAATAAACAACTCCTGGCCAGTCAACCACGCTAATCTTTGGAGAAGAGTATGTATGTCTCTTATTTATTAATAACATAAAATTACTTTATATTAAGTATAACGATCTCAGGGTGGCATCCCATTTTAGTATTTAAATATATTCAGATCAAAGTATCTGACTTTTCCCTGAGATCATAGCTTGGGCAATACAGCAGATGTTACGCTGTGCCGAAAAGCGTCTGATGTGTAGACTAAGGCTTAGGTGGGAGGATTGCCTTAAGAATGATCTTAAGAATTCGGGTTTGGGTAGAGGTCCGTGGACAGAGGTTTATAAGCTGAGATTGGTGGTATCGGAAGCGAGGCTTCGGGTTCGCTAAGCTTTATTATTATAAAATAACCTGAAACGTTGTTATGCTCTTAATCCATAGACACGCAGATATTGTAAAAGTATCTCTCTTTGTAGATACTTAAATTTGAACAAAAATTCTTACTTTACAGACAATTTTTCCTGAGAACAAACTATATTATTAAGGTCATTTATATTAATGTAAGAAAATAATTGGGTGTAGGTTGGAAATATTTTTTTAAATTTATTTATTGAAATTCACAACTGTACTATAATATTAAATATGATAATAATTCGTTTTTCGTGATGAGATAATACAATACTACAAGGTGACCATGAACACTAAAAACGTTTTTCCTAAATAATATTAATTGATCTTACTTATACATATGTGGGGAAGAAAATGGCACGGGCAGAGGTCACAGAAAGGATTTCTTAAATAGGGTTGAACTATCTTATTGGTAGCAATATTTCGATCTACATTGTTTGACTTCTTAAGGGCTGGATAGACAATATACAAACAAATTAAAATGGTATATAATACATTATCTTCTTCCATTTCTAGCGTCGAGGAGCCTGGAGGCTATTTAGTTTACTATGTATAGATTTTCTACCATGCGAGTTATTAGCCCACCGATGAAGTTGACAGTATCCTCGAGACAACTGGTCTCCAGAATATTTATGTCCCCTAAGGAGAAAGGAGGACCGGGTTATACCCCCAACTGGGTTTCCCCCAACCTGGAGGACCAATGGCTAATTGCAGTCAGACGACTAGGCCTCTAACTCCCTACGCCAGTACAATAAATTATAAGGAATAGAAATAGGTAAAGAAAAATAAGTGGTTTAACTATTTATTTATTTATGTTACTTTGATCCAAAAATACATATTTTTGTCTCTACAAGATATGGAGATATGAAACCTCAATAAACAAAAAGGCGGAATGTTCTTTCAAAATCCAAGGATGTTCTTGGAACTTGGTTTCGAATCTAAAAATAGACCACTCGACATTGTTGTTTGAAACATAATACCGCATATTTCGATGAAGATAGGATTATTTATTATTTAAAGATTAAATGTTTAAAAGAAATTTATTTTCTCTCTAAATTAGTTGATCATTTCAATGACTCACTTTTAATATGTTGTGATTCACTCTTTAATTTATTTTTAATTTTTGGTAAATGTTAAATAAATAAAAATATTAGGAAAATAAACTAAGCTTTTCCGGATGGTCAGCTTGTATTATTGAGCCGTATTTGACGCTCCCTACGAACATCCTGAACCGTAGCCAACATTAATCACTGCCCGACGTGACGTTTGTATTTCTTTGTTATCAGGCTCTTTTGTTTGGCAATTTTATCGGTTCTCCTGCCCTTCTATTTCTTTGTCTCCCTCTTTCACTCACTAGATGGAAAAGAACAAATGAAAAATCAATGGGGCATTATTAGGTCCCTCTGAAATAACAAGAGTGTAGGTCACACAGTAAACAAATCTGGCCTAAAGGCTCCATTATATAAATCAGTTAGTAGTTACATCAGTGTCAATAAGATTATATACAAATAAAAAATAAGTTCTTATTACAAATTAAGATACATAGAGAAACAAATAAAAAACCAAATAATAAAACAAAACAAAAATAGCACTGACACTATTACTAATGAAAGGTCTTAGGTTCAGTATATCGTAGAGGCCGTACTTATCTCTAGGACAACCGTTGTCTAGGGAGGTGATTTATAAAAGATCATCTTCAATTTAGCCCTCGAAACAGCAGCGCGTGAGATCCGAACAAACCCAGGAGGAACAATCTGCAATAGGATGACGCAACATTTAGCCTGGGCGGATAATGTTGTTCTAACTGGCATCACTCGCAGGAGCCTTCCAGGGATTCAACCAAGCTGAGAATAAATGGGTTTGGATATAAACGAAGCCAAGACCATGTGCATGTGTACCTCAAAAAGGAACGTACTGGTAGAAGAACAAGCCCCGTTTATGTAGTTCAGCTTTAAACAAACTCAATATTTTAAATACCTGGGCGCAATAGTAACACACAACAACCAGATAGAGGAGGATATAAAAGAAAGACTTGCCGCTGGCAATTGTTGTTACTATACAATACATAAGGCTCTTAAAACTGCGGAATTGTCAAAAAGAGCCAAGATCACTTGGTATAAAACCTTTTTCAGACCAATAGCGACATATGGTTGAGAAAGTTGGGCCCTCAGTAAAAAAGCGGAAAGAATGGTGAATGTCTGGGAGAGGAAAATACTGCGGTGGATATATGGACCCATCAGGGAACATGGAGGATCCGTAATAATGCAGAACTCCAACAACTTCATGGAAAGCTAGACTTAGTTTCTTTCGTGAAAAGAGCTAGATTGAGATGGTTTGGTCGTGTGATGAGGATGCCGGAGACAAGAATTCCCAGAAGACTGTTGTTTGGGAAGCTCGGTGGTAGAGGACTCAAAGGAAGGCCCCGTACGAGATGGCTAGATGGTGTGGAGGCCGATCTTCACCAGCTGGGAATCAGACATTGGAGAAGACTTGCTGGGGACCGAAGTGATTGGCAGGCAGTGGTGGATGAGGCCCAGGTCCTTTTAGGACCGTAGTGCCAAGGAGTGAGTGAGTGAGATTAAAGAGATGTTGTTGTATACAAAGATATTTACAATATCTACGAAGATTCATTTAAACATTGGAATAAAAATCAGAAAACTAAAATACTTGGTGCACATAAGACCAAGTAGAAGGAGAAAATACTAAATGCTGCGGGTAGTCTTGGAAAGCGCGGTGGAACTAAGACGAATTTCGGAGAACTCTGAGAGAATGAGAGAACACGAACTGTTAGTCAATCCATCTCTTCGTAGCAGCATCAAGGTTCATACAATCTTGATGATTGCCAACCTTCGACAGAGGACGGCAACTTAAGAAGAAGAAGGAAAGGCATGGTTTTGAATGAAGATACAGAAGATATATGCCGATAAGGTGTTTAGGGAACAGGCAGGGGAACATCGGATCACTAACTTTACGAAGCGACTAAATACTTTTCAGTAAAAGAATGGGGAATGCAGGAACTTCGGAAGTATTTTTTTGGAAAACTAGTTTTTGCAATCTCAATCTCAACTCCTTGGCATACCACTTGGTGAGAGCCTGGAGACCTGAAGATGAATCTAATGAAACAGATCATTACTCTTAGGAGTCTTATCTGCCACTCACCAGGCAGCCAGCCTACTTGTATACTTGGGGCTCGGTAGCTACCGTGAACCAGAGTTTCCACATGTATTTTAGTAGTATGGGATGTTTAAATGTTTTCCAGTTGAAGTCACTTTTGCGCCTTTGTTTAATAACATTATCGTATGGTTATTAATTTGAATTTTATTGTCCTTATCATAATTATAGTTTATTGTAAAAAACACTCGTTTTTAGAGAATTTTAATAATTCTTATTTATCTTTCTTTACATCTTGGAGTATTTCTTCAATAAGACAATACTTCCTCTCTGAAAATTCATTAATTTTATTTGTTTTTTCTACATTTTTTCAGTTATTCAAATAAAGGTTTAAAGATTACGTTTCTTAGTTATTTCACTCATTTTAATCAATAGAATACTCCAAATTCTTAAATTTTATTTCGTTTTTTTGTATAAATTCATCCTATCATTGATAAATCTTTCATTCACGTTTTAATCGATATAATACTCGTTTCTAATTCGATCTTAATCTTCTTATAATTCATTAAAATCAATTGCTCCGCAAATCGGTTAAATTTTGACGCATTTTGAGCACTTGTACCGAAAATAGAGAGCATGATGGTATGAATTCACTAAACAAAGTGAATTCCGAACCTTTTTGTTTCGGTTGTTAAGACCATAAAGATCTTAAGCTGCACAATGTGGTTATCCTGCAGATGCATATATAACATATTAAGAACACTGACAACTTTGAAGAGGTCATCAGAGATGTCATCCAACCTCACGTAACTAAGAACTATGTTCTCCATCGTGCAAGGGATTACTGCCATGGCTATTAACAGTGTTCAGTGCCTGATTCACCAACTTACACTCGGGTTTATGGAGCATGACTTATAAGTTTAGGTCCAACGATTACAGTAGTTTGTGATCATTAGGTGAATTAGAACTCTTCAGTCAAAAGTTCTATGCCTGGAGGATGCGTCGTTGTGTTGACTCCAGTAGTCTGACGGCATCGCATACCCAAAGAAAGGACTTTAATTGCGAGACAGGGATTCAAAGTATTGTTTGTTTTGTAAGAAGCTTCAGCAAACGTGTTAATCTGCTCAATCGTCCCGACGTTAATTATTAACCTATATAAGGAATAAATAATACATGTGTGTGTGTAAAATAATAAATGGTATTATGATTTTTTGAAAGAAACTTTATAATTTTATGGAAGATTCTCCCCTTCTACTGAACGGTAGGCAGAGGAAATGAAAATGTCTTGCCCTCCGCGGTCTGATCAGCTTTTCTGTATCTAATAGCCATTGACGGAATCCTATTTTCGGAATTTTCCGACCCCATCTGCTCTCGATATCCGTTAGAATCACATTCATTCCGCTTGAACTTGTCAAGAACTTTTATCACGCTTTTCCAGGGCGCTGAAAATTATTTCGGTACTAACTATGTACTAGCCATATTTTATTTTAAATAGATATCAACAAATATATATATATTTTATCAATCTTTTTTGTTCATTATCATGGTTCTCTCTTATGTCAATTTATGATTTTTATAAAGCGCATTAATAGAATTATTCACGAATTTTGAATATTCTTAACTTTAGAAAGGAATTAGAATAAAACTTTACTAAAGATGTTTTAATTAATTTTAATCCAATAATATGGATGTATAACGGGAGCGGAGTGGCTCAGTGGTAGAGCACTAAGTTGCAATGCCGAAGGTCCAGGATTCAATCCCACTGCAGGCAAGACTTTTATTTAATTTGTTAGCGGTCGGAGATGGACCCTCTGGGATCTAGGGCCCTCCTGGGGCTCACCCACCCTTTATAAGAAGGGGTTCTAAAATAATGAGGGGATCAGCCGGTTGAGGATGATCTAGAAGAAATCACCTCCCTGCACAGCCGTTGTCCAAAAGAAGTACAGCCTGTACCATGTACTGAACCTCAGGGACCCTTTCCGACCCTTTCAAGGGGTTAAGTACATTTTTTTTTTTTTTTATGAAACTATGTGGCGATCTGTGGTCTAGCGGTTAGAGTGACCAACTATTAAGCCCGAGATTGCGCGTTCGTAGCCCGGCAGGTGGCCATAAGATTTTTCAAAGGGAGTAAAAAATCCTTAGTTAGACCTTCGAAAGGGATGTTAAACGGGGGTACGGAGCCTGTACGATGTCAGGTACTCGTTAAAAATCCCTATCCTAACTAAACCTGGATAGGCGAAATTTAGAGCATGCAGCATCGTCCGATTAGCCATAGCAGCAAAATGTGACGTTAAATGAACAAACAAACAAACTATAAACCGAACTTTCGACATTTCAGCTGAGCTATCACTTGTAGTAGTCTAAACTAGTAGATAAACATAAGAAAAACATAGTAAAATTTACAGAGTATTGAAATGGTAATTGACTACTTTATCAATAATTTTAAAAGGTCTCTAGAATTCTCTCATTTCTACTCAAAAACATAAAACGTGTCTGACGCAAGAAGATCGTCCTCAATTCCTTATATTAAAAATATAGTCGTAGTGTACGCATCTATAGAATAACTTATTGAAATAAATGCTTTTCTTAATTCAAAATCATATAATTATAAAAGGCAAGTATTTTTTAATGTCAAAATTATTCATCATGTATATATATATATATATATATATATATATATATATATATATATATATATATATATATATATATATATATATATACATTTATATAAACGAATGCAAGTTATTTATCACATAGCACTTAATAAACTAACTTCATAATTAACCCAATATTGACACACATTTTCAAAGAATAATTTTCCAAGAAATTTGACATCTGCAGACGGTCCCGCCGAAGCCAAGTCATTAACGAACTGTATCAAGACAAAACTTCTACAAAACAGCCAAAGTTGAAATTGTTAACCGTACTTGTAATAGACTTATTAACTCTGGGAACTTTTACCGGGACAAGAATTGTATTAAAGTTATCCAACTTGAATGGACTTACTAGCGAGCTTCCAGTTTCCCTGGACAGAGGGTGCTGAATTACGTCAGTGAACAATTCCTGTCATTCTTTTAGCTTTTTTTTTAAAACTATTTAAAAATAAGACACAAATTAGGATATCAAAAGTGTTCTTATTTTAATATCTCTTCCTCCTTCTCTTTTTCTTCTATATAAACTATAGTTATGCATAGAACTAATTACACTCTATTAATAATAGTAGTGTGTCGAAAGATACTGTTAGTCACCATCTACGCTCCATTTGGAGGGTGAAAACTGGTCCCTCACGAAGTTATTCCTCGGCAATTAGCTAAAAGTAATTTGTTAAAATTCGTATGAAAAACCCTTCTGGAATGAGATTATACCGGAAAATATTCACCCATGATGGAAAATGGGTTTACTGGCGAGATCCAAATACCCGTGAGAGTTAGCTAGATCGCGGTAAAACTTAATTCAAATTGCTCCCTTGCAGCTTTTGCCGGTGGCTGCTAGGGAGCAATTAAAAAAAAAAAAAAATACATGCTTTGCGGTTTTGGGTATTTTGAAGTTGTTATTCTTCACAAATTTGTTCCTCATCGATACTCTAAGAGTTCTCAACTATAATGCGAACAACTGAAAAGAATATACGCGAAATTGTCAGAGTGTTATCTTGTGTTGATCAACCGAAAAGGAGTTTTACTCCTACAAGAAAAAAATAATAATTTTGCAATCGTGGGATCGAGCAATTGGCAAGCAGTTGGCTAATGATGGTAAATAACAATGGAGTATACTTTTGAGTATTAATTATATTTTACATCAAAGAAATAATAATTCAAGTATTTTGTTTAAAATTTTCTTTTTTACACCCTATTTATTTATAAGTTATTTAACATATATTTTTCTTAAAAGTATAGAACAAACTGGTATAAAAAATATTTATCATTAAAATTCGAGGTACAATACAAGAGGTAGTTGTTGATTGATATTGCATCTTATTATATCTTACAAGATCAAACTGGTTTATAACTCTGTACGACTGTACGCTACTATAGAATTTTTGCGGCTTCTTTAGGGAATTTTAATGTCATTTTGTGCGAAAAATCCACATAATATGGAGATAACTGAAAAGGATTCATAGAGTCATAGATATTTCAAACAGACGTATTTATTACCCCACAGGAGGATGACATTAGTGATTTACATGAGCATTGAAGCAATAACTAACGTAATGTGAGGTTCATTAAACACTGAAATAAAAAAATCATCCAAAATGTACATTCGTTACTAACCTCATTACTTGACCAAATTATATTGCTGAATGATACCAATTTATTATACCGAAAATGTATCGAAAGATTGTAATTATGTGCTTCTTCTTGCGGTGATTTAAGTCTTGGTTATTGCATTAGATGCATCAATGATAATTAATATTTTTCTTGAAAGGATCGAAATGGTTGGTCAGGAGTCTTGGGACCTACCTTCGAAGAAAACGTTAGCGTATTAGGGTGATGCCACCGCCACGGATAGGAAACGCGTGACGTTTCAGCACAGAGGGATAACTTTGATGTGGCACCGCCCAATAACCACCAGGGATCAGGGCTTCTTTATGCATGGCTCTCTGCCGTGCTCTTTGAAGGGGCCATACCTAGGGCGATCTGTCCCAGGATTGAGTTCTGTAATGGGATTCGTGTGTACGTAGCGGAGGAAAGTTTCTATGGAATGTTAAAGCCTAAAGCCTTTGTCAATAATCTATCCGAGATTTCGATACAGGACCAGTAGCCATTAAAGCAATCACGATCATATGAGCTAACTATTCAGCTTTACATTTAAAAAAAAAATCCAAAAAATAATGTTATGCAATTTGGAAACTCCAAAAAACAAAGCTATAAGTCTTAATGAACCTAATTCTTGACTGATTAGATTTATGCCGATTTAGACTGATTACGTATATTAAAGACATAAGGTTTTTTATTTTGGAGATTACCTAACGCATTATAATTTACTGTATTTATTGATCTCTAAATTCGAGGTACAATACAAGAGGTAGTTGTTGATTGATATTTTACAAGATCGAAGTGTTTTATAACTCTGTACGACTGTTGCTACTATACAACTTTTGCGGTTTCTGTAGGGAATTTTAATGTAATTTTGTACAAAAAATCCACACAATATGCAGATATGTAGAAACGATTCATAGAGTCATAGATATTTCAAACAAACGTATTTATTACCCCACAGGAGGACGGCATTATCGATTTACAAGAGCAAAGAAGCAGGCCTATTCCTGGAAATTCTGAATTGCTATAATGGAAATCTAATGTTTATATTTTCCACAAATTTCTAAAAAAGTTTATGATTTTATACATTAAACAGCTTTTAGAGAACTTAAAGTTGAATGAAATAACTAATAGAAAAAAAATTCAAATCTAATGTCTTGAATTTTAGAAAAGTCAGCTTTTAAAAGGGATTTGTAATGTTGTTCGAACCAGGAGAGCCATATATAGGTTTATTTAATGTAAGTGTAACAGAACCGTGGCGGGACTGGCCGTAAATAAGTTTAATTAAATCATTTAGTCGAGCGATCGTGGGGCTGAGACCGTCAAGGATGCTGAGGTGGCGTCTAGACGGTGGCCAGCGTGGGAGAGGGAGATCGCGATCGCTAGAAGTCAGTCAGTCTGTCCCGTGTGCAAAGAGGTGTAACGTCGCAGTGTGAGAGGTTGGAGACAATTGGTGTTGGTTACTGCGGAACCGATCAGATGGGAGGATCGCTACACGTTATACAAGGTACATGTGAACAATTTAATTTCTGGGGATAGACTCATTGATTACCGTGGAGTATCAGGCTATAATTTTTGTTCTGAGACTTATAATATTCCCTTATTGTTTTTTTTGATTTTCTTGTCCTAGCAAATAAGTGGGGGAACTGGTTGTACCAGTAGTGTAGTAATTACAGAATTTTTAACCATTCTAATACTTTTCAATAGTTTGGTTTTATTATTAATTTATTAAACATTTTTTTTTTTATTTGTCAATAATTTGGTTTTATTATTAAATAAAAATAAATATAGTCATTTTATTTATATTGCTTAGTTCTTAGTAAGAGTACGTTCTCCTAATTTTCTTTATTCTTCTTATGTGTTACTATTCTTTCCTTCCTTTCACAACCCCATTCCCTTCCAAATAAGCCGGGGGTGTTACAGTGGTGTCAGGTGTGGGGTGGTTGCAAAAATACCACAAACTAAATTCACGTTTTTAAAATGACGGCTGAGAGTCAATTAAGGGCTAAATTGGATGAGGTGTTAAAACTAAACGAGGAGTTTCAAAAGCGGGAGGGGGAACTCAAGCAGCAGATTGTAGAGCTAGAGACAAATCAACCAGATGCTAAACTGGTTGTTAAACCACCTCGCAGAGATCTATCGTTACAGTCACTAGTGAAGCCATGGGGAGGGGAAGCGACTGCGCGGCCAGTGGAGGAGTTTTTGGACTACCTGGAGGAGGTAGCGGCTTGTGGGGCTTGGGATGACGGAGATAGAGTGAGGATATGTCGGTTAAAACTTCAGGGACAAGCGGCGACGTTCGTAAGGGGCGCTGAAGAGCTTAGGGGTGAGGTTACGTTCCAGCGACTTTCGGAGGTATTGAAGGAGCGGTTTGGCGATCCAAACACCTTCGAATATTACGGCAGAGTGCTGCAGGACATGAGCCAACAGTCTAAGGAGAAGATACAAGAGTTTGCCGACCGATGTATTACGGTGGGTGGAAAGATGGCCAGGCCAACCTTAGCCGGAGACGAGGGAACGTGGTGGGCGAGGGAGGTAGAAAGGAAGGTGTTAGAGGCGTTCACTAGGGGTTTGACTGGGGAGGTAGGTAAGCAAGTATTGTTCGGCCGCCCACAGACCTTAAGGGAAGCCCAGAAAATTGCGTTGGAGCTGGAACAGGCCCTACAGGAGCATCAACGGGGAAAAAACATATATGTAGTAAGAGAACCACAGGTAGAGCCGATGACGGGCGCACAAGAGGTGCAACCACCCGTATGTGTTTGCGCAAACTACCGGCAGCCCGGAAGGAACGAGGGGCGGGTAAACGCTCGGCCACCACTTTCGGAGGTCCAATGTTTTAACTGTGCTAAGAGGGGGCATTTGTCGAGAAATTGCCCTAACAGAGTTGGCCAGACCCCACAGCGAACCAGGAGACGACCAGACTACCCTGGAGCTTGTTTCAGATGTGGAAGAATAGGACACTTCGCTTCCCATTGTACCACCGCCGCTCAAAATGGGAGTGACCCAAAAGCCTAAGGCCGCCCTTTTGCCCCGAAGGGAGGCCCCAGGAGAACAAAAGGGGTAAGCTTGGTTTAATTCCCTGTATATCTGGCCAGGAGAACGACGGGTTAAGTCTTGAGGTTGTGATAGCCGGGCAAAAGAAAATTCTGCTGGTGGATACGGGGGCTCAGATCTCATTGTTAAGGGAACCGGTCCAAGGTCATAAGGTGAGATGGTCAAACCTGAAGGCCAGGGGAGTAACGGGAAGGGCCCTGCGTATAAGAGGGGAACAGGAGGTTGAATGCCAAATAAAAGGGAGAAAAGTAAGCCATCGGTTTACAGTCGCGGACATTGAAATGGCGTACGACGGGATATTGGGGCTGGACCTTATGAAGAAGGTCGATATAGAAATTCACGCTCGGTCTAACACTGTACTGGTTAGAGGGGTGACGGCTGAGGCAGTCAAGCGTCAGACAGGGAAGAAGTGTCATCGGGGGAAGCCAAGTCCTAGTGAGTCAGAACCGCTTCAGAAGCCACAGCAGGAATACACTGTACGGGCCGTTGCGAGGTCTATAATCCCAAAGTACGCTGAAGCCATAATAGCTGGGGAGCTGGCAATGATGGACGGCAAAGTGGTCATGGTAGAACCTGAAATCCAGCCGCAGAAGGGGTTGAGAACGGGGAGGGGCGTTGGCAGAGTGGAAAAGGGGATGGTGAACGTCCGGGTGGTCAACTTGACCGGAGAACCGATCGTGGTTGACCGCAGACAAACCTTGGGGAGGGCGGTTGAGGCGGACGTCTGGGACGGGGAGGAGACCGTGATAGGAGTAGTGGGACTACACCAGTCTAAGGAGAAAGTGGACCAGCGGAATTGGGACGCTGAGCTTGGTCATTTATCACCGAACGATAGATCGACTATTGAAGAGGTGTTAGAGCGGTATGGGATGTTGTTCGACCCACCAGATGAGAGGGGTTGCACCCTAGGCGTCGAGCACTCCATTGAAACAGGCGGCGCGTCACCAGTAGCAAAACGACCGTATCCAGTACCCTTCCATCAGAGACCTATTGTTAAACAACACATCCAGGAAATGCTGGATAATGGGATCATCCAGCCATCATCGAGTCCCTGGTCGGCCCCCATTGTATTGGTTAGAAAGAAGTCGTACCATGGGGAAACCAAGTTTCGGTTCTGTACTGATTTTCGTGGTCTCAATGCGGTTACAAAAGTGGATGTTTATCCACTGCCATTGATAAATGAAACGTTGGAGCAATTGGGGAGAAGCCGGTACTTTACGACGCTAGACCTGGCAAGCGGTTACCATCAAATATCCGTCGCGGAAAAAGATCGGGAAAAGACGGCGTTCACCACAGAAGGTGGCCACTACGAGTACCGTAGGATGGCTTTCGGGTTGGCTGGGGCTCCTGCAACATTCCAAAAATTGATGGATTGCCTATTAAGTAGGCTGAAAGGGGTAGAATGCTACGTGTACCTGGATGACGTCATTGTTTACAGTGCGACTATTGAGGAGCAAGCACGTAGATTAGGGAATGTATTCAGTAAGTTGCAAGAGGCTAACCTCAAGGTCAACAGGGAGAAGTGCCGCTTTGTGCGGAAGGAAGTTGCCTATCTTGGACATGTGGTAAGTGAGCATGGGGTAAGAACAGATCCCACAAAGATAGAGGCAGTGAGAGCCTACCCTCGGCCAAGGAGCGTGAGAGAAGTAAGGTCCTTCCTGGGGTTAGCAGGGTATTATCGCCGGTTTGTAGCGGGATTCGCGGGAATCGCTCAACCACTGACTGAGCTCACGAAAAAGAATGCCACTTTTAGATGGACGTCGGAGGCAGAGGATGCTTTCAATGAGCTAAAAAAGCATTTGGTGTCTGACCGGGTTCTAGTTTATCCCGATTTCCATGACCCGTTCATCTTAGCAACCGACGCCTCCTCGATGGCATTAGGAGCAGTGTTGTCTCAGGTGCGCGATGGGGAAGAAAGACCCATATGCTACGCTAACCGGCAATTACGAGGCCCAGAAAAAAATTACTCGGCCACCGAATTGGAACTGCTAGCGGTCATCTGGGCAACCCGCCAGTTTAGGTGCTACTTACTTGGGAGGGAATTCAAGCTTGTTACTGATCATTCGGCTTTAAGATGGATGCTAAGCTTAAAGGAGCCTTCTTCTCGGTTAATGAGGTGGACACTAAGGCTCCAGGAGTTCAATTATGAAGTAGAGCACAAGGCGGGGAGGAGGCATACGAATGCTGATGCCTTGAGCAGGGCGGTGCGGGGAGTACAAGTGAAGACACCGGGGTTTAATGAGAGCGAGCTACAGATAGCCCAGCGGGATGATTCGTGGTGCCAAGATCTAGCACAACAATCAGGATCAGGAGGAAAGGATGCACGGGGCGTATTGTATTGGAAAAACGGTAGTAACAGCATGGGGGACTGGAAGTTGGCAGTACCAACAGTTTTAAGAGGGGCCATTTTACAGCAGTGCCATGAAGCCAAATGGGCTGGACACCCGGGTATAGAACGTACGACGTCGGTAGTACAGCAGGGGTATTACTGGCCCACACTGGGTGCAGACGTAAGGGAATACGTCGCGAGGTGTGATAGCTGTCAGAGAAGGAAATCCCCACCAGGTTTGAAGGCCCCTTTGGAAGCCCCTTTCTTCCCGACCAGACCGTTTGAGCAAATTTCAATGGACATCGTCGGTCCGCTTCCCAGGAGCGGGCGAGGTTATAAGTACCTGCTCACCATGATCGACAATTTCACGAGGTACGCCGAAGCAATACCCTTGAAGGAAATCACAGCGGACGAGACGGCAAGGGCCTTAGTAGAGGCAATAGTAACCCGGCACGGAGCCCCCGATCGATTGCTGACTGACCAGGGGAGAAATTTCGTTTCCTCCCTATTGAAAAATACATGTCGGCTGCTGGGGACACAGAAAATTCAGACAACCCCCTACCATCCAGAGGGCAATGGAATGGTGGAAAGATTACACCGAACTCTGGCTGAGTCGGTGGCTCATTATGTACGACGGGACGGTCGTGACTGGGATCAATGGGTACCCTATGCCCTGATGGCTTATAGGGCCATCCCGCACTCGTCCACGGGATACTCGCCAAACTACCTTCTGTATGGACGAGAAGTGCAGATGCCTGTGGGCTTCAATATCCTGCCACTGGACGGTGAAACGCCAGCAGAAGAGTTCGTGGAACGGCTGCAGGAGAGATTAAGTCAGGCTTATGAGGAGGCATCGAACAGGATGGAATTGGCATGGACCCGTCGGACGAGGCAATGGAACAAGGGGCGAAAACACAGAGAACTCGAAGTGGGGGAGTGTGTGTTCCTGCATGTCCCCATTACAAAGCTGGGACATTGCAAGAAATTTCATCGTCCTTGGACGGGACCGTATGAGGTAATCAGGAAGATCTCCCCAGTCACGTATGAGTTACAGTTGGGATCGGGCCGAAAAGTAGTGGTACACATCAATCGGTTGAAACCAGCTATAGGTGATAGGCCTACTGAGTTAGGAAGGGAGGAGGAGGAGAGTGGAGACGAGAGTGACTGGGAGGAACATGAACATCGGGACGAAAATGAGAGTGAGGAGGAATGTCCCCCACACTGGAACGAGGACAGCGAGGATGAAATGGAAGAAGTCAAGGACGACAACCAAGAGGAGAGTCAAGTCGACGGAGCTTACTCAACTGTCCGCAGGGAGTCCCCGGTAACGGAGCGAAGGACGCCAGAAAAATTGTCAACCCCCCGGGGCATAGTCGATCACGTTACCCCTCATTGGATGAGGAATGACCCGAGTTCACCAGAGGATACCCAAGAAACAACCTGGGCCCGCACAGAAGATGACCCAGGTACACCTGAGGACCCACGTGACACCTCGTGGGCCCCGGAGGAGGATGATTCCCTTGTCACCCCCCGATCCCCCATACTGCTGAGGCCAAGAAAGTAATCTAATGTTAAACGACAGTGTTCACAGGATGGCTGGTGCTGCAGTTGGCCCTGGGACACAGCGGTGTGAGGTTTTTGGATGAAAGGGACGTAGTAGTGAGCAGTGAGCGATGGCGGGTAGTAGTGGAAGTGAACGTGACTCGCTTGTGTGGTGAAGCACTACGGATGAGGGAAGTAATAGAGGGAATAGAAGCTGAGTACCGACGGACACTGAACCATATCCCTGAACTTAGGGGGTACTGGGACGAGGTGGAGAGGACCAAGGAGATGGTCGCAGAAGTGGATGAAGCTGTTTTGTCCATCAGGAATCTGCTACCGGTTCAACGAGGGAGTAGAGGGCTGCTAAACATTGGAGGGAAGGTGATTAAAGCGGTGTTTGGTAATCCGGATGCTGACGACTTAGAAGGGATAAGGGACGATCTGGGGAAGCTAACAATGCAACAAGGGCGATTGGTCCACTTGGCCACGGAGCACCTCACAGTCACACGGAATTTGGGACAACGAACCGAGGAAAATACGAGGAACCTAGTACGCTTCGCAGGAATGTTGAAGAAGGAAATGGAAGCTACCCACCGGCGGATGTTAACCCTAGAGACACAAGTAGACCGGCTTTCCCTTTATACTAACCTATCCTTAACCTTGATATCCAACCTCCGAAATATGGAGGTGACGGCTCTGAAAGCCAGTGGTGATTTGAGGGAATTGTATTTGGGATTAGAGAGGGTATCATGGGGGGCAGTGAGTCAGGCCCTTCTGTCTCCCCACTCCTTGAGTGAGATTCTCCAAACGGTGGTCAATGTACTGCCCTCAGGAATTGGTTTGTTCACAGGTACTCGTCCCGAGGATGCCCACCATTATTACCAGGCCGCTGCAGTCCATGGAGTAGCCACATCCACTTCGGTGCATGTTGTTATAGATCTCCCTTTGATTAGGTCAGGTCAAGCCTTCAAGCTCTATAGGGTACAACCTATGCCGATACGGAGTGTGGATGTGCCGCACAAGGTGGTATTAGAGACGTCAGTGGACAGTTTTCTTGTGTCAGTGGATAGACAATATTATGCACTTCTGCAGAAAGGGGACCTGTCACGGTGCCGGACATCCCAGCCGTGGGTGTGCCCCGCGCTGTTTCCGTTGATGGTGCGGAGACGAGTGACTTGCTTAAGCACTCTCTTCTTTGGGGATGAGCAGAGTGGTCAACCGCTGTGTAAATGGAGGGCACTACGTGACCCGCAACTGGATACTTGGATTTGGGACGAGGCAAGAGAGAAATGGCTCTTTAGTATCAACGAGCCAACCAAGGCAACGATAAATTGCAGAAATCAGCAACCCAGAGAGATTATTTTGGACGGTGATGGAGAATGGGAGGCAACAGAGTCTTGTACACTGAAAACAGCCGATTACTGGCTGCTCCCCCGCTCCAGAGGGACGACGTACACGACGTTGGAGAAGGAAATACAGATCGTGGACCCTATATCTCTACACATAGGGTCAGAAAAAACGACAATTAGGAGGGAAGACCTACCAGAGGCTTGGAAGTCCTTGGAGCAGCAAGGAGACCTGGGAGCGGGTCAGTGGGCCGCTGATGAAGTTCGGGTCTTGGCCCTTCGGCGTGCGCTTGAAAGGATACAGGAAGAACGGGTTAACCGAAGATGGTGGACGTGGAGTGCCACAACGACCTTGGCGCTATTGTTGCTGGGTGTCCTTGGAACATGGGGCCTACGCAAGTGGCTGGGAAACAGACAGTCCAAGGCTACTCAACGAATACAAGATGCCAGAGCTCTGGAAGAATTGACAACCAGGACCGTACATCGACCCGGTGGGCGCACAGAAGCCAGCACCAACTGACAGGAGTGTATATAGTGGCAGTGTATACAGTGTAGTGTAGGATTAAGTTTCAGCCACCATTGGTACTCCACGGCGTATTGTATGAGTGGACCCCGTGGTTCCACTCTTTTGTAAAGGGGAGGGTGATGTAACAGAACCGTGGCGGGACTGGCCGTAAATAAGTTTAATTAAATCATTTAGTCGAGCGATCGTGGGGCTGAGACCGTCAAGGATGCTGAGGTGGCGTCTAGACGGTGGCCAGCGTGGGAGAGGGAGATCGCGATCGCTAGAAGTCAGTCAGTCTGTCCCGTGTGCAAAGAGGTGTAACGTCGCAGTGTGAGAGGTTGGAGACAATTGGTGTTGGTTACTGCGGAACCGATCAGATGGGAGGATCGCTACACGTTATACAAGGTACATGTGAACAATTTAATTTCTGGGGATAGACTCATTGATTACCGTGGAGTATCAGGCTATAATTTTTGTTCTGAGACTTATAATATTCCCTTATTGTTTTTTTTGATTTTCTTGTCCTAGCAAATAAGTGGGGGAACTGGTTGTACCAGTAGTGTAGTAATTACAGAATTTTTAACCATTCTAATACTTTTCAATAGTTTGGTTTTATTATTAATTTATTAAACATTTTTTTTTTTATTTGTCAATAATTTGGTTTTATTATTAAATAAAAATAAATATAGTCATTTTATTTATATTGCTTAGTTCTTAGTAAGAGTACGTTCTCCTAATTTTCTTTATTCTTCTTATGTGTTACTATTCTTTCCTTCCTTTCACAACCCCATTCCCTTCCAAATAAGCCGGGGGTGTTACATAAGCTTACAATTTCACGAGTTTTGTGAGTTGTGTAATGTGGAGTGTATCAAAGTGAATATGAAAAAAACAACGTGTAGCACTACAAGCCTTTATAGAGGCTGGGTGAGCCCCAGGAGGGTCCTATATCCCCTATGATCCATCTCCAGCTGCTAACAGACTAAATAAAATTCTTTCCAGTAAAGGGATTTGAATCAGGATTCTCGGCGTGGCAACTCAGTTCTCAACGATTGAGACACTCCGCTCCCAAATTGTATATGACTTATTTAATAATTAAATTAATAAATATGTATAAGCAAAATGTTTAATGTCATATAGTATAATCTTAAAATATTATACTATAGGTTATTCTATATAACTATGTGAAAGATATATTGAACTTATGTAAATTGTCGTATATCGAGCTTTTTGTCAAATTTAGGATAATTACGTTTTAGAGGATAGGTGAGCCTCATGAGGGTCTGCAGAACCCGCAGGACCTATCTTTGGCTGTTAAAAGATAAAATAATTTATCTGCCTCAGCAGGATTTGGAGTCAGTATATATGCCATTACAACTAAGTACTCTAAACACCAAGTAACCCCACTACCTAATCATGGATACAGAGTACTTATGTAATGCAAAATAATAAAATAGGAATGTATTTTATATAAATACATATATATATATATATATATTAATGTGTCACAGTATACAGTGAGGAAAAAACATGGATTCCCTTCCAAGACACTCCTAAAATAAGGATAAAATAAAAGGAGACAAAGCTAAGGCTAAGATTATTTCCAGTTAACAATAAATCAGAGACATATAGCTCCGGGAGTGCCAAGAAAGTTGAGAGGAAGTCCACTGTTCCACTCTTCTCTGTTCCTCTGTTCCACTGTTCCTCTGTTCCAGCCTAAAGATTTCCTCACGGCATCACAGCCTTTTCCACTTTCTCTGATTCATAGAGAATAAAGAAAATTCCCTTCCCTTTGTTTAACTTTGTACCGGTTCCAGTATATCTTTTCCCAGTTTATTTATTGTTAATGGGATTTTTTTTTTAGTTTATTGACAACAAGTACTACAGAAGAAGAGTTATCTAAATAAAATAAACAGGCTATTGGAAGTCACAAACTAACATTTTTTAAAAAATCGAATCAATAGTCAATGGGGAATTGAGATGGAGGAATCAGTAGGTGAAAAAAAAAATAGAAAAGGTAGTGCCATTAAATCATAATAATAGCGCAGGAAGAGTGCTCCTCTTTTAAAACTGGAAGAGTTTTAGTTTCTAACAACGGTTTCGTCACTATTTTCTAATTGATACTCTCAGTTTTAGTTGTCATAACAGTTCTTTTCTGCTCCTGTAAAATAACCTTTTCATGACTTACTACCTTCTACAAATCAACGCCTTAATTAAAAAATAAAATTAAGTGATGTCTTATATTTAGAAATATTGATTTATATAGGTAGTTTTAATTATATTAGATTATCATAACTATATTCCTACATACAGTTCCTTGTCATCGAGTGATCGGTAGGCGAAGATTAACATTGCGTAGCGAATGATGCCAAGAAAGCAGGAGAAACAGCTAGATAGCGATCGAAGATCATGGTGATTAGTATTGCAGGAGGATCCGATTTCTTCGTTTGTCGGTTGTAGCGCCAACATAATAATAATAATAATAGTTTTCCCACAGAACCGAAACATTGGAGCGCTCCTTTCCCACCCAGTCAACGACAGTATAAAACTCACTCCCACCTAATGCCATGCTTCTTTCCTCTTTTTCCGACATCTTAATTTGTAAATAGATTCTTTCCAATCAGTTATTACCACTTGCTTGTTCATATTAACTAATGACTCACTGTTAATTGTCTTCACTTATGACTATATTCCTTTTTCTATATTTTATAGAGGTTTATTTATTTTTTCCTTGATTCTTTTTATTTTTTCGTTTCTTTTTCTTCACGAGAACATACTTTATGGTTCGTATTTCTTTTTAAATTTATTTATTAGCTCGGAACTACAACTCGGTTACGAGTTTAATACTTATTTAAATAACGCTTGATTCTTATTATTTAGGGTCTTAGATGTATATTATATTATTACTGTACACATTTGTTAATCCCAGAATAAAATTATTTTTCTATTCTATTCTGTTATGAGAAATATTTTAGATCAAATTTGTGAATAAATTATTCTGTTTTTGTGTAAAACTATTTTTCACCCCAATAAATTATTAAAATCTAATAGACATGGTTGGATCACAAGCGTATAGGCAAGAACCCTCAAATATATGTCTAATATTTTGCAATTAATATCATAACAAAAACATTTTAATAATCTGTAAATCACACGAAGTAGGCCTTCCTGATCAGTTTACGCCAAGCTCAACCCGAAAAAAAAATACGGTTGCTGATAATGAAAATATCAGCATCAAAGTAAATGATAGTATCAGTTTCCCGCATAAAAATAACGATGTTCCATCAAGATAATATTCTTGTCAAGAATGTCTCGTTACTGGAAAATTAATGAATGAGGAAGGGGAAAAAGAAAGAAATAATGAATAAAAAAAAAAAAAATAGTCGCAAAGGTGGGAACAGTTATGTATTCTATGCAATTCAATTTAATTCATAGCTATTAAAGGAAAAAGTAGCTCTATATTAATATAATTTCCTACGACCAGATATCAAACAGATCCTGTAATGAAAAGTAAGGGATTTTTTTTTGTATAAATCCATTACGATAATAATTTATGAAAACTCTTGAATTTATGATCAGAAATCATTTATTTAATGAATCAAGCTTATATCTATAAAGTTGGTATTTGATTGCCGAGAAAAATTCAGATAAGTAGGAATGGGTGATTTGTCGAACCAAATAAACAAACTACTTATCACGTAAAAGGGATTTATATAAGTCTTGAAACCATTGCATTAGACTGTCTATAAAAGTATTTTTAACTTTTTTTTTTAATTCTTAAAAATTCCGAAACTTCTCTAAAGATATGATTGCAGCAGAGCAAAAAAAAAAAAATTTAAACACATTAAAATGTAAAATAAAACAAGATAAATATTTATGTTCAAAAACATTGTCTACAATACCATGGCAGATACGATCATAAAATATTTAAAACGTGTAAAAATTTATTTCGTCACATTTTCGTCATGAAAAGTGTTATGCAGCCGAAAATCTGGTTCAGAATTGGACTAAAACTTTGATAAATAAGGCGACAAAGTGTCGTGTTGGGGAAAGATTGCTTGACTTAACTGGCGAGAACTGTGGAAAAGTCAATTTTTAGATAAACTTTCCTCGTTGATCCTGTTGAAGTACGTTAATTCATTTGTGGAAGTGTCTAAAAAGTACTTTTTACAAAACACCAAAAGTTTACATTAATTTCACATTTTTTATTAAGTAAACCCGGGGATGGAATTTGTGGGCCACCATATAATGGATGCTATCTCGGACCAAAAATCTTTCTTTACAACCAAATAAACGTTGTCCAATAAACACTTTTGCAGCAGAGAAAATCAAGTCTTCTAGGACGTATTCAAACCAAGAACCTTTATGGGTTGTAGTAGTACAGTTTTATTTTATTTTTTTTTTTTGCTGTTTCCTAAGGCAATGGCAAAATTGTATCCATTATTATCCAAAAGAAATATAAATTACTAAACAAACACGAGAAAGGAAAAAGTTGGAAAGCTATTGAAGTATTGAATTGCTAAAGTTGTAAAGAACCACGTTTGGTGAAAATGATTTGAGCAAATGAAAAAAATACCCAAATAACGGAGCGACTTTATGATTTTTTCATTTCACAAACAAAGACCGAAGACGGGTTCTGAAAAATATCGAGGAATCTCGCTCATCTCACCATGTAATAAAATATTCTACCTATTCCTAATTAGTCGAATCACATAATACGCTTTGTCAGTTACCGTAAGTGAACAAAAAGCAACAACATAAACGAATTCACAATAGTTCATCAGCTCTACAGTGATTTTTCAAAGAATGCAACATGCGATCAGAATCATGAAATGAAACTTGTCTTTATGTGACGGAGTACGTTAGCGGTGCAACCTTTCAACATGCCGCTCGAAGAAGAGGATTCGCAATGGCAAGTCGTTCGAAGCGTCCAGATTGAGTTTTCTAACATTTTTGAGATTTATTTAAGGCTGGAGCAAAGAGATGACATCAGTCAATTGGTGTAAAAAGCACCTGGATATTAATCGTAATAGAGTTGTAGATTGAAACAACTACTTAAGAGATGTTTCGATAGAAGGAAAAAAACTCGGACGTCCTGAAAGAATAGATGAGATTGACGAGAAAAGAACAATGCCGGTCGAATTCACAATTGGCGAAACTTGCGCCCGGTTAACGGAATAGTACCAAAATAACAACGCATGGTTGTCCTGCTCGTTTGTTTTAAACGTCTTGTTTGAATTAACAAGAGTAGGAAAGTGGGAAATCTCCCCCTCCCATAAAAAAAGTGCATTTAGTAAAGTAGAATGATACAAAACAAATATACAAGGAAAAATATAGAAGTATACCATTTTTTTAACAGAAGGTCCTGAAATCCCATCCTAGCTTTTACGGAGAATATCAGGTATGGGTCCTCGGTATTGAATAACTGTCTACAACTGGTTTATTGTCCTTTATAGTTTATGAACCGTCAATAAAACTTTAAAGTGGGTATATTTCAAAATATATTTGTACATATTTAGGAGTCATAGACCAACTTGACTGTTCGTTGTATGACTCATTCTGGACAGATCCACTGATCTTTTTTATACTGTAACGTCTATTCATACTGTGCGAATAAAAATAAAATTATAAAGCTTTGTATTACTATATTCCTATTATAGCTTTTTGTGAGTCACTACACGAGGTCAAAAAAATTATATTTTGAACTTTTCCCATATGCCACCATTTATTGCAACATTGTGTAATGTGGTTAATACCCTTTTCATATTCATAGCGGGGCAGGAAAATGACGTTATATTAATAGTTACTAATCATTTAAATAATAGTAGAAAATTAAGGTGTAGGTAAACCATGAGTCTTGCTTGAGCTAAGCTCTAGAAAATTATTAGCGACTTATAATGACCGTTATCATACGACACAGCAATATTTCATTGATTTACTTTTAAAATGTTTGGTTTTAAAAGAGAATTAATGAAGAAAAAAATAAGTTGTCCATCTGAACAAGTCGGCCATGCTACGTCGTCCGAATCTTCTTGAAGGTTTCATTTAATTCAATCATATAAACCAATGGGCATAGGATTGTCTGTGACGAAATCCATGTATCAACTCGGCAACTCAGCAACTTGATCTATAATGGTTCTTATGACAGTAATGAACTTATAGCTTTCTATTGGGTTATAATATACTTCAAATATTCAAAGTATACCTTTAGGGGAGCATTTTGGACTTATATTCTAAGATACTATAATCATTATTTTTTACTGTAATTTTATTCTAAAAGTACTTAAGAAATAAAAAAAACTAAAATCAATCAGCAGCATGATTATAAATGTATAATTAATCTCTTGAAATACAACGATGTCTGAGAGACGTCATTCATTCCATGCGCCATTGAAAGCTATGAGACTTCGCGAACGGTCTCCTGTGAACCCCCTTCTGCAAATTAGTTCAATTATTTCTTTCACGTGTTGATTCAGTTTTGTTTAAAATGTTCATGATGCTCTTCCTTCTCTCCCTCTTAACATTGCCGATTACCAATTCGTATAGTTATCCCCCCCAAAAAATCACACATAAAGCATTATTTACTATAGCAGTTATCTTGTAAGTATATTGATTACTCAAATTCATGTCCGTTTAATTTTCAGGCACTTATAATTCTGTTTTATTTGTATATCTAAGGGTTAATTTTTAGTTCTTGACTATGCAACAACTATGTTTTTCTGTTTGTTTTTTAATTGGTTACTACTATACTACAATAATAAATAATAATAATAGTAATAACACTGCTATACTATACTACTAATTGGCAGAGCTAAGCCTTATTTATAAAGACCGGATTTTATGTCTAATTAAGACCGCAATGTACATAACTACTTATAAATATTTATACAGTTAATATCCTGTAATTGTATATGGCATAATTGCTTTTCTAAGAAGGCTATGAGCGCTTTCAGTAACGAATTTATTTATAATAATGTTGTAGTTTTAACTAATTGGCCCAATTAAAATTAACGATTTGGTTGCTCCGGCTAGTCTAGCGTTAACAAGACTTAGCCGGTGTCTTATTGTTGAGATGCTGCGGGCTTGTAATTGTGGATATTAGTGTTGTTACGAAGCATCAAGTTTCAGTGGAGGTGGGGCGGCCATGTAACTTAATTCCAGGGCGCTAGGCGGAACTACTGTGCTGAAATTTTGATTGAGAACCGACCGAATAATTCACCGCTAGTCTTGGCGAAGTAAGCCCATCGCCCTTACCTATTAATCTGTCACCTATTAGCCTATAGCTCCCTGCTTGCGAATTTCTGCTTTAGCAAATAATTAACGAATATTCGCACTCTATTTAAAAAGGCTCCCGAATTTCATCAAGAAAAAAATAGCAAATAAAGTATTGGTATGTATAAACTAAATCCTGACTAGGGTTAGATAGATTTTATTATCCACTTATACTAAATAAAAAATTCTTTACCAATTCAAACTATGATAGACCTTACTGTAATATTTCTAGGACTACGGTTCTGCAAGAATGCTATTTGTCTGATATAACACTCAACCACCTGGTTGAATTATAATAAGTTGTAACTTATTATAATTCAACTACTACTACTATTAACTACTTTCGCTAAAATGGGAATCCCTCAACGAGTAATGAAGGATTCACTTAACTGTTACTGCTCCCTCGTGTATTGCTCCGGTCCTAGCGTTGAGGGGATTCCCCGAGTATTCTACTTACCTTTCAATCATATTAAAACCATTTACTAACATCATGAAATGTAATTAATTCGTTAATTTATGTTTATTTGAAAGTAATGTATTTCAATTTTTCAGCGTATTTAGTGAATCTTATTAAATGCATTTACCTGAAAAAAAAAAAAAAAAAAAAAATTTTTCAATATGGTCAGGTCAGTGGATATCGAGGTGTGGGATTCATGATTCGAAAAGATGTTAAAGATAATATCACGGAAATAAAAGGCGTCTCCGATAGAATTGCTGTATTAAAAATGAAGATGGACGATAAGAAACTAGTTTTAAAACAAGTATATGCGCCAACGAGTGCATCTTCGGAAGAAGAAGTGGAAGATTTCTATCAACTCCTTAATGAAACAACCTCAACTATAAAATCCAATCACCAGAATTATCTGATTATTATGGGAGATTTCAACAGTCAAGTAGGAAGAAAAGCCTGTCCAGAAGAGAACTGCGTTGGACCATATGGGTACCCGAAATCGAGGAATAAACGAGGAGAAAGACTGGTAAATTTCAGTATAGAAAAACAATTAAAAATCGTTAATACCTTTTTTAAGAAGCGAAAGGGAAAGAAATGGACCTGGTTGTCTCCAAATGGATTATATCGTAATGAAATAGACTACTTCCTATCTCCAAATCATATTATTTTTAGAAACATCGAAGCATCCCATCGATTTTCATTCCAGTCTGACCACAGAATCCTAAAAGCCACTATTTATCTACCCAGGCGTCCCTTCACCAAAAAAAAAACTAACGAAATACCAAGGAATGTTACCGAAGATGTATTCAATGCAGAACTATCAAAATTATTAACTTCCGAAGAACTAAATTTTTCTGAAAACATTCAGACAGCTTATAGTAACCTCGAAAAGGCAATTAAAATTGCAGCACTAAATTCTAAAACGACAAAAACCAACGTTGGCTTTAAACCTCCCGAAGAAACCCTGACATTAATCAATAAACGAGAAAATCTCAAACAGAAAAGAAATAAGTCAAAAGAAGAAAAAATAGAATACAATCTTATATGCAAACTTGTGAAATATAAACTTCGTTCTGACCTCGAAAGACATAACCAGGCCATTGTCGAAAACTTGATTCAAAAAAATACATCCCTTAAAAAAGGCAGGAAGTTGATAACTCCCGGAAAAAACTGGCTTTTAAAACTTAATAACGAAAAAGGAGAAATTCAAACTAGTAGAACTGCAATAATCCATACTGCTACAAAATTCTATAAACAGTTATATTCTGAAAAGTATCCAAACAAAATTAGACCAACCAGCGGAAATGAAGATAATAACGAGGTGTTTGAAGATTTTCTGGAAGAGGAAATAACAAAAATAATAAAGGAGCTCAAAAGAGACAAAATGCCCGGGCGCGATATCATAACTGCAGAATTAATTATCACAGCTTCAGAACTAATTGCTCCTATATTAACCAAACTGTTCAATGTAATTATGAAAACTAGGGAAATACCCGTCCAGTGGTTAAAATCAGACATTGTTTTGATTTTTAAGAAAGGTAGCCCATCGAAATTAGATAATTACCGTCCCATAAGTCTGATCCCTATCTTCGCCAAGGTTTTCTCAAAAGCTCTCAAAACCCGCTTAAAAAGATTCTTCGATGAGAACCAACCAATAGAACAAGCTGGCTTTCGAAAGGGCCTATCTACAATAGATAATCTCCATGCCGTTAACCAAATCATTGAGAAATCGAATGAATACCAAATCTCAATATATTTTGCATTTATTGACTTCAGTAAAGCTTTTGTACAGTCAAGCACTCATTTCTTATCAACAGTCTAAAACGCCAAGGCATTAATAAACAGATTTTGGATATTCTTCAATGTTGGTATACCAACAGCCAAGCGAGAGTAGTTCTGGACTTAAATGGAGAGGATTTTCCAATCGAAAGAGGGATTCGTCAGGGCGATCCTTTATCACCCGATCTATTCAACGCGGTCTTGGAAGATGTTTTCAGAAACCTTCACTGGGAGAATTTTGGGATAGACATTAATGGTAACAAACTGTCAAATCTGAGATTCGCCGATGATGTACTTCTCATTTCACACTCACCATCTGAACTGAAGAAAATGCTAGAAGAGCTAGTCCTAGTAGGAAATGAGGCTGGGCTGGAGATAAATTTTAACAAATCAGTCTTAATGACAAATGCCGAAGAAGAAGAAATATTTCTCGGTACCAGCAAACTCCAATGGGTTAAAGAAACAATATACCTAGGGCAACTCATATCATTTGCAGATAAATCCAAGAAAGAGGTGAATAGAAGAATTAAAATAGGATGGTCCAAATTTTGGTCATACAAAAATATTTTTAAAAGCAACATGGCCATACATCACAAGAGAAAAGTTTTTGATGCTTGCATCATTCCCTCTTTAACTTATGGATGCCAAACTTGGAGCCTAAATAATGATACATCTAAATCCCTAGCAATCACTCAGCGTGCAATGGAGCGAAGTATGTTAAGGAAAAGTAGAAGGGAAAAAATAAAGAAGACAGAACTACGGAAGCTGACTGGTACGCGCGATATTCTCAGGACAGTATCTGATCTTAAATGGCAGTGGGCTGGACACATAGCAAGAATGGCACAAACACATTGGGCTAAGGCAACAACGGATTGGTATCCAATACACCGCACTAGGAAAAGAGGGAGACCAGCTACGAGATGGCGGGACGACATACAAAACTTCATAGGAGTATTATGGCACCGTTCGGCTTGGAACAGACGTAGCTGGGGTAAATTGGGAGAGGCTTATGCCCAAAGAAGGGCCTTTTTTTCTTTTTAAATAAAAAAAAACAAAAAAAAAACTTGTAAATAAAAACCATGTAAAAATTGTACATAGAAGAAAGAGGAAAAATAAAGCTTATTATTATTATTATTATTATTATTACCTGAAAAAAAAACCCTGTACTGATTCAACTTATGAACGGCCAAGATACACATAACGATACAGCACATGGTATCGTCTGTACCGTTGCTAGGACAACGGTTGTGATGTGATTTGTCAGAGACCGCACTCAACCGTCAGGTTTTTCCCCTAATGAAGGGAACCCACCTTATAGAGGCTGGGAGAGTTCCAGAAGGTTCTCCAGAAACTAAAAGGTTCATCTATATGGCTGTAAACAGATTAAATAATTTATCTGCCATAGCCGACTTTGAACCCGAGATCTTCAACACAACAACTCAGTGCTCTACACACTGAGTTATCGCGCTCACCAAGCTCGTATAAGAAGTAACTGAAAACAACACAAATAAGTTAACATAGGAAGGGCTAATACAAGCTGAGAAAAAATATAGAAAAAGGAACCAACGATATAAAACGAAACATTACAAGGAAGCGATAGAAAGATATCAAGTATGTAAAAGATTCCATGAAACCTTATCTAAAGTAAACTCAAGAGATACATCAGTAGAGGACCAACATATATGGTGCAATAGAGAGAAACATGTAACTAATTTCTCTAAAAAAAAAAGATAATTAAGACGTTGACATAGAAATATTTTTTTATAGAAATGGTAGTAATTAATCATGCCAACAGGACAGAAAGATGAGAAAGTCAAAGCTGGGAGTTGTTTGTTTTCTATGGATGCTGCGAGTCACTATTTTCCAATCGAAACTTTCATTTATTTCAAAACAGTTTTTTACCTTTGCTGTAAAATTAACTTTTCATCGCTTACAATATTTTCCATGCAAACGGCCCATTTTCGGAATTGACCATACAGCAGCTCCTAATAAAAACGATTGCATGATCTAAAAAAATTATAGAAAGATAAAGTTATTGTTGGAAGACAATCATAAGAGAGTAAGAACTTACACTAAACATTCATATGATAGTTACCCTATTTGGAATTTCAGAATAGCTCATTAATAAAAGAACTATAAAGTCATTAAGAAACTGATACCCTCAATGCTCAAGGAAATTCCTTAAAGTTTAAAGGGATAAATAAAAGATAAAAGCCCAATAGCTATGAGACGGAGGGAGGGACAGAAATACCTACAGCCCGATACTTGAGACCATCGATTGGAAGCTGACTTCTTCACCAGGAGGTCACCCTGGCTGTAGGTGTTGCAGCCTGAAGCAACCAATTCTTATTTATAACAAGTCTTAAAATTATTATAAAGGATAAGTACTCTATAGAAAACTATCAATCTTAATTATTATAAATAAATAAAATAGAGCCAAAAACTCAAAACTAATACTTCAAATAGTCCAACTACGTCTTGATGGTGGGGTGCTGCCTCATGTTTGGAGCCTATTTGGGCTGTTGATCGTTGGGATGTATTGCACTTTTTTCTTCGAGATGTGATTCACATAACCCCTTTTTTTGTTTTTGTGTCTTGATAATGCCTGAATAGGCGAAACGTCGACTTTTAAGTGGGTGTATTACTGGATTTGAAACATAAGGCTTTGCATTGTGGTTTTTCCCAATTGCATTATAATAAACTTAATTATTATAATTCATGTTTATGTTTTGAAACAAAATTCTAAAACTAACTAGCCTGTACCACTTCAATCTATGAAGGGTCTTGTAAATAAAAAATATATAAATAAGATAACAATAATTATACTGCAAAGGAAGCAATTGATAGTTGCGTATATACGAATTTTATGAAAACCACAATAAACTTAAATGAAACAACAATAAATAACGACGAAAAAAAAATGATTTAGAAGCAATTATTTAATTAAATTAATCTTTTTTATCAATCGGACGTGATAGCATAATCGATATCTCGAATTATGTCACGAAATCTTTCAACACATATCGTCGTCTTATAACTTTTATAACAACTTACTAAGAAATAAAGTTTTAAATCAGAGTTATATTGAAATTTATTATCCGGATTTTAATTTTTTTTTGGGGCTCAGATATCGTCTGCTACATGTAAGCCAAAGTGAGTGGATTTTAAAAGAAATTAATTTCTACTGGATATATTTACAGACTCAGTGTTCAAGTCGAATTCTCTCCAAAACCAGTTTTTGTACTTGAAGAAGGAGAGTCGTGTTATTTTCGTTCTCAATGAGGTCCAAGTCAGTATTTGGCATGATATGGAGTTATTTCTTATATTACAATACTAATTCAAGCCAAGAACTACAAGAATGACACGATTCCACTTCCCTCAAGACAGTTAAATCATTCTGGACAAAATTTTACTTGAACACTTATTCACTGGTGATTCAGATACATTGCTGCGTTAATGATGTGGACATATTTTCAATAAGTATTAAATACCTGAATAATATTAGCATCTAAAAAAGTATATTATTTGAAAATGGTGTTAACTTTTACACCTTTTGTAAATTTAATTTTTATAAGCATTGTGTCGTTCCGAAATAATTTTGGTAACTCTTTGATCTTCATGGATATTCACCGAGATAAAAAAAATTCTGTTACCATTTCTATATCTACATTAAGATATCAATTGTATACGAACAACGTTACAGGAAGATAATAAATACTCATTCACAAGCATGGAATTTCTATATTTGTCAAAATATAAAGTTATTTGTTTAAAAAAGAAATAACGCATGAATAAACAAACACGGATATAGAAGACAAAAGCGAGGGAATGTCACTGTTACACATATATACAAATATAAATGGGCATATTTTTATAAAGGGCAGTGGAACACGTAGAGATAAATGCCAGAGTGTATTTAATACAATGGATGAGGGAAATGAATAGGGCATTGTGCCTCTGTCAGGGCGTAGGGCTATTGAATCCTGTTCTGGGACTGTGAATGGAAATCAGACAGAAAGAAAATAAGAGAGAGCAATGGAGATAAAAAAGAGATAGTGCCTTGTTAGAAGAGATTCTAATCGGAGCTGCGATGTATGATCCAGTGGCCGGCAGACCTCTATTTGCCTACCAAAGCTGTTATGAACTCATTTGTCATACTGTTTGTTATCTGAGATCAGCCATCAGGGGAAGCGAAATTCCGGTACCAGCGCTTAAACACCCCATAACAGTCGACTAAAAACCGATGATACAACAACAAAGACTATTGAACCAATAAATACGAATAGAAAAAAATCATTTAAATAGTTGCAAAGCCCAACGAATTGAAACATTCAACTGCGGTTCACTTACCTATGATCCTCTGGTTGTGGTTTGTTCTTGCTCTATGAGTACTATGAATTTTACTTAGTAAAATGTATTGATTAATAAAGTTATCTATCATTATTAAGTAATTTAAAAAATATATAGAGGGGTATCTCTTGTCCTTTTTTCGGTGTACCAACCCTCATCGTTCCTATTTTCGGTGTGCCAACCCCCATCGTTCCTATTTTCGGGGTACCAACCCCCATCGTTCCTATTTTCGGTGTACCAACCCCCATCGTTCTTATTTTCGGTGTGCCAACGCCCATCGTTCCTATTTTCGGTGTGCCAACTCCCATCGTTCCTATTTTCGGTGTGCCAACCCCCATCGTTCCTATTTTATAATTGTTTAAATGATTCGAACTCCCGCTTTTGTAAAATTATTATATAGCACAAATATTTTTAAAGTGACAATACTCAAGAATGGGTTAGAAATAACTGAGCAAATATCTCATCTAAAATGCAAATTCCAAGCTCACTAATATTTTTCCCATTTTTCTGAAAAAGTTGGTTTTTGACTTATGACACATTAAAAAATAGTAGTACGATGTATGTAATTTTTATTCTGTGTATTTTAAAAGCGTGAAATGACTGTTTTTATTATTATATCAAACAGTAAACACTTGTTGCGATAGTTTTCTTAATTTATAATATTTTGTTAATAAAATTAATTCATTCATTACTACTATCAACAAATAAGAAGAAATGTTGAAAAGGGTACAGACTTCTAAAGCAGGCTTGTCATACCATAATGTTATCAAGGAAAATAAATTTATAATGTAATAAGCTTACTCTTTTAATGTTATATATAAATTTATAGCGTATAGTAAGTCAATTTACAGTCAAGAGGGAGCGGTGAGTAGCTCCGCGTGTAGAGCGCTGAGTTATTGAGCTGTATAACCGGACTTCGAAACAAACTATGGTAGATAATTTATTTAATCAGTTAACAGGCGCAATTCGATCCTGTAGGAACTGTAGACACTCCTGGGGCTCACCTAGCTTTCATAAAGTAGATACTCTACATTGGAACAAAATCAAGCGATTGAGAGTTATCTTGGACATATAAATTCCCAGCATACTTAGTATTACCTATTTTGTTTGTTTATTTAACGTCAATTTATGCTGCTATGGCTAATCGGACGATGATACAGTGGGAGCTCTAAATTTTGCCTATCCAGGTTTAATTAGGATAGGGATTTTTAACGAGTACCTACAGGCTCGGGACCCCCTTGTAACGTCCCTTTTAACGACGGCGTAACTAAGGATTTTTTACAATAGTTCCTAAGTCAGTAATATAATGAACTTATAAGTTTAATAGTTATTTATAAGTTTAATAGTTTAATAGTTACTTATAAGTTTAATAGTCAGTAACACACCAACCCCAATACCCATCATGGGTGTAGTGTTACAGGATTCCTGTTTCAATAACTGAAAGGGTCCAGGTATAAAAATTACAACAGATGATCATCACTGAGGCTTTTGTTGAGCCAACTAAATACTACTCTTAAAAAATCTTAAAATTAAATTTACTGAATATCTTATAAGAAAATCGTACACCTTGAAGAGTGAAGAATAAGGGAAATACCTGTGTGAATTTTCAGGTTCACTTCAAGGTGCCGATCCTTATAGACACAGATAGGATTTTCCAAGGACCACTGAGTCGGGAAATTGGATTTCCTTATAACCGAAAAGTTTAGTTGGACCCAAACTTCTAGGAGCCTCGGTTAGGGAAAAAAAGGAAATTAGAGTCTGCGGCAGTCTCTAGGAGCATATAAAGAATTTGAATACTGTATAAGGAAATCAATACAATTTTATTGGCAAAAAAAATAAATGGTGAATTGAATTGTAGTCTCTTATGAAATTTTAAAATTAGTAATAATAATTATAATAATAAAACATAGCCTTATCTTTTCTGATAGCGGGTAACTATACTAGAATGCAATTATCAGTGTAATGTTGACATGATTGGGTGAAATTGCTTCATATGACACAAAATAACAAAATTTGAATGGTTGTTAGAATTTTCAACTAATTTTCAGGCAAAGCAACTGAGTTCATATACAAACTACCTCACAAAATGATTTGTTGATGATAATTATAAAAATAGGAATAATTTAATTGCTAAATGCTCTTGGTGAATTTCTAGCGAGCCGTGTAGTGTTTAGAAAGCTGAGTTGCTATGCTGAAGGACCTGAGTTCAAATACAGCTGTGGCAGATAAAGTATTTAATCTGTTAACAGCCATGGAAGGAGGAATCTATAGACCCTACGGGGGGCTAACTCAGCCTGGCGAAAAATCTGTCGGTTGAGTGTCATGTAAAGATTTGCAAGTTACATAAATGCTTCGAGATCAGATCAGTCGTGCAATGAAATGGAATGACTAAGTAAATTAGATAATAAATAATATGTTGAATGTTTTTTGTTTTTTTAGCTTTCAGGAACCAGATTTTCTTTGTAAGCTATTTTTTTTTATTTATTTTTTTTTATAATTCAAAACAATATTCCTAATATCCCACACTTCGCTTAAATAATAAAAAAATAACAGCAGTAATCGTTATTCGATGTTTCTTAAAACAACTTTGCTGACGTTTTCAGTTTCAAACCGGATGTGGCAGATAAATTATTTAATATGTTTATACAATCTATCTGGATTCGGTACATACCCAAGACCCCCCCAAGGTTTGTAGTGGTACAGGTTTTGTTTAAGTTCTTTACTTTACAGTTATCCTTAAATAATGAATAGGCTCATTATTTTTACAAAGTAACTTCACCAACAGTTCTCAGCTTAGATCTTAATCCTGACTAATATCATTAGCTTGGGCCATTATTTAAGCACGATGTCATTACAGAGAGCTAAGTAACACATCCCCCCGTTATAATAAAAGAAGGAAGAGTGGAGGAGAGGCCGAACAAAGGGAAACTGGACGTTAAAACTATAAATCAACAAGGGCCAACAAAAAACCCTTCGCCGTCACTATTCAGCCCTTAACTATGAAGCACACTTTTCACTTTTCCTCTCATAACATTTCCCACCGAGAAAAATAACCTTGCTTCAAGATTTATCGTCCTCATACGTACATTTTCCTGCTTTCAGGCATTTTATTGCAATACTTTTACCATCCATTCGACTAAGAACATTTACAGTTGTTGCAAATACCAACGCCCACTTTTAGTATGTTAAACATAAATATACTTTTTTATATTCCAGCGAAGATTTCAAAAGGAGCTATCCTTTAGAAAGGAACACAAATCCTAAAACCAGTACTATTTCATAAACTATCCTATTTCAGTACTTTTTCACTATGTTTTAAATACATAATCTTTTTATTAAAGTTCAAAAAAAAGATTGCGCATCATTAATAACAGTTTGCGTTACCTCATAAATTATCGATTTTGTTCAAAAAATAAATATTTAAAAGGAAATGTACTGAATGGACAAATTAAAGTCCTATTGTTTCTATTCAACTGAAATGATTTCTGGGGGATGAATCCAAGTTAATTTTTAAAAAATGTAATTTGTAAAGTATGGGTTTATACGTGGTAGAGTACAGAGTTGATAGGACAACGGTTGTGCAGGGAGGTGATTCGTCCGAGATCACATTCAACAGTTAGGATTTTGGGTAACTAAAACCTTACACTTTTATAGTGTTACAAGCGCGGGAATTGGCGATTCCTGGAAGAGAACAAAGCCCCCTTGTCGGCAGAGATGAAAGAGGCCTTTTCGCGAAACTTCGAGATCCTTCCCGTATGATCTAGATCTGTCATTCTGTATATAAACAGCATCTCAGCGCGAGTAGAGACAGAATACTCAAATAGAGAAGACCCCTCACCTTCAGATAATATTTTACCTGAAAATGGATAATTTTATTACTTATTAAGTCAGTACACCTTCCATTACTTTCAAGTAGAATAAGGATAATTTTAAGATATAAGTACATTACTAATTACTTGTTTTTATTATGTTTCATGTTTTCGTTTACTAAGGGATCGGGAAAAAAAAAAAAAAAAAAAAAGTAGAGACAGAGTGTTAAAGCACACGGTACGGTTAACATCGGAAACAGTGATAAGTGATAAGCCAGTGTAATAAGTCAGTGACAGTTTGTGATTGTAATTGTGTGACAGTTTGTTATATTCAGAGATTCTTACGGTCGGTGGACTTTAATTAGTGAACTGTAAGTGTTAATTAGTAGTAATTAATTAGTTAGCAGTTATAAGGTAATTAATTAAGTAGCAGTTGTAATTTTATGTGCTTTGTACAAGCTTATGTAAATAGTTAAGCTATTTAGTAATAATAATATCTTATATTATTGTAATAATTAAATAGAAGTTAGGCCTAGATTATAAATATCTAAAATATTGTTATTGTAAATTTATTTCAGTTAAAAATCTATTTGTTAGTAATTTCCTTGTTTAGTTTCTTTGTTAGTAATTGTTAATAGTTTAATTGTATTCTTTTATCACTTTTGTAAATAAATGTTAGTATCTTTAATTAAGGCATTGTTTAATTCATATTAATACCCAGTAGCCTTTAACAAATTGGTGTCAGAAGTGGCATAATTGTGTAATTGCTATTATTTTGCATTTGGTCTTGTATTTTGTAATTATTGGGCTACTGTATGAAGAATGGCTTCTAAAAGTGTTAAGTTAATTGATTTAAAAGTTGCGGATTTGAAACGTGAATTGGAGGAACGTGTTCTTGATTGTTCCGGAACTAAAAGTGTACTGCAAGAGCGCTTGCGTCAATTTTTTGTAGATTTAGGGGAAAATCCAGATGACGTTCTGTTTGAAACTGATTTAAGCAGGTTATCTGCAACTTTTAAAAATGAGTTAAGCAATGTTAAAAATGAGCTAGGTAATGAATTAGGTACTGTTAAAAATGAGTTAAGCAATGTTAAAAATGAGCTAGGTAATGAATTAGGTACTGTTAAAAATGAGTTAAGCAATGTTAAAAATGAGCTAGGTAATGAATTAGATACTGTTAAAAATGAGTTAAGCAATGTTAAAAATGAGCTAGGTAATGAATTAGGTACTGTAAAAATGAGTTAAGCAGTGTTAAAAATGAGCTAGGTAATGAATTAGGTACTGTTGAAAATGAGTTAAACAATGAAGAAAATAAGCTAGGTAATGAATTAAGCAATGTTAAAAATGAGCTAGGTAATGAATTAGGTACTGTGAATAGTGATTTATTGGATACATTAGAGTCTAAGTTAGGCATATTAGAGACTAAGTTAATGGAAAATGTTGAGAATAAGTTAGCTAATGTAGATAATAAGTTAGCCGATGTAAATAATGAAGTAGCTAATTTTGGTAATAAGTTAGCCGATGCAAATAATGAAGTAGCTAATTTTGGTAATAAGATAGCCGATGTAAATAATAAAGTAGCTAATGTAGAATCTAGGTTAGGAGAAAAATTGAATTCTATTGAAAACGAACTTAGGCTAAGAGTAGAAGCTCTCGAGGGACGCAAGAGCAACCCACCGACGAACGACACCGACCGTTCCTCCGACGGCAGCCTTCATAGCACCATTACGCCCGCCAATGCTGGGACGCCACCTACTCACAACACGATTTCAGTGTTCGACGGAAAGACGCCGTGGGAGGACTACATGACTCTCTTCGAGACTGCGGCTTAGATCCACGGGTGGTCAAAAGAGACCCAAGCTTCAGCTTTGTGCCTGGCCTTGCGTGGAGACGCCCTGGGAGTACTGCAGGGGATGCCACTGTCGGAGCGGTCTAACTACGGGGAGCTGATTAGAAGACTGGAGATGCGTTTCGGCCACCGACACATGGACCAGCTTTATCGCTCACAGCTGAGAAACAGGATCCAGAAGACAAACGAGACGCTGCAGGAATTTGAAGCGGATATTGCCCGGCTGGTGAGGAATGCCTACCCATCGGTCACCGATGAAGTCTACGAAAGCCTGGCTGTCGACAAATTCCTGGATGGACTTCGAGACCCCGAGACGCAACAAGCAGTGAAGCTCGCCCGGCCAAAAACGTTAGGAGACGCATTATCTCAAGCCATGGAATTCGAGGCTGTCAGACAGTTAGTAAGGGGCCATGCGCGAGTTCGAGCAGCAGAAGCGGGGCCTAATGTGGCCCCTAGCGTCGAAGACATAGTGAGATAGGTTTTGGAGGCCCTCAGGACTCGTAAGAAGGAGATACGTTGTTGGAGCTGCGGCCAACTTGGACACCCTAGAAGCATGTGTCCATCCAAGAAGCAAGAAAAGCCACAGAAAAACTAAGTAGGGTTGATGGGAAGGGGCAACTGTCAACCCGTAACATCAGAGGCCCCAGGAAGACCAGTAGAGTGGCGTCATTAGGGAGCGGAACAAACAGCTTCTACATTGATGGAATGGTGAATGGGCAGCTGCGAAATCTTCTACTGGATACCGGCGCATCCATGACTATCTTGAACTCGAAGACAGTTCCCGCTGAGGAGGTTATACCAACGACTTGGACATTACGGACTGCCACAGGAGAGCCAGCCAAGGTCTACGGGGAGACGGTTGCCACCTTCATCATCGGAGATCAGCATCTGAAGCACCGCGCTCTCGTGGCAGAAATAAATGAAAATGTCATATTGGGCATGGACTTGATGATCGCATACGGGATCAAGCTGGATATGGCAAGAGGTGTGATGACGCTGGGAGACGAAGAAGTCATCCTTCGGCAAGGAAAGGATCTCTACGCACGAGTGCTCCAACTAGAAGAGACCACTTTACCTGAACGGAGCCAAATCGTGACGCATGGGACGGTCGAAGGACACCTCCCTGAGTGTCAATGTGTGCTTCTTGAACCTGGAAAACACGAAGAACAGGAGATCGGACGCGGCGTACTGGTCGCAAGGTCTCTCATCAAGGTCGGACATACCATCCCAATTCGGCTAATGAACCTAAACAGCTTCCCGGTAAAGCTGAAGAAAGGAACACCAGTCGGGGAATGTACAACCGCTACCTCAGTGGTTCGTCAGCTACAACGTCATCCCACCGAGCTGCGAGGACTGCCGGAGGAATTAAAAGGATTTGTGGACGAATCATGTCGCGGCCTTTCACCTGAAGAGAGCGAGGAAGTAAAGAACATGATTACCAGATGGCATGATGTTTTCGAGATCAGCCCAGGACCACGGGGTAGAACGAATATCGTCCAGCACAAGCGGGGATGCTAAGCCCATCCGACAGGTCCCGCGGAGGCTGCCGTTAGCCAAAAGGGAGGACGCCGAGAAGATCATCAAGGAGATGGCGACTGATGGTGTTATTGAGCCTTCGAGTAGCCCCTGGATGTCTTACATTGTATTGGTGAAGAAGAAAGATGGCACAACAAGATTCTGCGTAGACTACCGCCTTCTGAACAAAGTCACCAAGAAAGACAGTTATCCGCTTCCCAGAATTGACGATACGCTGGACACCCTAGAAGGATGTAAACTTTTCTCTACATTGGATCACCGCAGTGGATATTGGCAGCTTGGATTGGCACCCAAGGATAAAAGAAGACGGCGTTCTCGATTGGAACTGGACTATGGCAATTTACAGTAATGCCATTCGGGCTTTGCAATGCTCCTGCAACATTTGAGAGAGGAGTCACCAGAGGAGCAAGTGGCGAGGTTGATAGAGCGCCTTCAAGAGTATGACTTTGAATCTGCTCATCGTGCTGGGACGAGTCATAGAAATGCGGATGCGCTCTCAAGGAGACCTTGTGACGAAGTATGCAGGCATTGTTCTCGACATGAGGAGAAACAGGCAACAGTATTGAGGACAACGGGTGTCATCGACAGTTGGCAGGATGCAGAGGTTTGAAAGGAACAGGACAAGGACCCGGACCTGAAACAAATGAAGCAATGGAAACTATCAGGGCAAGGAAGACCAACCTGGCAGGATGTTGCCCCAATGTCGAAGAATGTAAAGACGTACTGGGCTCAATGGGACTCCATTCTAGTGGACAATGGGCTGCTGAAATGGGCATTGGAGGACACGGAAGGAGATCATCGCAGACTACAGCTCATCGTTCCAAAGAGTAAAGTGCCCGAAGTACTCAAGGAACTACATGACGGAGCATCTGGCGGCCACTTTGGAGTTCACCGTACATTAGAAAAGGTACGTGAACGCTTTTACTGGGCGAACCTCAAGGACGATGTGTTGGACTGGTGCAGGCGTTGTGCGACTTGTGCAAACCCACAAGAAGAAAGAAGGCCCCTATGAAGGCGCAGGAGGCAGTCACGGTTGCGGACGTCCTTGTGAAGCAGCTCGTCAGTAGGTTTGGAGTACCCATGGAACTTCACTCTGACCAGGAACGAAACTTCGAGTCTGCAGTCTTCTCCGGGATGTGCGAAGCACTGGGAATACGGAAGGCCAGGACAACACCTCTTCACCCTCAATCCGATGGCATTATGGAGCGCATGAACAGGACTATGGGTCGATATTTGTCCAAAGTTGTCTCCGACCATCAGCGAGACTGGGACCAGTATCTTCACCTGTTCCTGCTGGCCTATCGCAGTTCAGTCAGTGAGGCAACGGGGCAGACTCCTGCAAATGTGGTGTTCGGCAGAGAACTTCGTTTGCCTTGCGGGTTCAAGCCTAAAGAGGAAGTTGCCGGAGAAGAGTACGTCACTGATCTACGGAAGCGAATGGATGATATCCACGAGAAGATTCGCACAAACATGTGCAAGTGACAGAATGAAGGAGCGTTACGACATAAAGGCTGAGAAAGGTGGCTTCTGACCTGGAGACTTGGTCTGGCTATATGATCCTCGAAGAAGGTGAGGCTACTCACCTAAACTGCAGAACTCCTGGGACGGCCCGTTCGAGATCGTCAAGAGGATCAACGACGTCATCTATAGGATCAGGAAGCAGCCCAAAGGAAAACCCAAGGTAGTCCATTTCAATAGACTGGCCCCATACAAAGGAGACCATGGTCCGACAGAAGACCAGCAGGTCAGGTACGTGAACAACGTGAAGAGAAATAATGACTCAGTTGCACATATTAAGGTACCAGGTTCCCGTAGGGTAACTCAGATAATCTACAGGGATATCTTCTCGTTACCAGCGGACTATTCTCTGGCCCATTGCGTTGCCGAGGATCTGAGGACTTCTCGAGGGATTGCAACGGTCTTCAGGAAGAAGTTCGGCGGAACTGAGGAGCTAGAACGCCAAGGACCAAGTGTCGGGAAGACACTCCACCACACGCACGAAGGACGACATCTGGTTTACTTGGTTACCAAGCGTGCCAGTGATCAGAAGCCAACATATGACGCACTGCGGCGAAGCCTCGACGACCTGCGGAGTAAGCTTCTGAGACTGCGTGTCACCAGGCACGCCATTCCGAAGTTGGGCTGTGGATACGACGGCCTGGAGTGGAAGGTTGTCAGGGGCCTGATTGAACAGACATTCGCCAACTCCGGAGTTGTCATATTGGTGTGCACATTTAACCCCTGGAAAGAAAAAGCGTCTCCATCGGCAGAAGCTCATAACTTCCTGATTTCTCCGGACTATGCTCTGGGGCAGAGCACTTTTAAGGAGGGGGCAGTGTTACGAGCGCGGGAATTGGCGATTCCTGGAAGATAACAAAGCCCCCTTGTCGTCAGAGATGAAAGAGGCCTTTTCGCGAAAATTCGAGATCCTTCCCGTATGATCTAGATCTGTCATTCTGTATATAAACAGCATCTCAGCGACAGAGTGTTAAAGCACACGGTACGGTTAACATCGGAAACAGTGATAAGTGATAAGCCAGTGTAATAAGTCAGTGACAGTTTGTGATTGTAATTGTGTGACAGTTTGTTATATTCAGAGATTCTTACGGTCGGTGGACTTTAATTAGTGAACTGTAAGTGTTAATTAGTAGTAATTAATTAGTTAGCAGTTATAAGGTAATTAATTAAGTAGCAGTTGTAATTTTATATGCTTTGTACAAGCTTATGTAAATAGTTAAGCTATTTAGTAATAATAATATCTTATATTATTGTAATAATTAAATAGAAGTTAGGCCTAGATTATAAATATCTAAAATATTGTTATTGTAGATTTATTTCAGTTAATAATCTATTTGTTAGTAATTTCCTTGTTTAGTTTCTTTGTTAGTAATTGTTAATAGTTTAATTGTATTCTTTTATCACTTTTGTAAATAAATATTAGTATCTTTAATTAAGGCATTGTTTAATTCATATTAATACCCAGTAGCCTGTAACAATACAGATATAGGGATCTGTTTACCCCACAAGGTCCATCCAGGATTTAACCCCCAATGGAAATAAAAATTGCAAAAATTTGATTTTTGCTTTAAGAGAATTAGGATAATAACTACCAAAATGATAATTAAAAAAACTAATGTATAAATGCGATGAAAATGATAAGATTCATTAATAATGGAACATAATACATTTAAAAAAAAAATGTTGTGATATAAGTTAGATATAAATGTAAATTTTAACAGTCTTAATGAAATATTTACAATTAATTGCGTAAATAAATTGATTATTGTTTTTGATAATTTATTTCGGAAAATTGAAAAATATTAATTTTTAAAGAAACCTCTTCGAGGACTACTGGCTTCATCAATACAGAACCATAATCCTGTGAATTTGAACCTATTGTAACTATGTTGGTAATGTTCAAGGTGAACATCACAAAACTTGGGGGATTGAGTTCATGTTTGTGACTTTTGTTTTATTTTTTTTTAAATAGTAGAGCTAAGAGATCTGATTAATTTATAGCTCTCCATAATATTGATATGGGAACATTTTAATTGATAGTTGTTCTTGGTGAACAGCTCAAGAGCGCGGTAGCTCAGAAGTAAGCCGGGGTCATTCAATCTTTTAACAGAACCCTGGTACATGAACCCTGGGGATGAGGCCCTCAAACCTCTATAAAGTGGGTACCCTTAATAGGGGGAATCATGGTGGTTGAGAGTGTTCTCGGGCGTCACTTCCAGCAGAACCGTTTCCTTAAAAATAGTACAGTCTCTACCATTTAATGAATTGAATCTTTATTGGTTGTAGTTGTATAGGCAGAATCGTTATGATGTATCATTAAAATAAAACAAGCTAAAGCATATGCACTTATAGTGAAGAGTACAAGGAGTTTTCAACAGGCTTTTACTTAATTTTATGCTTGGATAAGTCCAGTTTCTGTTCCACCTTTAGCTCAGTTGGGAGAAGAACTCATCATAGTGGATTAAATGTAATTTTTTGTGAAACCTCCAAGCTACTATATAACATAAACTGATTATGCGATTAATTGAATGATACTTCAATGCAACCTCAATCGATCACGTAATCGGGATTATATTAGGTGAAATATGATAACAACTCGAGGAAATTCGAGACAACTTCAGTTGGGGGCGTGGACTGAATTATTGAAACTATATTCGATTGGCGGCCGATATTCTGTTTACGGCGTCCATTGATTTGGCTCTTAATCATATTCGATGACACCTCAATGCTGTTACCCAGTTTCAATTCAATCTCCGATCAGCGATGGAATCGGGGTCAGCATGAGATAACCCCTAGTGGCTCCGTTATATAAACATAATTTTAATAATAAATTCGGTAACTGATTTATTTATATATAGAAGTAGAAAGGAAAAAAAACATATAAAAGATTTAAAGCGATTATTTAATAATTAGAGGTAGATGTAGGATATTTATCCAGGATTAAAAAACAAACAAACAAAAGATTAAGAACAATACACCGCAGAGCGGGCTGAAACTCGGGGATGGAAAAAAATCCTGGAAGTGTACTGTATGAGTTTGCAACATATATGAAGCTTTTTCTCACACGTGGCTGATGTAATCCGTTCAAAAACCCATTCACAAATATTTTTAAAACGATTTAAATATTTAATATTTTAGCGATCATTCTTAATCTCAGTATTTTGGAACTGCCGCTTAACATTTCAACATATGAGGCGTTTGGTTTCAAAACCAGGTACATCCATTTATTTTTTAAAGGTTCTTAATGCCAGAAATGATGTATTAGATGTTTTTGTTTCAAAACCGTTTTGATCCTTTAAAAATCATTACCAAAATAGAATAAATAAATAGAATACCGAAATAGAATCTCCTATCAAAAGTGGTTCCATTCATATGGATATTGGAAATGGAAGTATTTGATGTATCAAAAATCAAAACGATGCATTTCGCCCAGTAACATTCCTTCTCGTCAGAGATGGGAAAGCTTCCAGTATTCTACTATGTCCACCTCGAGATCGTAATCCAAGTATTTTTCGCATTAAATATCCATTGAAGGTCATATTGCCAACCTTAACTAATTCAAATATATTATAAAAATATTTTGTTCAAAAACGAGGGTTTCATTTTCTACTATTCTTGTAAAGTGGATTTTTTGGTTTTACGGAAGATGGTCGAATGTATCAAGTGTTAGCTACGAGGCGTTTGGTTTCAAAATCAGGAACATCCATTTTTTTATAAGTTGTTAATGCCAGAAATGGTGGATTAGATGAGTTTGTTTTAAAACCGTCTAGATCCTTCAAAAATCATTACCAACAGATTAGCACTATTACATTAAATGAAAATTTTTGATGGATGGAAAATCAGAATCATGCATAAATATATTGTTTAATTATATTGATTAAAGTGATTTGTTTTTAAAATGTCTAATTTATTTTATTTTTTTATCAACCATAAACTAACCAGATTTCGATATTTTCTGATCAACCAATATCCAAAATATTTTTTTATATTAAATGAGATTTATAAAAAAAGAAAATATCATAACAAATGTCAGTAATTATTGTTTGAAGTGAGTTATTAGCAAAATAACGAAAAGTAATGTTAAAAAGTTGTTTAACTGATTAGTTTTTAAAATTAATTCTTTTTTAATCAGTACTGACATTTTTTTGAAAATGGATTGAACCGTGATACCCGTTGTTACTTAATACAAGTAATACCAGTGACTACATGATTAAGACATCTCCTACTATACATGTAGCATAGAGTAATAACAGTATTAACAATATAATAACATAGTAACAAGACCTTGGAAAAATTCCAATGAAAAGCCCTTAAGTCTCCAAACTAAAACAGAGATTGAAAATATCTGTCCTTGTTTTAGTTTTGAGACTTAAGGGCTTTTCGTTGGAATTTTTCCACGGTCTTAACATTTATGTAAGGTCTCTTTTTACCTTTCCCTTTTCAATATTGTTATATATGTAAGAATATACCTCTTTGGATTGTGTGTCGATGTGAGGGAGAAGACCGCATGGCGCTGTATGTGTTCTTACTTGATGAATAAAGTTTTATTTGTAATCAGTTTATTAATTATTCATTACAAAACAAATATTAATATAAAATAATAACATTCAACACTCTGGGAGAGGTATCGATAAGTTTTCTAAGGATGAAAAACAAATTCTTATTATTAAATTTAATTTTTTAGCATTTATAAATTCCGGTATTATGAATAAATTAAAACATATGATATAATTTTTTTTTATAACTTACAAAAAATTTATTTTTACTACTTTCGAATGGAAAAAAATCTTTTTTCTTACTTTATAAATTTTAGATTTTTTTTCCTAGCGTTATCTATTGCAATTAAGAGTAGTGAAAACTTTGGTTTACTTGACTAAAATACAATTGAGAGAACAATGAGAAATTGTAATACACATTTTTTTTTCTATCCAACGTTAAATATGTATAACAACATATGTAATTACACAAATAATAAGCGACATTTTTTTATAATGTTAACTATAATGTTTAAACTGAGTAATTTAGAAAAAAATAAATAATACGATTATTATTATTAATAAAAATAATATTTAAAAAAGATTAGACGACTTGTATAGCTTAATAAGTTGCTTCTCTACCACGCGCTGCGGTGTCCGAGTGGTTAAGGAGTTGGACTCGAAATCCAATGGGCTATGCCCGCACAGGTTCGAATCCTGTCCGCAGCGACTGCTTTTTTTTTTCTTTTTTAGAATTATTAAATTTTTATGAGTAAAAATAACATGAAATAAAACTATTTTATATAATAATTCATTTTTAAAAAAACACCATGAGACATAAATTTCCACGCCAATAATATTCTTAAATCTTTTCCGCAGGAATAAATTGTTTATTTTTGAAAATAAACATTCGAGAAAATTTTGGTTCAACATTAATACTAGTTATTATAATATAATATTGCTGGGTTAAATAATTGATTCTATGTTTAAATTATTTAAATCTGAAATTCAATAAGTTAAAAAATAATAAAATAATTTTTAAAAAACGTGCAACATTTAAAAGAGCTTAAAAGGGTAAATATTTTAGTTTATCTAACATAAAATATTGATATTTAAAAAAAAAATTAATCTAGATAAAATTTCGTGATATCGAATTAAGGTTTAAATATTATCAGTTAATTTTAATTATTTCCAGGCTTTTATTCTTTTTTTAATTTCTTTTTATTTTTTATTTATTTATTTTTTTTTAATGAAGAACTGAATTTTATCTATTTACTAATCTCTATTATTTCTGCGATTGAATGCACTGACTCGGGATTATTAATGATTAACAGTACAGAAACTGATTTTCAGTCACGTTTTTCCTGCTATGAACTGACATTGACCTACATAATGGTGGAAACCTATGATAATACTAGATGTTTATTGAAGATATTAAAACAATAAAACTTATATCAAGAATTATATCCTAATATTATATTTATTAACCTTAAATATTATAATTATATTTAACATGAATGGTGCTTCTGTTCTTATGATACTTTAGATGTAAGGTGATGATTCTAAATACTAAAATTTAAAAAAAAATATACTGTTTTATTTTGTATTGTTAGTAAACACTGTTAAAATCAAATGATACAGAACAGAAAATATAAGAGAGATGGCCAAAAAAAATACAAGCAATTTTTTTTTATTAATTAGAATACTAACCGTGGGAATTAACTCATCATTAACAAATATATTGTTTCATTAACTATTCTTAAAATAAAAGCTTCAATTTTTTTTTTGGTTCCTTATTCATAATAGAGATCCCGAAAATATTAATCTTTTATACTTAAAAACCTACTTGAACCAAAGCATACTATTATTTTTATTTTTATGATTTTTTTTTCAATTTAAATAAATACTGTTCTTCTAACTTTTTAGGAAAAAATATTGGTTGAAACCAAAGACAGCTGTACAAACAAAAATTATGCAGAGGCACATAACAAATGATTCAGAACACACAGTACAAAATACCAGCGCTGTTTGAACAGCTGTCTCACAATTTGCATAGAAAGAAATATATAACCAAATAATGGCAAGCTTCTGAAATTTTAAATTTGTAATATTATATAGTGTTGTAATGACCACTTAAATAATGTTTGGAGATAGTAAATTATTTTTATTATATGCATTATTGATTAAATACCACAGGTCACCAAGTTTTTTTTTCTCCCAATAAAGAGAAATCACTTTATAGAGACTAGGTGAGCCCAGAAGATTCAACCTTGTCGATCCAAGACTATTCAGAGAATAAATAATTTATCTGCCGTTTTCGTGCTTGAGGCCTACATATTTCAGTTCAATACTTATGAGCTATTCACATCCACCAAATGACTATATATTTACATCCGATTTTTTAGTGTTATTTGATTGGCTCAAACAAATGTAAATAATGCAGAATATTTAAATCGCATATTTCTTAGAATAATATCGTTTACAGAATTGATATGTACAAATAAAAATGGTAGGATGAAAAATCATACAGATTCCATATTAATATAAGTAAAGTTTAGTTTCATACAGACTGAAAAAAGTATAAGAAAATAATTTAGTAAGTAAAAATATGCGATTCTTGAATACAATGACATGAAAGGTGTGATGTGTGTTAAAAGAAAACTTCTTGTAAGGAGTAATACACTCAGCAAGTGATGCGAAAATAATCGATAACTTTAGCAATATTTTTAAAAGTTTCTATATTCTCCGATAGAACCGCATCCAAGTTTGGATCCCATCAGCAAATTACTTTTTTTAATAAAAAAAAATAAAGGAAAAAGGCACAACGGATCGATGGGGTCGTAGAAAACATTTCTCGGATTCCCTCTTCCATGATGTAAAATGAAGATGACAATTAAATAGAATAACAGACAGTTGCTTGATACATGACATAATTTTATTAAATGTCAGAAAAACTTTATTCAAACTTTTTATAAACTGGGTTATTTTTATTACTTTATTTGGGTTCACCTAGGATCAGGCTAAAATTTCATTTCTTCTTTGGATGTGGTGTTTTCTTCCTCCAGTACCCCTTCATTACCCCATTCTGTGCACCTGCTTCTGCCCATCTTTTCATATTATTTCCGCCTTTGTAGTTTTTTAGGCCCAACCCCCAAACATACGCCTCCAATCTTGAATCATGGTTTGAAATGTGTCTCAACCCAGATCTGATCCTTCCTGATGTTAGAGCGTTCTTGATCTTTAGGAATTTTGAACTTTGATTCTTATAGAAATAAAATTGTCCATAAATGTTCACATACAATCTTCCTTATACTGCTTTTAAAGATACTTAAATAAAAGCACTGCTGTTCTATCTGACCTGGTCATCCGTCTCTTTCCATCTACTTCCAGCTCCCTCAATCCTTAACTTTTACGGTCCCCTAATTTAGGTTTATTACATTTGTAAATTTTAACTCTCCATCTTGTCTTTAATAGGGTTCAGAAATTAAATGAGATTTAATTATTTTTATTTTTAGGATTACGTCACATCCTTTACCTTGTGTGTTAAAAAAAAATTGTAGGTGCCGCACTGAGGTATAAATGGTTACTGAGGTATCCTTTTGTGTGATCCATATTTTAATGCATTTGATCTCACTTCCTAAATTGTTAATAAATTACAAGGGAGGCTGGTTCGTGAATGCTTTATTGACCGAGCCGTTTTATTTTATCTTTTTAAAATCTAGCTTTGTTTTAAATCATATTAAATATTTAATATTGTGTGTGTTATATTGTCCGAACTTATTATTTTTTTTTTGCTGGATTAATTTTAAAAATTAATTTAAAAGAATATTGGTTGGTTTACAAAATGTCGCTAGTATCTATTCTATAGTACTTTCAATAGAAGATTCGATATGTGCACTGCAGGTTGTAGCTGCTGTTTATTCGTTTATAAGCTATAAGCTATCGTGAGCTTTAGTATGTAAAAGAGAATGGATTAATGGGTAATGAATAAATTTCGGTAATAATTTAATAAAAAAAATATGTTTCAACTAACATTTCGTAGTATAGATTATATATGTTTGTTGAAACATTCATTTCTTGTGGTCGCCGACGTATACACATTTCCCGTAATTACATTACCTTTTCCACAATAAATTTCATGATAACAGGCATTTTTGGAAAATATTAAAAGGGATACGAATGAAAATATAAAACTTCCTGTGACTCAACTCGAAGTTGCGGAAAAATTACCGAAGATTCTAATTAAATAATATTATTAAATTCCATGAAAATGTAACTTAATATTACTTTTGGTTATTATTCCAATGCTTGTCGCTTTTGATAGCATCTATTTTAGTGACATCTGTGTTGCGGCATTTCTACGAGACGATTTACACGGTCTTGGTATCGGCGATTAGTTTTTGTTATTCATTTTAATTATTGAGATCGTTAAAATAAAAAAAGATATGGTGATTGTTGGGGGAAGCAGAGAGATATTTGAAACTTTTTAATTTCTATAACAAAATACTAATTATAAAGATTGATTAATAAAAGTAAAACAAATACAGAGTTGTTTTATATGTGCTGATTTAATAGATTAAATTGTATTAATTGATGACAATAATATTGTTAGTTATAATACGAAAAAAAGATCATAATAACTGGAAATGTATGTATTTCGATAATAATTTCGTGAAGAAATGAACGTCTCAATAAACATTTTGAAGTATAGCAAAAGATATAACCTAAAAAATATATAGAAGTCGGTTGTTTAATTTATGTACAGTCGGTGCTGGAGAAGATGTAGTGAGAATGAAGTTCCTTAGAGAAATATCAGTAACGTGAAGTTTACGTCACTAAAATGGCCGCTATAAAAGCGACAAGCAGTGGAATAATTATCTTCCCCCCTCCATTTTTTTCTTTTTCTTTTTAATATCCTTGTTTTTTAACCTAGTTATATTATATATTTTTCTGCTAGATTACTTCAGAGATTAGAAACGATGTAGGGAATTTAAAAGGATGAGCCAGAATGAGCAGAGTTGAGATAGGCATCAAAGAAAGTCCTAACCTCAAAGTGACCTCACTAATCCTGGCTGTGGTAATCCTTGGTGCGGTGCTTTGCATGGAATTACAATTAAGGTTGATTGTCTGGGCTTTGGCCTGATTTGTTGACGACGGGGCTTAAAGGCTAATTCAATATCGATATGAACCGCAGGGACTTAGCTCGAGGCGTGTACTTGCGGTTTAAGCTTCGTCTTAACCGAAGGCCTTGGGATATCTCAGACAACGGTCTCTTATTCGTAGTGATAGTAAATAGTTAATTAACAAACTTTATTATTAATTTCTCTTCGGGGTCGCTAAGTTCTAGGTTATGATGCGGTTCGGATGACAACGTTCTGGTTCGTCATTACCGATGGTGAGAAATCATTGAGACCATGCAGAAAATGAACACAAAAAAACTTGCGTTTTACGTCAAGTTAATTCCGTCTTTCCGTAGTTTAATCTGTCATCCATGCATTGGCTTGGACTGGATGTATTGGATAGCGCTTACAACCATACAGTCAAGTTTGATTTAATTTCAAGGGATTGTGCTTCTCTAGGAATTAGTATTATTTCTATTGTCATCTGCCTTAACTCTGACTCGATAATTACTATTTACAAGATTTACTACTCTAATAATTCTAAATTGCTTTCCTTTTCATCTATGGCTTCTCTCTAAAGCAAGTCACTTGGAGAGGATAGGAAAATGGCTAAAGTATTGACAAGCCAGCTAAAAATAATAGATAATGTGACTAGACCCTCGAAAAATACAGGTTTTACGAGTGGTTTCGGCATTTTTACCGCTGCTTTCGGTATGAGTAATAAGAATATGCTAAAATTGTTGGTATCTTTAAAATTTCCCAAGAATGCAATCCTCTGTTCTTTTGCAGTACATGCTAGAGGGACCTTAGGTTCATGTATTGTATTTGTCATTGTCATTGTATTTGCATAATTATTCCGCAGGTTGGCAACTTTTATTGAGGGTAGTTAAAGTCTAGTCAAGTGACGTAATTCTGCGCGAGATCTAATTTGTATCAGTGGTGTCCCCCACCATTTTTCACAATAAATAACTAAAAAACAATAGGTAAAAAAACAAACAATACCCTAGAGTATTTAACCTAGCCAATATGTACTTATGATAATATTAGTATGTTAGTTGTAATTTGAATCTTGCATAATTTTCTGTTACTTTGATTATTATGAAAGATACATTAATCATATTATATGAAAGTTTATTGCCCATTACTGGCTTTGTTAATGATTCTCAAATAAGCTGTCACATTATATTTTTTGCAAGGCAATCTTATTCTAACCTTTAAAAATTTTCAAATTAGAAAATATAAAAGTTCGTGACGTCGTTTGACGTGACTTCACCACGGTGACAAACTACGTATTTTATTGAAAATTCTGTTGAGTCTTGCTAGAAATACTTGGTTTTTGGTAAGTAATATAATAGATGTGAAATGTTACCGATGACTTTTGAATAAAAGATCTCCTCTAATTTCGCCGGATTATTCTGAATAGTTTTGACCTTTACTCAACCATCCGGATTTTTATCGAAAATCATTGACATCAATAATTATTCCCGACGTAATCATGATCCGGCAGACCTAATCAGGCAGGTAACGGTAGGATTACGGGAGCTATTGAGATTGAATCAGCATCGGGGGATCAGAGTTGAGCCTCCTTTAAATGTAATTACCTAATCTGAAATGCATTGATCTGCCTCCTTCTGCCCGTGAGTTGCATCACCAACCGAATTAATTTTTGGGGAGTGGGTGAATTAAGGGGGATTTTTTAGGTTAAGATTCGGCGCGAGTCTGGGATTAGAACCCAGCCCCTTAATGGCCCTTCAAATTAAGAATGGTGAGCCCCTTTGGGATATTAGCGGAAGAGGGTCCCTAGATTATAAATATCGTCACGAGAAGGGAGGAAGGTTATAATGGTGTTAAGAATAATAGTAATCAAGAGCTTTTGGGCGCCATATTTCTTGTTAAGTGGTAAAGGCTGTCTATCCCCCTCAATCACAACTCGGAGATTATGTAAGTATAATAAAATACATCTACAGCTTCGATGAAAATGGTGTTCATTCCAACATTCACCAAAAATAAGTATCTTGTACTAAGGGAAGCGGAATCGTATTATTTATATTTCTTTAGGGAATAAGACCAAGTCAGGCATTGGCTAAAAAAGGATTTCTGCCAATATTACTACTTGATTCCAAGCCAAAAATTACGAGAATGATTCTGGACAAAATTCGACTTGCCACTTATTCACTGGTGCTGTAGTATATGTAGTAGTGTATATTCAAATCCAAAAACTGTTAAATTACGAACTTTAATACGACATGGACCCATAAGTATCATCTTTTTAGTGTTAATAGAAACGGGACATTTTAAGTATATAAAAGATAAAAAATAAATACAAATTTAAATAATAATATTATTTTTATTTTACAGCATTTAAAATTAAAAAAAAAAAGATGATTAGCTCCGTAGTACAAATAATATTTTTCTATTTTTCCCTATTTTTTCTCTAAGAATATATATTCTTATATATTTATATATGTTTAAAGTATTCAAATCAGGGAGAGACATCCAGTCAACACCACGATTAAGATTGATTCAAATGTAAAATTTGCAATAAAAGTAGATTATTAAAAAAGAATAATAATAAACAGTTATTTTTACATTAATAAATACATTATTTGTTCTGGGACATGTCCCTTTGGAATAACAATATAGTAAATTATACATGATTATTCATTGAAATGACAATATTTTAAACGTGAGAAGTTAAAAAAGATATTATTAACTATGAGCGCAATAAATAAAAAAATACTTCGCTGCGGACAGGATTCGAACCTGTGCGGGTAGAACCCATTGGATTTCAAGTCCAACTCCTTAACCACTCGGACACCGCAGCAACGATTATGGCGTAGCTATGGTTTTATTATAATTCGTTTTTATTTTTTACAAATCATCTCAATCAGAAGTGGATAATTGTGGATAATTAATCAATATGATAGTATTGACACAAAAACATTTTTATTATATTAATAAACTAAATATATAAATTACTCGTAACTTATTTAAATTGCCCTACTGTTATTTAAAAACAAATTATCTACACTTTATTAACTTTTCCCATTTACTTATGTTGTCACCACTACACTTCTTATTTTTCTTTTAATATCAATTCTCAATTTTTCTATTTTTGAATTTGATATCAACGTTGAAATTCCATTTATTGAATAAATATTGATATAAGCAAAGAAGTTAAGGGCAGATGTTTGTGGAAGTAGAAATGGCTGATCAAAGCCCAAGAGGTTACGCTCTAATGAAGAAGAAAATTCTTCTTTCTCTTAAACTATTTCAAACAGCAACCTGGTATACCGAATAAAAAGAAATATATAAATGCGCAATTGGATTTATGTTTCATTATTTCATCATAATTTAAAAATCACAGAAAATATAGATCACAAGGAATATTTTACAGTCTCATTCAAAAAAAAAAAAGGTAAAATCATTTCTATATTACAAAACATGAACCCCTACCTTTGATATAATTTGTAAGCCATTACTTAAATCCGTTTAAACCGTTTAAAAAGAAAAGCGTATAATGGACAATTTTCCACAGAACGGTTTTACTTTTTTATTGTATGTACAATTTTTTTATATTTTATATATTTTTTATTATAAAAATATAACATTTGAAAGATGCTAGTGAGAAACTTTAAATGAAAAGAAAAGCTAAATAATAGTTTTGCATCATGAAATAAAAGTTCAATGTTCAGGATATCGCCTCAACCTTAGAATTTATTTTAGAATAGCTAATCTGCATAGTAAAATTCATAAGTGGCAAGTCTGGGGAGAAATCAAAGAATATTGGAACAGCATGGATTAGAGAGAAAAGAGGCCCAAAGGAAAAGAATCAATGAAGTAAGGGCACATATAAAGGCAAATCCGTGTCTATGAGTGGCTACTTCGCTTAAATAATTCGTAAATAATAATTAGTAATATTAACAACAAATATCCTTTGAGTACCTTTATTTTTAAAGAGAAAAGATAGGCCTCGGCCGGGATTCAAACCCGGATCCTCTGTCTTTCCGTGACAGCGCTCTACCAGAGGATCTGGGTTCGAATCCAGGCCGAGTGCCTATCTTTTCTCTTTAAAAATAAAAAAATTGACCAATAATTATAAAAAATTATAAATAGTAATAAGACGTAAGTCAATAAAATCCTAAAATTAAATTATGTTCAAAGAACATTCGTTCTATTTTTATTTTTAAAGAGAAAAGATAGGTCCTCAGCCGGGATTTGAACCCGGAACCTTTGTCTCACCGTGACATTGCTCTACCATTTGAGCTACCCAAGGCCGCCTGCCGGCAGAGGACAAATCTTTTCTCTCATCCGATCCCATGTCCTCGTGCTCTCGCAATTTTTACGAAGAGTACACTAGAACGAAGTTCTTTGAACATTAATTTAATTTTAGGATCTTATTGGCTTACGTCATATTAATATTTATAATTTTGAGCAATGTCACGGTGAGACAAAGGTTCCCGGTTCAAATCCCGGCTGAGGGCCTATGTTTTATCTTTAAAAATAAAAAAAATGACCAATAATTATAAAAAATCCTTTGAGTACATTTGATAGTTTTCTTTTTAAAATGTAAGGTCCTTTTTCTTGTATGCTACAACAAGAAAACGGAGAAAGAATCGGTTCAGAGATCATGTTAAAAATCTTCCTAACTAGGTTTAGTAAAAATGTAAGGTGAATATTGAATGTTCTATGTAACACCTTATTTTCGTGTACCTTAAGAAGTTGTTCGTCCTTCAGCGTTAGTGGCCCCGTTTAGATTTCGGGGAAAAATACGCGAGCGTAATGTCGAGACAGAATAACAGCAAGCATTTCCAAAGACCATAGACTCTGAATACTTAAAGTTCTCAACATGTTCAAACTTATTACCTCCTAAAACAGTATCCCCGAAATCTCTCCTTTTTTAATAATACATAATAATAATAATAAATTCTTTATTTATCCTGGGACAATTCCCTTTAGAATAACAAAACAGGTGTATAGGGTACTAGCTTATGCCCGCGGCTTCGATCGCGAGGAATTCGGCCTGCCACATAATGTTTCGTGAAAGATCATTTTAAATAAATAATTTAATTATTTTTTTAAATATAAGTTACTCGAACATCCGAAATTTCAGAACTTCAAAACTGGCGGATTCTATACAACCTTTGAACCCCTATTATATTAAAGGGGAAACCCTTGGAGTGGAATTATCCGAATTTCTTTCTTAAACTATACACAGAACCTAACTACAAATTTCAAGATGCTAAGTTCCTGATTTACCTTTAATTATGTACTATAACGGGGGGGGGGGTCACATGCCCCCGTGCCTCCACATAGATCATCATGTGATTTGCCTTTATTTATGTACAATAATGGATTCTCCACAGTATCTAAAATACTGTCGGGGTGTGCACGTGCCCCCTTGCACCCTCCCATAAATCCGCGCTTGCTATAGCCTATGTGTTATTCTGATGTATAATCTATATTACTGTAAAGTTTCATCCAAATCCGTCCAGTAGTTTTTGCGTGAAAGAGAGACAAACATACAAACATTCACATTTATAATATTAGTAAGATTAATACGTCTTAGAGTATATTAATAAAGGGTATTATTGTGTCTTATTAAGTGAGAAAGAATTAATGAGAAAAAAAAAGTTGGGAATTACCTACAGTGATAACATTTAAAAAGAAAAAGAAAACAGAGAATACGATTGTCCATTGTTTTTCTGCAACTAAACATATACTCAGCCTTATACGAATTTATTATCAAATATTTTTTCTCTCTACATTTTATATTTAAAAAAAAAGATTAAGAAGTATAATGCAGAGGAAGAAAAACCAACGCAACAGTTGAGATAAGCAAAATTTGGTAGCGGAATAGAGAAATGACAGTAGTTGTTGAAAGGTTAAATTTAATCAAGCTAGTGCAGACCTCTTAACAGCTCGACTTTCACCAGCGTAATTTAAAATTTCAGTTATTCTGTTTTTTCTTGCCTCACTGTTTTCTCAACTAAAAGCCCCTACGTATAGATAATCTTCTTTTACGGATCAATAAGCCAGTCCTTCACTCCCTTCAAGGGGGATAAAAGCTTTCGGCAGATTCCCAATTCTCTATACTTAAAATTCATATTTATATATTGATTCTTATTCATCTAACCTCAAATGTATACGAGTATACACTACGAATATATACATAGATTCTGTGGGTTGACAACAACGGGTTTGGGTGACCTGCGGTCTAAATGTTAGTATGTGTAACAAACTACAAAGCTCAAGATCGCGGGTTAGTAGCCCAAGGAGTAAAAAAGGAGTTATGCCGTCCTTTGGAAGGGACGTTAAACGATGTCAGATATTCATTAAAAATCCCTATTCTAATTAAACCTGGATAGGCCAAATTTAGAGTCCCGCTGTAGAATCGTACGATTATCCAAATCAGTATAAAGTAACTTTAAATGAACTAACAAGAAGGAGTTGTATTAAAAAAGAAAAATCTAGACACCGAAATACATGACGACATTAAGGCTTCTTAAAAATGAACATGAATTTGAGAATTGACGAAATTATGTAGTATTAACTTTGCCTAGCATTTTTATATTATTTTTTATTATAAACTGTATTTATATTTATTAAAAATTATTATTTTATTTTTTTACTGGAGGAAAATATAATTATGGAATTTTGGAAAAATAACAACATTAAAAAATTGCCAACAGTTTACTGCTCTTTGAAAGAAAAATATTATGGAGGATACTTGGAGCTTTTAGAGTTGGTAATCAATTTAGACTCAGATAGAATACAGAGCTCAGATGTATCCCGAGGCTGACGTATTGTATATTGTATTGTATATAAGATGGGCTGGACATGTGGCCAGAATGATGAACGACGGTAATCTGAAAAGATTATTTTTTATTTTATTTAAGATTTTTTTTATTAATTATTATTTTGATAGTGGTTATTTTTAATTTTTTTTTGTTTTGAAGAAGAAAGATTTGCCCTGACCGGTATTCGAACGAAGATTCGACCCGGGTTCAAATCCCGGTCAGGATAAATCTTTTTTCTTTAGTTTCAAAATTTTTTCATAACTTTTCTTGTCATTTTTTCATATATTATTGAAAAAAATCATTTGAACCCGAAGTTTGCAATATTATATCAGCAACCAGGTATTTTTCTATCCTGTTTCTATTTTTAAGACTTAAGGAATTTTGTATATAATTATTGCTATCATGTCCTAACAAATATTTTATTTCATTTTGAGCATTTGCTTGATGATGGCAAGTGCTTTAGGCCAAAATGATTTTGCAATCTCCGATTATTCTCACAGACAATTTAGATTAGCACTGTTTTTAAGATATATTAAGTGATAATCCATGACTACAGTAATACAGCTGGATACTTTAATATTTTAATAGAAGATTGGATATATATTAGATTCAAGTTTAGGCCATCAGACATGAAAGCATTTTCATAAACAAGTACTTAAATAAATCAAATTTCAACACCGTCTTGCAAAGGTCTCAAAAAACTTGAAAATGCTGGAATATTCCTTATATATTTTTCAGCGGATTTCATTTGAAGAAAGACAAACGGAGAAACTGGTAATGTGAATACTCAAGTAAAGATTTGAGTATTACCAACAGGTATTACCAAGTTCTAATTTTTTTTTTAAAGGTTAATTTCATTCCCTAATTCTGTTTTTTCGCTATGTAGGGATAATTAAGGTGGTTTGATGAGGGGAAGAGGGAGAGATTTCCTTTGATGGAGGGCGGTTTCCTTTCCAGCCATCTTCCGCGCTGCTGAGCCAAGGCAGGATGAGAGCTCCAACGCTTGCACTCGCTATCTCTCGTCATGAAAGCTTAATTGAACGAGGAGTAGCGACCTTCCAAAGGGAACTAATGGAATGGTCTCACTCCTATACTCCAATTTATTTCATTATATATCATTATCCATGTAAGCAATTGGCATCGTTTCCAAAATAATTCGGAATATGAGCCGTACATAAAGGACTTCATGATGTACAAGTTTTTGCTTTTCAGATTTTTTTCCATAACTCCTTTGCTTATTTATTTATTTGAAATGGGATTTGAAATTATCAGGATAATCTTGATGATATCGTCAGATATGATTGACGAAATCTCTTTTGCTGCATTTTAAGAGAGGGATGAGGGTGGGAGTTTGCTGGATTTCTCATAGGATGGGAGTAGGGCTCTCTCTAGTGATGGGACTCTCTTGTTCTTCTAAATCGGAGTTTTATAATTAAAATGTGTTTCCGTAGTGAAAATTATAGTTAGCAATTAAACAAATCTCGGCAATTTCATCTTAGAAAAAGAAATGAGATAATAATTCACTTCTTAAATATGTTGATTGCTATTTCACTGTTTAAGTACAACGCTGTAAATAAAAATTGGCATTTCAGTAGCAGTTGTATTGGTTGGAACTTTTTAAGTCTGGAACAACATTCCTGATATTCCAATTCCAACAGGTTATTTTTTTTTAATCATATTTTAAGTTGCTCCATGCTTGAGCTTAAAGTTCTGTGGGAATAATGACATGAGATAAAATAAAAAAAGTTTCAAGATTTAAAAAATTATGAACTAGTTAATAAGAGAATTTCAATGCTATCCTTACAATAGCAATGCTTTACCTAAACCCGATGTATTAATTTTTTTAATTCACTTGGAACTTTCGAATAGCTCTTTTGAAAAATTAGGTTTATTTAGTTATGACATTGGTTTTTTTTGTAAGGATATAATATATATCCTTAAATATAGTAGAACATGTATATTAGCTCTTAACGTTTTTTATTAGTACGTATTATAAAACAAATAAATTAATAATAGCTTTTATTTTAGAATATATTCTAAAAAATGTTTTTACGTTACTTCAAACGTTGAACGATATACGTTCGTGCAGGTATAATATATATCCTTGGTTCTCAGTGTTGGCCGAGTTATGAGTTATTCCATTTAAGTTATTATTGTAGTTTACTATCAATGAAATCACTGTAAATTTTAACTGAAAAGTTGTTCAATACAGCGTCTTTTTCATCTTGCTCTATTGCATCTCCCTACAACAGAGGTATACAGTACATCTGCATAAGGCTGCAGCCAGGAACGAAATGCCCTAATACTTACATAGACAATGTAGAGGAAGTGAGCTCAAAACCTGTGCATATTTCAACATATGCTCAATATATCTTCAAATTCATCATAACATCGCCATGTATAGAAAACTCAAGCAGATGCCAACAGGGTAATGATGCCAACAGCCATCCAGAAATATGTAACTGAGTTACAGAAAGACATTTACCATTCAAAGATGTATCACCACCCAGTCACTTTCTTCTATTATTATAATTTAAATCATGACTATTATTCTTTGTATCCATCAAAGTCTTATATATTTATATTTTGCATATTTATATATCTTATATACTTAATTTCCCGTCACAAAACCAGAGTGGGAATAAACCATATCCAATAAAAGGGATGGTATGTTTCCACTTTGAACACAAGTAGAAACGAGATAATTAACTTCTTAAATAATTAATTCTTGCTGTTTAAATAATTTAAAAGTTCTTATTAATATCCTACATATTACAGAATTAAATGATTAAATGAAATGTTTATAAATTATAATATGTTTTAAGAAGCCATTTTATTTTCTCTACTTTGAGCATTGGACACAGGGCTGTGAAGGTTCGATGACAGTACTCCGCTTTCATTGTATATGGAATTAATTATCGAGTTCATTCATTCTAACGTTAAATTAAGATCGATATCAATAAGATAGTTTCAACTTGGAACTAGGGTTAATAATTCATGTTCTAAATAATCAAGATATCCTGTTTGATATTAAAACTTTTGTAGTTGTAAATATAGAAACCAGATCATGGTATCGATCTTTAACGTTTAATGGCTTTAAACTTGGACACGTCCATAATTCGCTTTTTCTTATTTGTTTTCATATAGTTTATTGCTTCACCTTATTGCGTTTAAACTTATATAAATTCAAAAATATCTAAATTCATATTTTTCTCTGGAGTAACACGTACATAGTTATTAGTTGTGTTCCCTTCATAATTGGCTCTAAAATCGCAGATAATCCAATATATTCTCGTAACTCCGTTCCTATATAAAGGTAATAGAGTGCACTAAAAGAAATCCGACCCCTGGAGGAAGGAGTTGAGTCACTATTGAGAAAGTTTTTAGAACGCTCACAAAGAAAATTCTTCCTGGAGCTGGAGATAATTGTTGCTCCATTTACTATAATTTTTCTCTGAAACTGACAAGTCTATTTTATTATTTTTTGTTCCTTTCGCTACAGAAGTTCTTCATTTAATCACTGATTGTAGAAACTTGTAATGCTTTAAGGTCGATTTCTCTTCATCAAATTAAAATATATAATAAATCTGAATTATTGGTTAGTAAATTGACCTCATAAATATTGATGGTAAGGATGATAATAATGTAATAGGAAAATAATTTATTGATAAGGCTGAAAAGCCTAGTTCAAACTATATTTGCTGTAGAGTCATCTATAATCTCCTAGTCCTGCAACAAGGACAAAATGACCAAGAGGAGAGGGACAGGAAGGAGCTAAGCACATGTGGTCGGCTTATATCCAGGTTTTATGACAACATTATCATGGATTAGAACTCTCAGTTGAAAGCCAGCAACCACAAAGAAGAATGCAGTACCACCTTGCCAAGATCACAGATGTAACACCACCTAGTCAGATCTTTATTGGCTGATGAGCCAAAGTAATAATATCAGAGAAAAATATGATCCTTTGATATGAATAATATTTATATAATAAAATGGGATGCCACCCTGAGATCGTTGCCATTGAGGTACAGTAATACTTAATGACTTATATAATTAATGAATTAAAACATATCCCTCTCTTTTCCAAAGGTTGACTGACTAAGAGTTGTTATGTAAATAAAAATCCTTTTGTCTTCTAGTTAAATAACATTATAATTATTGTGTGCTGATAATAGTTATAACTTATATTTCTTCCTTCTTCTAAGGTCACCTGTGGTCGTAACAAACTACTAAGCCCAGGATCGCGGGTTCGTAGCCCGGCAGGTGACCCTAGGATTTTTTAAAAGGAGTAAAAAATTCTTAGTTATGCCGTCCTTCGGAAGGAACGTTAAACGGGGGTCCCGAGCCTGTACGGTGTCAGGTACTCGTTAAAAATCTCCATCCTAATTAAACCTGGATAGATAAAATTTAGAGCTCCCAATGTAGTATCGTCCGATTAGCCATAACAGCAAAAAGTGACTTTAAATGAACAAACAAACTTATATTTCTACTTGCAAAGACAGAAAAAGGGGGACCTTTCGCTATATGTGAGAGTCTACACGTTGACTTGACAGCTTCTTGCCTATGACTGCCGCTGTCCTGTCTCCTAAGTTATCCTTAATTTTCAAATACAGCTCCTAAAGGACAATTAAGCACCTGCTCAGCACTATTTATTTTGATATTTTTAAAGTTTCCAATACTGTCACATATAACAGTAATTAACATTATTATATTTATGTTGTCATTATAAGGTATAATATACAATAAATATTATACTATTCAATCTTCATTATCAATACATCATCTATTATGCAGTCAACAGAGCGGAAATGTACCATATCCCATAAAAATGGATAGTGTATTTCCACTGTAAACAATGAATTTTCATCACACTATATTATTAGCACAGTATTGATAACAATACCAGTTAAAATCAAAGAGAGAAACTAATTGTAAAATAAAATAGCGAATATCTGTCATGTTACATACAGCATAACGTTATTGAGTTGAAGCGGTTGGGAGTTGATCAGGAAGTGCCAAGTGTTGGGCGTCACCCCCCTGGCGATACCCTGCCCTTCCTGAAATATATCCTCTCTAGTTCACCGACAGTTTGAGAGCTCGATAAGCTTATAACTTGTACAGTTCAAACTGTCCGTATTTCATCCACGCTTTCACATGAGCTGTTAGTCGTGTTGAAATTTTATAAATTGACCATTAAATATATATATAAATGAGGCGTTAAGAATCAAAAGAAGATATCTATAAATTCCCAAAATTCACTTTTTTCGCTAGTTAAGCAATGCATTATGCTCCCAAAACTGTTCAAAACCGGACAAAAACAATGCGATAGAGAAACAAGGCGACAAAGTGTCATGTGAAAGAGCTACGGTGAATAAGTGGTGAAGTCGATTTTTTTTTCCATAATGAGTGAAATGTACTAATGGAATAGGACTCAAGCCATTCTCGTAGTCTTTGGCTCCATGACCAATAACTCCATTTCAAGGCCTTAATTAGCCACTCATACATTTATAGAATGACTGAAGTCTGCTTTCCTCAGTAAAATTAACTCATTTTCTTCCACATATGTATATACAAGGACAAATATTATTATTAAAGTTGAATAATATTAGTTGACTCTGTATATTAGGAAGAAATCCGGGTACCAGTCAAGAAAATTCTCTTGTGTAGGGAGACCTTTTTATTGGTAAACCGACGTTTCGACCCATATTGCAGGTCTCTTCTTCAGGGCTAAATATGCAAGATACAAATTGACTCTTGACCTCCTTCAGGATCATTTTCTTCCTTTTACTGTGCTGCATAAAAACAAAAATGGACACTGGTCTGCCAATTTGTTCCACCAAGATTACTTTTGGAACGGAAGAACTGATTTTAAGAAGTAAAATCACAGTTAGAAAACTGTGTTTGAAATTGTTTTATTAAATTACTATCTAAAATATTATTTATTTTAAATTATTAGTAGTCCATACTCGATTTGGATAATTAAAATAGGTGAGGTATTTACAAGAAGAAGTTTTGATTATATATTTTTTTAAATAATTGCTACAATACCATCCGGTTCAATCTAAATTTCTGGTTCAACACAACGCATAGCTATCACAGAAACAATGTAAGTACTCCTATTATTCTTTTTGGGTGTTTTTATAATCTTATTTATTTAGAAGAATTCCACTAACAGTTCAGTAAATTTAATTTGGCAACATTATGCCATCGTATTAAGTAAATTGTAATGACAGGACTGCTTCCAAGCTATCGGATTTGCAAGGTGGTGATTTAGCCGATGTTTCGCTTAATTGCTGTGTTTTCCTCCAATAAAGTGTGCCTATATTAAAGTGGCTTGGTGAGCCCTACCACACTATAAAAACCGAGACCTGAAGTTTAACAGGAACAATAGACATATTTATAAGATCTAACAATTTATAGTATTTTGAGTCAACGATTTTTATATGCTACAATAATATTTCTATTTGTTATAAAGAATTAAGTTTGGTGTCTAGTTCTCTTCTATGATGGTGAAAGCAGAAGAATTATGGCACGATTGCAATGAGCTATATTTGCTTGCATAGCAACTAGGGAATAATTACATTACGTCATAATCAGAGTTGGTTTGCTAACGCGATTATGATACTCAGATTTGGCCAGAGAGAAATCCTAGAAATTGGTTAATGGCAGAAAGTCTATTAACAATTACCAACTACAAAATACACCGATAATGAATACTCTATATGAATCAAAATAAACATGGGGTTAAAGTATTAAGAATATAATTTATAATATCTAATATTACAATAAATATATGACATTGTCATGCTAATTGCAAACATGCGGCACATGTACACATGCACCAATATGGATACACTTTAAAAGCTAGTAATAGGCAACAAATAAATAATTAACAAATAAAACTAATACATAAACAAGTTATGAATATATTTTTTTGTGGTATCTGCGTTTGTGTAGAAAATAAGTTGTTGATTAAGTAACTTAATCAATTGATTAATAAATATAACTTTTGAAAATAGTATAACACACTAAAGACTACGTAAGCACAAAAATAATCAATTTGTTTTAACGATCAGTTAATCAATAGTTCAGTATGAAAAATTAGTTGAATGGTCATTATTGCTATAACAGTTGTTATGTGCAGTATTGGCATTTTTCTAGTTAATTTCTTGATATCCAAGAATTTCTGAAATTGAAGATGAAAACAATTACTAACACCGAACTCCCCGTAATAAATTTTCTTTAGTGGATTTTATTTTTCTCACTTCAATATATTAAATTAAAAACTTCTATAATTTAAAAGGAGCACATCCTTAAGTGGTAAAGTGGAGTTAATAGAATAGAAAAATAATTTGAGTTAAGTTCTGTGACTAGTCCCCTTAAGAACATGAACAGAAAAAATATATATAAATCTGTTCAAAATATTGCATAATAAAAATCATAATAAACATCATTGACAAAAAGTAACAAACAATAAAAATATTACAGCTGTGTAAAACGTAACACAAAACGTAAAATAGATATCGTAAATTTGGTAATAAATATATACTTTACTAACCGTCTGAGATATTAAAATAGCTTATAAATTCATGTATAAAACATTCTTCCATTTATGAATCATTCAAATAATTTTTTTTTCGAATTTTTCATGCTAGTTTGCCATTTCACATTCCAGCTGTGTGAATCATGTTGTGAATGAATTGTTCTAATCAACCAACATGAGCCAAAACGAACGGAAAATTTTATACATTCAAAAAACTATCTATTAAAACGCACTATAACTACTAAACCGTTATGCATAAATTAGAGATTTTGAAATCATAACTTCGTTAGCTGCGTTTAGCGACTTTTGGTAAGGGGTGAACTTGCGGCTACGCGTCAGCAATATGTTCGAGACTGGCGACACCCAGCGGCCAGTGCATGTGTTATACAATTTCTATTAATCAACTTTACTTTAAAGGCTAGAATTCCGTTGATATAAGAATATCTACTTTTTATATAAAAAGTCATTTAGATATTGTCCCAATTATGCTAATAAGCAAACACGTGACTTTTACACTTCGCCGGGGAACATGTCCTTCTGTCCAATTCAATGAAACCGTCCTACCCATTTCCGACACAGTACGATACCTTGGCTTCCTCCTAGACAAAAGACTTACATGGAATCCTCATACCAGACTCAAAGGACAAGAAATTGACAGACGATTCAGCCAACTATACAGGTTATTATGTAGGACACCTCTTCTTTCAATATACTATAAACTACCAATATACAAGACTAAACCTACATGGACCTATGGACTGAAACTGTGGGGAACCGCAAACAATTTGAATATCAGACGCATCCAAAGTCCTGTGCTCCTTATTATGTCTCCAACAAAACCCTCCATAATGATCTCAACATTCCTTTCCTCGACCTCATCCCTAGTATATTTTCAAACTTTCACCAAAACCTTGCCTGTCATCCCTACCCCCTGGCTCAGTCATTATCCAGTTCCACACATCCATATAACCCACCTGACGTCTAAACCGGCAGTGGCCCCAAGACCTAATATAATAATGTTATTTGGAGTACTGGCACTGGCCAGATTCTCCACTCATGACCTACGTGTGGGTGAAGCGCCCTTAACCAGCTTCCATTGGTGGTTAATGCCAGTGACGCGGCTGGGAAAGAGGGCTGGAGCTTCCCGGACTCCTTTTTTACCCTCATTCCTTAGGAAGAAGATCATTTCGGAGACCCCAGGAAAATTTAAATAGGGTATGAATGTGTACATTATTTTTTTTTTTTTACTTTATTTTATTATCATTTTCATATTAATTTCTTTTTATTACTGCATATATATATTTTTGTTTTGGTTTATATCATTGTTTTGTTATGGAGTGATTGTAAGCTACATAGCACCCTAACTTATTGTCCACAAGTGGCTTATTGTAATGTTTCAATAAAGTGTTAAAAAAAAAAAAAGATACTAAACTTAAAACATCAATAACTGATTAAACTTTTCTTTTCCCCTAATTGATTACTTATTGTAATAGTTAAATGTCTTGTATTATAAAACTATTGAACGTACAAGTAATCCATGTATTGTTTTACTTACCGATGGTCATAATTTTCTTAATAGCTAAAAATTAAAGTCAAATCTATGTAATCCAAAATACAAGGTATACACAACATAACTATAACCTGTACAAATACAGTCCGTGAAGTTTTTGGGATTCAGTAACTGGTAGCGACAGTACTGTCTTGGGCAACGGTTGTGCAGGGAGATTATTTGTACTCGATCACGCTCAACCACCAGATGTTTCCCTCTTATCATGGGCACCTACTTTATAGAGGACGGGTGATCCCCAGAAAGTCCTAGATTACATAGGATCCATCTACGGCTGATAGCTAATGGAATAAGACTCTTGCCGACAGTAAGATTTGAACTCAGGACCTTCGGCATGGCGATTCAGCGCTCTACACCTGAGCCACTCCGCTCCCAAATGTAACTATATACTAATTACTATATCAATTAAATTATTAATATTTTTTATTGAGCTTTTGAAGGACTGTATACGTTTTGAATAATAAGTAAACTACTTGAAAATGTATAAAATTATTGTTCGGAGTGACAATATAAGTGAAAACCTTTAATAATTTAAATCATTCGGAATATAATTGGTTTAGAAATTCAAAAATGAACACAGTTATTCCAAAGGCTTTGGTTTTCACTTATTTCTGCAGTCTCATGACTGCCTAGTTAAAAAAAAAAAATACCATCATCACTCAGACCCTTTAGTATAATTTTGTTACTCAGAGGACAAGAAATATATAAATATCTTTCCCTATTCCTTTAAAATATACCTTGTGAAATAGTAACCTTGGGACAAATCACACTAATATTTCTTCAGAGCAACAAAAGAGAAGATGGGAGAGCATCGATGGACCGACCATTATAAGACAGCTTCATCAATGGAGTCATTATTAGAGCTGGAGATGACCCCAACTGCCTGGAAATCTCCAGTCCCAATACAGAGCCATTCTTCCAGGGCCAGGCGGAAAACTTTTAGGAGACACTGATCATTTTCTTTATCGAGAAGAAAAGCCGCTGCTGTCTCTTCTTTGGAAAAGCTATTTTTATCATTATGATCTGCTGACTATTCTCGCCTCTGGTCCCAACTTGCTGGTCGATGTCATTAGTAATAAAAGGTACAGTGGACCCGAAGGCTCAACACAAACCTATCAATCGCTGTTTATATCCTTTCGTCTACTGGTTACCACAAAACCAAATTATCTACGATTAAATGTAATGTTAACGGTTTTTTATGATCTCTTGGACATTCACCAGTTTGCTCAACGTTATAGTCTAAATCATTAACAAAACTATATGATCAATCAGAAATTATCGCGTTTTATTAATTATTTATTGTTTGATTAACATCCAAGTTTAATTAGAATATCTCCATACATCGACAAAAGATTTATGGGATTATTTTTGTTAATGACTTGTTAAAATCCTTAACTTATCGTCAATACCCACTTTATAAAATGGATAAGCACACGTTATGCTAGCTGAATAAAAATACCATGCATTAGAAAAATAAATGGAATGTATTTGTAAAATTAATAAAAATTTAGCAATCATTAAAAAAAAAAATCTGTACCACTAAAACCCGTGAATAGGTCCCGGGTTCAATACATGGTGGAGACTGTGCTTTTTCAAGGACAACAGTTGTGCAGGGAGGTGATTGGTCCTAGATCACGCTCAACCGCCAGATTTTTCCCTGGATCCTATATGATCCATCCCCGGCCGCTAACAGACTAAATAAAAGTCTAACTAGGAGCGGAATTTGAACCATCATTTTTGGCATGGCAACTCAGGTCCAAAATAAAATAATGTTAAAGTAACATTCTCCCCGTATATACATCGCAAAGTGCGAGAACACGGAGATGTAGGATCGCCTAGATGGATAAGGCATCACCACGGAGAGGTGAAGGTCCCGGGTTCGAGTCCCGGTCCTGGCCATATATTTTCTTTTCAAATAAAATATTTAAAAAATTATATAATATAAAGATAAAATAAATTATATAAAAATTTGAATTTGAATATGAACATTTCTAATCACCCCGTTTTATCATCTAAGATTTATCATGCAATCGTTGATGATAAAGAAATATTTTTTCCTTTTTTCTACTTCTATTATCAAAGTAGGCTGATTATTCTGAAAATTTGCTTAACGCCATATCTTTTCATTGTGAACAATTTAGCGACACTTTAGCGTACTATGAACGAAATACCTGAAACGAAAAGAGTTTTTGCTCAACTGTAAAGGTCTACTTGATTTAAAAAAAAATCGAAAGTAAACTAAAAATGTCGAAAGAAGAAACATTAATCAATATTATCATAGAGATTTACATTTCATCCCTTTTTGTCTTTTTTAATATCTACCTTACTGAGATTAGTAATCAATTTAAACAAATACTTCAAAGTTTTGACGTGTATCTAAGTAAATTGTTTGCTTTACTACGACGCGATTTTTTTTCAAACAAAACAAAACCGAATTTTACTCGTGTCAAAGTTGGCCGATTGGCCGAAAATTTGCATAAAAAGGCGGAATCCGAAAATATGAAACTCCAATTCGAAATTTTTGGTCAATCTCACCTATTGTGAACTCAATGCGGGGACACACTGTATATATGCTCTTACAAATTTATTATATGTAGGTGTGTGTATTTATGTAGATATGTCATATTATGATGAAACACGGTTTCCAGATGTTGCAAATGTATTAATAGCCAAGCTCTAATTACCTACTAACCCATTTCTGTGAACAACGCTAACTCAATGTAGGACATTTGAGCTCCCTGTTTTGGCATCAATTCATTTGAATGCACTTAAGTGAAAATTTAATTGACAGCATTGAGACAGTTTCCATTAGGCGCTAAGACTTGTCCCTCTTAAGTAACCATAAAGGATGCTAATTGTCTCTCCTTGCCAAATGGCCTCCCACAAGGATCCTATAAAATTTATTGGCTCCCATAATTCCGACAGAAAACCAGACGCGGTCCCAATAAACAAAGCCGTAAAGTGCTTGTTTCTCTTTATATGGCGTGCGGCCCTTTTGTACGTTTGAGTGTCCGGAGGGGTTAGTAGTAAAGGCGTTTGTGGATTAATTATTATAGTGCCAGGCAAACAATAAGAAGATGGTTTTAATTTCTTGCCAATAAAATGTCTTTACAACTATTAGAAATTAAAATAAAACTTTGTTTTATTTTGGGGGGTGCATTTGGTTTAAATAATTGAATGAATTGCGTTGCGATGGTTGAAATATTCTAGAAAAGATATTGTAAGGAGTGAATTCCTAATATTTAATAACCTCAGAGACGATTGAAACATGCAATGTTGGGAAGATTCCACAAAAAATTATCTATTGGATTAAGTGGATGGAAGTTTATAAGCAGAGATTAGCGATATGAGGGGCGAGCCCTTGGGGTCGCTAAGAGCCTGTTTCACTGCAACTCGTGAAGAGTATTGGGCTCAGTATGCGGCAGCGACTGTAATGCTCCAAGAAAACGGTTGTGCAGGGAGGCGATTTGTCCTTGATTACGATCGACCACCAGGTTTTCCCCTATTTTAGGTACCTACATAATAGAGGCAGGGTGAACCCAGGAGGGTTATATCTCCCAAAAGACGCATCTATGTCTGTTAAAAGATTTCATAAAATCTGCCACAGTCGGATTTGATCCCGGGAACATCGGCATGGCAATTCAGCGCTCTATCACTGAGACACTCTCTTTTTCGCCATTCTCTAAACCTAAATATCAGTAATATTTTTGAGGATTGAATCCTGCCTTAGCCTAACAAAAATTACGTTTAGATCATCCAATGTAATCTTTTTAGGATTAGATAATTTAATCAGGGAAGTTTGCTGATTCCTATTGTTTAATTATGATCTTCATATATATATATATATATATATATATATGCTACTAATATTATAAATGCGAAAGTTTGTATGTTTGTCTCTCTTTCACGGAAAAAATACTGAACGGATTTGGATTAAGCATCACAGTAATATAGGTTATACATCAGAATAACACATAGGCTACAGCAAGGGCAGATTTATGGGGGACAGGTGCCCCTCCCCCCGACAGTTTTTTAGGTACTGTGGAGAATCCATTATAGTACATAATTAAAGGCAAACCACATGATAATAGTTGTTAAAATAACAGAAAGAACATGAGTAAAACTATGATATCCTACTAATCCTACTAATATTATAAATGCGAAAGTTAGTAAGTTTGTCTCTCTTTCACGCAAAAACTACTGAACGGATTTGGATGAAACTTTACAGTAATATAGGTTTTACATCAGAATAACACATAGGCTATAGCAAGGGTGGATTTAAGGGGGGACCTCCTACGTAGGGAGAAATTTCTCTTAAGTAGGGAGAAATGTTTATTAAAGAGCCAACGTTTCTACCCACATTGCAGGTCTTCTTCAGGGCTAAATATGCAAAATGCAGACAATTAAAAATGACTAAATTAAGATAATTACAGTACATTTAAGTGTTTCTCTATTTCAATTAGAGAATATTGCCTATTGCCTATTACATATTGCCTATATGTATGTTGCCATTCCTATTAGATTTATCTGTATTACTTTCCTTATTCTTGTTACCTTATTTTTACATATTTCTTTATTTTCATTTTCATTAGCGCATGCCTCAAATTTGTATTACTTGATTTATTAATTACTGTATTGTTTATTATTTGTATTACCTTCCTTTTCATTTTGTTTTTAATGCTTGACAATGATTATCCTTGCTCTGTAAATACACACACACACACACATATATATATATATATATATATATATATATATATATATATATATATATATATATATATATATCAGGTTCTCCCCCTCCCCATCTTTATTTTCCACCACTACCTTGCTACTTATGTATTTTAGTTTTAATGTTTACCAATTGTAATTTTAATTCTTTAATTGGTTGTTTGGATAAACATTAAAATATACCATTATATCAAATAAAATAAAATCTAAAAATGTCCTTCTTTTGTTTTAAATATGTGTCGAGAAATAGAGAAAGATAAGTACTAAAAAAAATTATAACAGAAAGGCACACAAGAGTATTCCATTTGCAAACAAAACTTAAAATTTAATTAGAATATATTGTGTGAAATTAATTATATGGGAATTCGTGGTACAAAATTGTGAAAACGTGTTACTTATTGAAGTATCGGCTAGGTGAGCCCTAGTAGAGTTCCTATACCCAAAAGGTCTTAAATAGATATCCCATTAATTTTTTTAGGAAGGGTAAATTTAAATTTATTAACATAAAACGGTTGATGGAATGGAACAGAAGATGAACGGCAGTATTTAATCTAAATAATTTTATGGATTTTTAATTGATAATTTCTATATTATTACTAAATTTAACATAAAGTTATTACATAATTCCAGATTCGAGGAATGATAATTTTAATACTTTTTTCTTCACTCCAAATATTACATAAGTAAACTATATTAAGTATGTAACGACATGGAAAGTGCTATAAATAACGGTAATGGAGGATCATAAGACTTATGACAGCATATGAGGCCTACTGGGAGGAGAGCTACAGCGGGGGTTATAGCAAGGGCTAATCCGATTAGTAGATGAATCTATTTAACGTCATTTCATGCTGCTATGCTAATCGGAGGATGCTACAGAGGTAGTTCCGAATCCGGCCTATCCAGGGATAATTAGGATAGGGATCTCTAACGAGTATCTGACTCAGCTCAGTCTCGGGACCCACATTTTTCGTTCCCTCTGAAGGACGGCATAACCTTGGATTTTGTTTACTACCGTTAAAAACCCTAAAACCATCTGCCGATCAGTGAATCCGCGATTATGGGTATGGTTGGTTGTTATGTTAACTATTACACCACATCAACTAACCTTTATCTATTTATAAGTTAGTATAAGCAGAATAGATTTATTTGTAATATTCTAAAAACTAAATGTTTCCCCCAACCTAGAAAACTTGGATAAAAATAGCAACTTTATGTAGACGTTAAAAGTTTTTTTTTTTAATTTTCAATTAATCATTTAATTTGGCCCGAACCTGATATGAATCCTTTCATGACAAACTTTATTCCCACTCAAACTAGATTCAAACCAATAGTTGAGTCAAACTCTCTCTTTCTAAGTCTCCTCGCTGCCATGCTCTCCTCCACATCCTGCAACCATCTCTATTTCCTTTTTCAGCAACCACCCCTTTTCCTCCTTTCTGTTGGCCTATAGTCAAAGATTGTTTTAGGCCATGTTTCCTCAGATATTCTTTATTAAGAGGCCATACTGCCTACGGCCCAGTAAAAGATGGTTTAGCTTGGAGAAGACGCACAAACAGCGAAGTATACTCATTGATTGGTGAGCCTGAAATCGGAAAAATTGTGAGGATTGGTAGGCTGCGCTGGGCAGGCCTTGTGGCAAGGATGGGAACTGATGAGATCCCAAAAAAATTGCTTAATGAGCGCCCTACACGAAACGCGGCCGAGAGGCCACCCTAAGCTGCGATGGTGTTGAAGAAGATGTAAGGACCCTGTTTGGAGTACGGAATTGGAGAGCAGCTGCACTTGACCGGTTGAGCCGGAAGCGGCTTGAGGAGGCCAGGACCAAGTAATGGGTTTTTGCGCCGATTAGAAAAAAAAAAGAGGCCATACAAATTTAATCTGTATTGGGTAGTGGATTCTAGCCCAGTTGCCTTATCGTACAGTTAGGGATGCGTTGAATTCTGGAAAGAAAGCAACGTCTTCAGAAGTCTATCTCCATAGTCAACGACTTTCTTTCCCCCTTTTTCGTTTTGTCCATGTTCCGGACCCGTGGGGGATATCATTTTTATTAATGGGTGGAATACTATTTTTTTCTCGTAGGGGGTAACAGTTTTTAGTAATGAGTGGAATACTATTTCTTTTCCTGGAGAACCTGTTTACTTCACAGAAAAGATTTAAGACACTCAATAATTTTTCTAGCTCGCACTGTTTTTTCTGTTACTTCATTGTAAGAGGTTTAATCTTTGGTGAGCCACCTGCCAAAATATTTAAATTCAATGTATTTTATTTATCGACGGATTATTGAGTATTTAAACTTGAGTGGAAAAATTGAGAAAGGTACCCCTGAAACACGAAGAAACAAATTATTTATTGGAAGAACTCTGAGAACTGCTACGAATACATTTCTATAAACTATGGAAAGGGCGGACTAGCTAGGAAGAGGTAAGTACTGAATAAACTGCATTCGGGCCTCAGCGAGCCGCCAAAATAAGCGAATTAATCGCTTCAGGGAGGAGGGGGGGGCGATAACCCTGAATTATTTACTACTTTCCAAGAGAAAAGCGAAGAGCACTCTTCCCACCCTCCCATCGCAATTTCCGGCTGGAGGAAAGGTTTTTGGCGGGACCGGGGGTGCCCATTTCGTATCAGCTCTTCCTGTGTTTGTGTCTGCCTCGTGAATAAAAACATTTCAATAGCCAACGCCGCTCCGGCTCAAATGGTACGTTAAACCCGTAGCGCATTCGTTGACCTCCCAATTTTTAGGGGATAAAAAATATTGAATAATTTTTATTTTTGCTACTTCTCATATATAACAAACTGATATACGGACGGTCATTGGAGATTGCTACCTAAGGAAGCGATATATCGGGAAAATGAATCAATTGTAGTTACAGTGCACAAAAGAATTCCCTTTTTCAGTCCTACATCAAGATTATCAGAGAAACAGATTAGTAAAACAAGTATTCACCTCTTATAGTTGATTTCTATAGAATGATTTAAATGAGTTAAATTAATCAATGCGATAGATCGCAGAAGGAAAAGAGAAGGGGATTCTAAAGAGTGCGAGACTTAAATTAAAAACAGTTGCATGGAAACAATACACCATTATGGATGAAGAAAGGGCAGCCAGGTCTGAGAATGAAGAAGTTTTGGAAACAGGAGAGGATGAAACAAAACCATCGCAGCTAATATTTTAAACACTATAATGTACATGAATTGAATCAAGTGCTATAATGTGGGCGTAAACTAAAAAAAAAAAAAACTGATATTCTATTAACAGCCAAATGAGACCTGTTGTACCGAACCTCTTTAAATCGAAATTTTGAAGTCTTAAGGGGTACCAGAAAAATATAAAGGTATGAAATTCTAAGGAGATAAAATGATTTTTCCGTAATCATATAGTATTAATAAATGAGCAAGTACGTGAAGTTTAATTGTCATGAAGTCTGAAGTATGAAGTCTAGGGTTTTCAGAAATTTCATATTTTATGTTGGGCTTAGTTGGATTTAGTATATCCATAGCTACAAACTCATTCAAAATGCGCTTTTTGTGTCTGTTTGTGTGTTCCGAACTGTCGGACTAAGAACTTGCCAGCGTTTAGCATAACAGAGAAATATTGTTTGTTCTTTTTAACCTGGTATTGAAAATAACCATTTAATCCATAGATAGAGGGAATATCAGAGATGACCTTAATGCAAATAAAATAATATTTTTTTTAAATATGGATTTAACGAGGTTTACCATATCAGGCCTCAAATAGTAATAAGGATTAATAAAACTTTAATAAAATAATTATATAAAATCTGTCCTAATACAACACATGAAGGGACTTTGGTAAAGAACCTACTTAAATACTGTATTTAAAACATTATGTTCTACTGCTAGGATTAACCTGTCATTTAGTAACAACTTTATAGACAAGTACGTCCCAGAAGATTTCTGACACAGCATAGATCTATGTTCGATACCTTACTAGCTACGTGGCGCTCAAGCGGATGTGGTCCGTATCCACATGAATAAGATTTCGCCCAGTCCTCACGTCAGTGATGGGAAAGCTTCCGGGATTCTAACATGTTCACTCCAAGACCATAATCCAAGTTTTTTCGCATTGTCACATCAATGTCACCGTGAAGATCATATTCTTCTTTCAACTCCTAATATTGACGAACTTAAATAATCCAAATAAAATAATATTTCTTTCAAAAACGAGGATTTTGCATTCTACCGTGAAGTTCATGTGTAGATGTGTTGCTATGGAATGGTGTTGTTTTGTTCTAAGGAAGGTGGCTGAACTTATCAAGTGTTTTAGCTGCATATATAACACACAATAACATTTTTCTTAATGAATTGATGAATTGTGTTAAAAATTATCAACAGAACGTATTACAGTTCCAAGATAAGCGAATCGATCCATATTCTGATATGAGCCACAAATTGCTGTTATAGTTCCAGCCCCTCAAAGCATGTACTTGGTTACTCATTGTAAATGGATACTCATTCCAATAGTTTCCACCGAGTTAATGATCGCACAACTAGACCACCGTCATCAGAACCAATTGTTATATTAGGTAATAAGAGCCTCCTATAATTGCTTTTAGTGGTGTGGATTTCAGAATCACTAATTTCTCCAAAGCTAGATCTACACTAATCAGCTTCTCCTATGACCACCTTGCCTAAGCCTTGTTATGAAGAAAAAAGGTATCCATTTTATGTCGCAGCTGGTCATGTGGAAATTTAGTGGACAATAATTTTCAAATGTATCAAAAGGAATTTTTAAATATAAGATTCGGCTGTATGCAGGTGTAAAAATAGATTGATATAAACTAAAAAATTGTTTTTCTACAATTCTATAAAGACAATTTTGAAAATATATCACAGATAGCAGATCAATATAGCAACGAACTCCAGGATAATTTTCAGTTTTAGATTTAACTTTATGTAGGTATTACAAGCTAATGAATATAGAGCAGAAATACTTTCCTAATTTCAATACTGTGCAAGACCACAAAAAATAAAATCTCTTCCACTTTGCGAGCTTTACGGCTAATGATAGTAAATAAACACCACTACAAATTTCATCTTTCAAGTATTAATTTAAACAAAATGATAAGGACGATTTTCGGTTGTCTAAAAAAAATTTTATTTAATAAAATTATTTATTATTTATTTATTTAATATACAATAATAAAATTATTTATTAAATAATTGTTATTATTTTTAAAATAATAACACTTAATAAAAAATTGTTAATTTTTTAGCTATATTTATCATTTTTATACTTACTTATAGTTTAATCTAAAAAATGAAATTTATCCCTATAAGTTACCCAGGACTAATATTATAAAGAAAGAAAGGAAATGGTTAGATAATACCAAGATTTTCGTCATGCATTACTAAAGCAGCAATTAAAAATACTACAGAATTGAAATAAGTACTTGATGCATGTATTTATTTAAAATTCATGTATTTTGTTGAACATTATTATTTTTTTTTAAAATAAGTTAGTAATGGTCACCTTGAAGGCGTTTACCCTACATTGTTAAAAAAATATATATATACTTTGTTACTATTATCTAACCCAGTAAAAAATATTCTATAACGATTGCAAATCTACTTCTCCCTTCAAGCCCTTTGATGGTTAGGTTATGCTGCAGTGGCTTACTACTAAAGTACTTAACTCTAATAACCTAGTACAGCAAAATATAGGATGTTAACTTCTAGCTATCTAAAGACCTTATTTTAGGAAGCTGATGTTCCGAATCCTACCAAAGATTTATTTTAAGCGATAAAGAGTTTTTTTTGTTTTTTTATTGCCGTCTTGGGACAGTAGATACTGCCAGTTTTGTGCCAGGCTAAAGTTACCAAGCTTAAAAGACAAGAAACAAGGTCATGGTTGGTTTATGTCTCTTCTTGCCTCTATTTTTTCCTTTTAAGACCTTGCATTTATATAGAAATATAATTTATTTAAAATTTATTTTATTTCATCTACAAAAAATAATAGTATCAACGCATTTACTTTCTTTTATACCCTAAAGGTAGTATCGTAATGGAGAAAATTTTCTGTTTCCAGATATATACGGTAATATCCATTTTTATTATACCTCCTATAATCATTTTAACGAGTATAGTCTAGACGCTTTTACGTACAGTCGTTCGTACTTCACATGAATCGAAAACGATTAGCAGTAAATGCAGACTTTTTATTTAGGTTTGATGTAACATTTAAGCACGCTAACTAATCATGAGAAGTAATACATTATACATTATTTAACGAGATTTTCAACAAAGATTATATTAAAATATAATGTAAAACTTCTCAAATATTGTACCTTTGATTTTGGTTAGTATTGGAAAACCAGAAGCGATACTTTATACAAAGGTAAAACTAAAATTCTATTAAAAATAATACCGTAAATGGAATTAGGTTCAGTAGGTGGTAAGGACTATACTCTTTCTAAGCCTACATCAGCGCAGGAAGGTGATTTGCCACGCTTCAAACGCAAGGTTTTCCCCCTAATTTAGGACACCCACTTTGTAGAGACTACATAAGACCCAGAGGGGTCTGTAGATCCCACAGGACTCCCATCCTCTTACCGTCCTATGTCTCTCCTTCCCATTGTGGGCAAAATAATTGAAAAACTCATTCTGAAGCTTTTTCATCCTACCATAGAATTCAATCAAATAATCCCAGATCACCAATTTGGTTTCCGAACATCACATTCCACTATCCAGCAATGCCATCGTGTGGTGGACGTTGTTTCATCCGCATTGGAGCGCAGAATGTACTGCACGGGAGCCTTTCTCAATGTAGAGCAGGCTTTTGATCGAGACTGGCATCCGCGACTGCAAACTCCGTAAATTCTTACCTTATACTGACTTCCTTATTATCATTTTCTACCTCAGTAATAGAACCTTTAAAATAACCATAATTTTTCCTATTCTTCCTTCTTTACCCAGTCTGCCAGAGTTCCTCAAGGTAGTATACTGGGTCCCATCCTATACAAGATATACATCCCAACCCATCCAAGCACTGTCCTCACTACGTACGTTAATGACACGTGTGTGTTATCAGTAAATAAGGATTCATTTGTTGCATCGCAATCTCTTCAATCACATAACTCAAACCTTCAAGAATGGTGTAAAAATTGGAGAATTAAAATAAATCGTAACAAATTCCATCAAATTAAGTACCTTCACGCTTGTCGTAAATCTACGAATTCCTGTCCTACTGCATCCTTTAATAATATTCCGCTGATCCCTGTCGAACAGATACGTTACCTAGGACTCCATCTAGACAAACATCTCACAATCTGGACAAACATCTTGGAATCCTCATACAAGACTGAAAAGACAAGAAACTGTTCGACGTTTTCCCCTACATCGACATTTACTGGACAAACGCTCTAAGCTCCCAATTCATAAGAAAAGACTCATTTAAATGACAGTTATCAGACTTATTTGGACATACGGAGTTGAGCTTTGGGGCTCTACTAAACCATCCAATTCATCTCGTATCCAATCCTTACAATCCAAAATCCCTCGTAAAATCCTCAATGCTCCTTATTATGTCAGAAACAAACTCATCCATCATAATATCCTATATGTTGCTTATTTAGCCCATACTGGATAAATTTATTCTTCCATGGATACCTATACTTGTTTTAATATTATTATAGTTGTAATATCCGTTATTATAAGTTGGTATATACGTGGCTGTTAAGAGATTAGATGCTTCATCTGCCAAAGACAGGTTTGAGCAAGGAAACTTCAGCTTATCAAGACACAAAAACTACGCAATCCCCCTTACTATAGATAATAAGAACCGAATAATAATTCATTCAGGTATATTTAATATTTTGGATCAAATTCGTTTGACGCTTTAAGTTAAATGCCATTTTACTATTTGGTATATCCTCCATTTTCATAAACGAAAAGCCTGAAAAGATAAATTAAAAAGTATTCTATCATATTTTACTTTCTCTTAAACCTAAATATGTTTAGACACTCACGTAAATTATATCTTCCGATATAATATTTTTCATTGACCTAGAAGTATTAAATACAAACATTTTGTATTTATAATAATAATAATTGGAATAAGGACGCACAAACAATGAATGTTCACGTGCAAATATAAAAGTGAACTTAAACAATAAGTACGTTACCTAGATTAGTTCTCGCTAGAATCACGATAGATGGATAGCACTCACCTGAAATTTAACAGAAGTAAATAAATAAAAATAAGCTGATTGAAACAAAAGCTCATTTTTTTCATCTTCAACTATTATAAAAGCTGAAATTTTAGAATATATGAAAGGTATGTACATCATACTAGCAAACCATGTATGTACGTTGCTTAGTCCTCAATTAATGTCTTACGCCTTCAAGAACAAACAAAATTCAATTTTAATTTTTTTTTTAATAAATAAAAATTGTACTCATTAAAGAAAAATCCCCCTTAAAAAAACGAACTTGTTTAAAAAATATATGTTACTAGTATTAACACATAATAATTATCGGTCATATTCATTCAGCAGTAATCTAATGTAATACATAAGATAGTATATGAATTTAATTAAATACGTTATATACCAATGTAATTACAGTTTTCAGGTTTTTGAGGTTTTGACGATAAATAAAGACCTGGTCAAGACTTTTCGAGATTTCATTATCTTCATATTTATGCCAAACTGGTGCCAAGAAATGTTTCACTTTATCAAGCAATAAAACTAAACTGTGATAATATTTTATGTTTATTATTGACTGAAACTCATGAACCTGAAAAAAATATATTATAAGCAGTCACTAAATATATATGTATCGTTAAAGCGTAACTTCCAGGAGAGTTTATCAATTCAACCACAACTTCCAGCGATTAATCTTTATTTTCCTTTCAAAGAAAAACAGTAAAAATTGGCCAAGCTAAATTCAATGATATAAAATAACTCTCGACTAATTTGTAAAAAAAAAAAAAAAATAATAAATAAATAAAAGGAAGAGGAACATAATGCCGGGGGCAATGTGCTAATAGGCAACCTCAGGGAAGAGATGCAACTAATGAAACTTTAGCATTTTTTCCCTCCTAAATTCCCTGCTGTAATTGATGAAGCCAGGCTAAATTGGACCGAAATGTCCCTCCCACCAGGCCGAGAGAAGGAAAACATCCCTTGATTAGGAACACTCCAACGACATCACCGGCTGACTTTTCGAGGGAATTTCCTGATAAATTTCAAGGCAAAACAGTTTTAAAATCCACTGTTAATTACAAAAAATATCGATCTATGTTTTAATAATTAATGATCTTAATAAATAAAAAAAGGAAAATGCAGTTATTGTAATAGTTCGAAAAAAGATTTAACAGTGGGGTCACCTGTGAAGTAGTAGTTAGCGTAACAACCTTCTATGCCAAGGTTATGGGTTCACAGTCTTGTAGATTTTTTAAAGGGAGTAAACAATTCTTGGTCTTTGAATGGAACATGAAATGGAGGTCCCGAGTCTGTGCTGTGTCAGGTACTCGATAAAAATCTCTATCCTAATCATACCTGGTAGGCAAAACTTAGGGCTCCAACCATGGCATCGTCCGATCAGCCGTATCAGGATAAATGTACGTTAAATAAGCAAAGTATTTATCCAGGGTTACAAGCTTATTCTATAAACATAATTTATCAGCTATAGTGAAATGGGAATATTCCCAAAAAGCATAACGTGTCTAAAATAATGGAAAAAACTAATCAGTCAACGTTTTGTCATTTTAGCCATCATCAGAACATCAAAGAAGATTAAATGCAGCACATCTCACATTAAAAACAGGAATATATGCCAATATACCTGGATACACAAAATGTTGGACTTCCACAGTACTTCCAAAAGACAAAATGGTACTTGTGTCTTAACGCAGCCCTGGTTACTTTAGCCGACTTGTTCGCATGCGCGAGCAGTTACATTTTGTAACTGCTACATTTCTAACAGTTACCTTGTATTTATTGGGGTTAAAAATTGATCAACAATTAGAAATCAAAAGAATTTATTGAAAAATGGAATATAATAATAATAATAATGAAGAATTAATTAAACAACAATGAACAATTATGAAATAAAAGTAATGAAAAATTATTTTTAAAAAAAAAGTTTAAAATGTAATATATGATGAACAATTAATTAAACAAGAATGGACAATGAACAATTAAAAAATACAAATAATAAAAAATCACTATACTTAAAATAAATAAGTTATGAAAAATCACAATAGTTTATTGACAAAAAATTTGTTAATCTCCTTTAGATGGAAAATGCGTCAAAACACACTTCAATATCAAGATTTTAATTCCATATCCAAAAGAATCGTTCACCACAATACAATTTCATGTCATGGGAATCGCTACATTTTCTTTGTTTTGATCAAATATTTAGCTCCTGCAAAAAATTAATAGCTTGTTCTTCTGTTGTCGGCAATTCCCAAATACGCATTTTACACTGTTTAAATAAATAACTAAAATAATAGCAACAAAAAATCTATAACAAACTAGCAAACAAACAATAAACAACAAATAACGAACAATAAATCAGCAATAATCAAAACTCAGTAAGCAAGAAGAAACATAGAACAAATCAGCTGTTAGAAATATAACTGTTACAAAATGTAACTGCTCGCGCATGCGAACAAGTCGGCAAAAGTAACCAGGGCTGCGTTAAGACACAAGTACCGACAAAATAAATACACTAGACGCGGCAGTTTATTAAAATTTTTAATTAATTAAGTAAACTATACGTTTTAAGGGGAGCGGAGTTGTGGGAGTGGTAGAGCACTGAGTTGCCAATCCGGAAATCCTGGTTCAAATCCCGCTGCGGGCAAGACGTTTATTTAGTTTGTTTTCAGTTGGAGATGGATCATATACCATCTAGGACCCTCCTGGGGCTTACCCAGCCTCTATATAATGTTATAAAAACAGGGTACCCGAAACAAGGGCGGAAGTTACGGTTGAGCGTGACCTAGGACAGTAGTCTCTACTATGTACTGAACCCCAGACCCGTTCACGTGTTGTAGTGGTACAGGTAGGTATATGTTTTAAATAATACTAATTTAAATATATCAAAGTATAATATTATAACGAGTACAATAAAATAAATGTATTACTCTATTAGTCTGTATTAATCCGCATCGTATCTTAGTCCGCTTGGAACATAGCCAAGTTGACTTCCAAACACAACGTGAAAAAGCTTTAATTCCTACATAGTAGGGGTGGAGTTTTACTTTAACCAATAACATATATGAAGACAACATTCGACATCATCCACACAATGTTTCATCATAACATTTAAATTACGTTACTAGCTAATATTTCTATTACGTTTTAATTAATTATTTATTTATTTCCAAACGTGCTTACGTTACGATTTGTAAACTATTGATACGAATTCGTTATTTATAATTATAAGTACCAAAATATAAAAAAGTAAGAGCCTGAAAAAAATTAATTTCAATTCAAAATGGGGATATTTTCATGGAAACGTTGGTACAACCTATCTACTGATAGTTTATTTAAAGTCGCTTGATGCTGCAAAGGCTAAATCTTTCCTATCCAGATAAATCAGGATAAGGATTTTTAACGAGTATCTGACACAGCTGGGTGAAAGTAATGGATGGACTGAGTGGGATCAGCAGATCCTGGGTCACATCCAGCTTCTATAAATTGGGTATCCTTAAATGGGGGAAACCACCGCTGGTGGTTGAGCGTGATCTCGCGCTGGTCTCCACCATGTACGGAACCTCAGATCCTTCATGTGTTGAGGTATACGTTTTGTTTTTTTATTCCAACACTCTCTATTTCAACAATTGTACGCAAGTCATTCAGAAATCGTGTTTGGTTGGAAAAACAGAAACATATTAAAACAGAAAACAATGGACTTCCAGAAATCAACCAGTTTTATAGCAGTCTAAAGTAAAAAAAAAAAAAAAAGAAGAAGATGTGGCCCTAATAAATAAAGGCAAACATAACAAGTAATAAACTACGGTTCATTTTTAAATTAATGTAAACTGAACTATAAATCTTTTGATTTTTATATTTTGGGAGAAAAACCATCATCCAGTCATTTAGAATTCTTAAATTGTTTATTCTTTGAAACGTTTCAACACATATGTCATAATCATTCGTATAAAAAATTGTCTGCATCATTCCAATATTCATACATAACTATTTAAAGTTATGTATGATTGTTGGAATGATGCAGACAATTTTATATATAATTGATTATGACAAAAGTGCCCTAAAAGGTGGCCTTAGGATTTTTTAAAAGGGAGTGAAAAAATCCTTGGCTCAACCGTCCTTCAGAAGGAACGTAAAATGGGAGTAGAGAGACAGTATGGTTCCCGGTACCCGTCAAAGATCTTTATCCTTATTATACCTGGATTGGAAAAAATAGGACTTTCAATGTTGCCTCGTCGGATTAGCGATAGAAGTAAATGTGACGTTAAATAAATAAGCAACTATAGTTTTTAAGTGTAGGCTTTTGACCGATATCGGCACAAGGCAGCGGAAAATCCCTTCCAGCATTTGATGTTTTGACACAAAGCAAGATTATCCGTCAATAATGCTCAATGCTAACACACCTCGACCGAGTAGAGCCTACCCTTAGGATTGTAAGAAAATATCACGAGACATACAATGAACAACAATATGAAAGCGGTAGAAATAATGCTGAGAATAAAAGGAGCTTTATGGGGTAATTTCTGGAGTGGTTCCGGACCCTAATGGGCCTCAGCTCCTACACTATCCCTTATTTACAGGTGAGCTATTTTAGAGGCTCAGGGGCATCGGGAATTATGGTAACGAGGAGGGATATTGAGTCTTCGAGCCGCTTACCTCCTCCCATCTCCCTCCTTCACCACCCCCGGTTCGGGGAGATCTTGGGAGGCTCTCTGTAATAACTTGATTGATAGTGTTCGGGAACGTCCTACGGAAAGGAGGAAAAATTCTCCAGAAATACTGACTAAACTATTACTAAGTTTTGGTATTTGTATATCGACATCTTATAATAATTATAACTCATTTATAATATAAGATTTTTCTGTTCGGTCAATAATTGATAATCAATAAACAATTTTTAACGACTTTTTAGTATTTTTTGTTAATTGTTTTAATTGTTTTAATTTTTAAATATTTTTATTTCAAATCTTTTCACTTCAAAATAAAAATATTTAAAAATTTAAACAATTAACGAAAAATTATAAATGGTAATGAGCCGTAAGTCAACAAGATCCAAAAATTAAAGTAATGTTCAAAGAACATTCGTCCTCATGTATACATCGGAAAAATTGCGGGAACACGGGGACGTGGGATCAGATAAGAGAACGGATTCGTCCCAACTGAAAGGCGACTCCGGTAGCTGAATTGGTAGGGTGCTGTCATGGAGAGACAGACGACCCGGGTTCGAATCCCGGACGGGGCAAATCTTTTCCCTTCAAAATAATTTTTTTTAACGGCGTTTCGAGTACTGCACTGTCCTTATATTCATGTCCAACAGTAAAGAAAATGTTTTTAGCGAATTACATTCACACATTAGGTTAAATCTGAATCTTTAACTGCAGAAAAGCAACTAGACTACTTTTCTAAACTTTACAAATGAGACAAAAAGGGAAATTTTTTGAAATATTGAACATGTTATCAGAACTATGATATTTAGTGGACAAGTTTTCTCTAGTGAACGATGCCTTCTGTCACTGCTAAAACTAGCCAAAACTAGAACATTCAATCCAAAAGAGACTTTGAAAAATGGACTTATAAATACATTATAATTACTTTTACTCATACATATCTCGAGGATATAATCGTTCCAATTTTCAGTAAACACAATTTTCAGATTGGTATGAACGAAACATGGAAGTACGGTCACCTGTGGTCTAGTGGTTAGTGTAACAAACTACTAAGCCAAAGATCGTAAAAAAAGAAGGCTCGTAGCCCGGCAGGTGGCCATAGGATTTTTATAAGGGAGTAAAAAATCCTTAGTTACGCCGCCCTTCGGACGTTAAACAGGGGTCCCGAGCCTGTACGATGTCAGTTACAGGTAGTTAAAAATTGCTATCCTAATTAAACCTGGATAGACAAAATTTAAAGCTCCCACTGTAGCATCATCCGATCAGCCATAGCAGCATAAAGTGACGTTAAACGAACAAACAAACAAACATGTAAGTGATTTAATAATAACAAGGGTTACCGAACCCGAAGACACTATTCTCCACCATTCTCTGCTTACAAACTTCTGTCCATGGACTACTACCTAAACCCAAATTCGCGAGAACACTCTTAACGCAATCTTCCCACCTACGCCTCGGTCTACACCTTAGATGAGAGTGATTTAAAAATATAATAACTGAGGGTATCACTTCCGCAGGTTGCCGCTTCGAGTTGAGTTTTAACTGTTTATTCGTTTATTTTTTAATATTTTCCAAAAATACAAGTTATCGTGAGTTGTAATATGGAAGGAGAACGTAATTGTGGGTTATGAGTAGATTGCGGTAATCAATTCATCAAGAAATAAAAGTTTCAACTAACATTTCGAAGTGTCGATCGCCTCTGCTTCTTGAAACGTTCATTTCTATGAACTTGTATTTTTGGAAAATATTAAAAGGGAAACGAATTTAAATATTAATGCTTTTTGCGATTCGACTCGAAGTGACAAACTGCGAAATAATTATCTATATATCTTTTACTCATTCCTTGGAACGCATTCAAATTTAGTCAAGAGGTTTCGGAGATGACCAGTGTGCAAATAGACCTTTCAGAGATCTCATATATAAAGACAAAAAGAAGATATCATATCTCAGGCATACAATTAAATCACTAGCCGCAGAAAGGCAACTAGTCTGCTTTTCTAAATTTTACAAGAGACAGAAAAAGGGATCTTGTCTGGGATCTTGGGCAGGTCTCTACTCTGTAGTTAACAAAATATTAAAGGCGTTGTTAAGACTGTGTTCCCTTGCGGACAAGTGTACATCCTTTATTAAACAATGCTTTCTGTCTCGGCTAAAAGTGAAAAGTTAAAAAAAAAAAACTCAAAAGCTGGATTAGTTACCTATCTGCAGTTATTGATTCGTGTAATTTTAGCACTTGCGCGATTAGAAGACAACGTTAATGCATAAAACGTTCGATGATGAAATGATTTCCGCAACAGCACTCAGTGGGTATTAGCACATATCCTGCAAATACAGCTCAAGACTAGTAGGAAAGTTGAAAAGTTTAACAATTCTAAAAAAATGCGGATACATTATATTTAAATCGTATTTGTTAAATATATAACAATATAAAAACGTTTAAAAATAACTAACGTGCTATAAAATCATAAATAATATGATAAAGGGATGATGACGGTCAAAGGATATATTTTGGTTTGTTAAGATATAACGAGAAGTATGTAGAGAAATAAGATATAAGAGAAATGTATAAATATGCGACTAGGAGCGAGAAAAATATATCTTACGTAATAAAAAAATATTAAAGGATACAATTAAATGTGCAGAACATCTACTTACTAAAAAAACTATTAGCAATTAAGATAAGCATTCATTTTCCAAAACTTTTAAATTGAATCGTTTAAGTTTTTTAGAAATTAATGTAATACTTACATAAACTATTAACTACTAATTCCAATGTTTATATTAATGTTAATAAAGAAGCATGGTTATTCATCTTAACACATTAATCTTCAACAAATCAACAATTTTCAACACCAATCTTCCTAATCGAGTTCCACTTGCAGACTAACAGTAGTACAGACAAGTCCTAATACAAATTGGAACTAAAAAACCGCCAACTTTTTCACAATACTAAAAAAAATATGATTTATTTATAAAATATTTCAGAGTAACGCAAAAAGAAGTAAAATTTTATAATTTTACTTAATTAATTTACTGAATTAAACAATGGGTTAACAGTACCTTAATTCAATAGTTATGAAATTTGTTTTTTAGAAATAAAACTCTTCAATTTATTTTAATATCTTGAAATTAAGTTTAAAAAAATTAAAATATCGAAGTATCAACTTTTAAAATAATGAACATATAAATAATATTTCAATATTACTTTTATATTGCAGGCAATGTTTTCATGTGAGAGGTTTCAGCTACTCAAGGCCGTGCAACAGTTTTTCGGCGGGATCGGTATTAAATTGTTGATAGTGCTACATTTTAGTTATTATTACTGTTTCCAGTAAGTGTTGCGGCTTTAAACGATGTCGTAAGCGATTCGCTAAATTGCTATATTAAAAAAAAAATACACTCAAAGGAAAACAGTGAAAAGTTATTTTTACCTATTGTAACCACAGTGGTTTCTACCTGTTACTTGGAAAATTTAATTAATATTACTTGGATTTTTCTTCTTCGGTTGGTTTATTACTGTTGACTGTAGCAAATTAAATGGTTTTATATTATTTATTTCTATCATCCATGAACAAGAATTCTTTTTAATTTATGATTGGTACATATTGCTATTATGCTATATTATGAAATGAAAAATATTACTATTAAATGATAATAGTTGACCACTTTCTTCCACTAAAAATATTACTGTTCCCATTAAAAATTCAAAATCTTTTATTTTAGTTTTTCCATTAAAAATAAAACATAGATAAAGACATTTTATAAACTATCATATCATTCTTTATACATTACATTTTTTGGAATAATTGTAATATCTGGAATAAATTATAGCTACAGCTTAGATAATGTAAGATCAAGATAAATCTAACCGATTTAACACATTAGCTTCTAATATTTAAAAAATGTTCTTTAAATTTTATTTAATAGTCATTTTAATTTAAATAGTTATGCAATTTCTTGGATAGTTATAAGGAGATGCAGTAGGTTCTACTTAATTTTTTCATAGTATTAAAATTTTTACTTTCTTACTTTACTTTCCAATTATTTTTTACAAATATATTTTTAGGATATTATTATGTTTGTAAAATTCATTGTGAGCTCCAAGATTTTCCACGTTTCCTCAGTTCTCTGTTTAAGATCAACAAAATTTCAATGGGTAATACTAAGTCTCAATATTAGTTTAATATTACTTAAGTAAAGTTTAGAACACTTTGATTATAGGTATCGACATTTAAAAATTCTGTCACTTAAATATTGCAGTATTATCAATTTGTATGATGGTTAAGTTAGTTGGATAATTGTGACTCGAGAAACACATTTTAAAAAAATCTATAGTTGAAGCCTTATCATAATTTTCTCTTTGAACCTTGAATTTTTACATTATTTATACATTTTGGATTGACTATTATTGCTTGTTGCCCTTTTAAATTTTATGGTAATGAAGCCTTAGTGTTGAGTGTGAAAAGCAATTTTTATATAAAAAGGATGAAAATTGATTTTTAATACTTAATGTAATTAATACATTTTCATATAAGCTGTGTTAAGATGATTCATATATCTAATGTATTTCATAATGTTTCTTTTATTTAAAAGATAATATAGAGATAAAGTATCTTTTTATTTTTTTATTAGAACTATGACCAGTACAAAGAAAATAATAATTTCAATACAAAGAACTATTTCCATTTATTGAGTAATAAAGGACTTGTTCTGATAAAGTTAATGGTGAAGAACTCGCCTCTCTCTAGTAGGCCTTTTGGATTGTTTGGACAAGCCAAAGTTGTTGAATCTGCCACTCCGGCCTAACCACTTAATCCATTTTGCTTTTATGGTTGTATTATGTTTTGCCTAGTTCTCCTGAAGGTCTAGAACTGTGGCTATAATGTCACACTAAAATTATTTAATATTTATTGCATGATTTTTTTTTAACTCGAACTAATGTCACCTTTACAGAAGTGGATATGGAAGTTTATTTTTTCGGATGTCCTAGAGAACTTTGGTTGCAGGTTTGGAACGAGCTTCATTTCTTCTTGCCCCCCAATTTTAGTACTATTGGTGGTATATATCAAAATTAAGAAGATCATGTAAAAATTACGTTTATTGAATTAATGAAAATAATTTATGGGTATTTGATTCATTACTTTACATTATGTAAAAAACTAATATTTTTTATTGATCCTAAAGATGAACGTTCGGTCTTAATTAGCCACTCTCAAAATTCTGCAACTCATTGTAGTTTCTCCCTTGGCTCACTTTCTCTCCATCTCTTTGTCAGAAGTACCACAGAGTATAAGTTACTCATTGAGTAGATCTAAATTATGCTTTAATTTTTTATTTTACATGTATTATTCATTTTCAATTTTCCAATGCATTTCTTTGGGAACGTGGAGTATATGGAAAGTAATTTGACCACTTTTATTCCGTACCACATTAGTGAAGATATGAATAGGAAAAATCTCAATAATTAATAAACCTATGGCAAATAATTGAGTTTAAACCAATTAAAAACCATTTTATCCTTGATTTAGATTCTTATAGACAATTCCAGTTCTTAACTACTTGATTATATAAGTAAGACTTGTAATCCATTTTTCTTCAGTGGATCTGCTACTGCTCTTTCATTAGGGTATTACGTGTTTTGAAATTTTGATTTAAAAAATGCATTGTCTTGAATATTGAAAGTAAATATTTTATATATATAAAGTAAATATTTGCATTTTAATGTATATTGAAGGTAAATATAATTTACTTTATATAGAATAGAATAGAAAAATTAATTTATTCTGGGACCAGGTCCCTTAAGAATAACAAATATTGAATAGATTTAATAAAAATATATGATATATATTATATAGGGGAAGAAAATGGTCAGAATGGAAATCAAAGAATTGCTTCAATAGTGATAAACTAAATATTTTATTAAAAGTGTAACTTTTTGACTCATTTTTCAGTGGTCGATACAAAAATATTTAAAAATGATATAATTAGAGAAAATATAGTAAAAATAAAATGATAGCTGTATATGTTAAAATAATTATAGCTGTATGAGTAAAATAGAAAAAAAAAACTAATAATAATTTATATTATACTAATACTAAAACTAAAACAGTGGGCTATAAGTAAATGATTATAATGATGAAATAGTATGTATTTTTTCAACACTATGCTTTGAAAATTTATCAGAAACTCATAGATTTTGTCTTTTACATAAATATCAATGTATATGGAATTTCATTATTATTTCTTTTTTTATATCGTAAAATTGTATGTACTGTTTAATTTCATAATAATTGTGTCCATCAGGAACTGGCTTCAGGAATGCCATGTGTGCGCTTCAGGAACTGGCTATCGAGAATATTTTTGCTGTATGGAGTAAGTGATTTTACCATTGCTAATACTGTCAAATTTATTTTATAAATACTCTATTCTTAGATAATAACTGTTTCTACCTTTCATTAATATTAATCACTATATATATTAATCAATATTAATCATGAATCTGTATTTTAAGTAAAAGGCTGCATTTTTTATTTAAATTTTGGTCTCGTTGAAAAAAATCGTAACATATAATTTTTAAAAATGACATATTACTTTCACTTTCTCACCAAGAAATGGAAAGTAATGTTCTTTTATTTTCCAGCCCTCGGGAGAAAGAAAAAGAACATTTAAAAGGGCTATATGAATTGGATGGTCCATGAAAAATGGCTTTGCTTTCTTTGAATTGAAGATCAAAGTATGTTAGTTCCAGTAAAATAAATTAATTTGTCAAAAAAAAAATTCTTCAAAGACTCCTTTTGGGTTTCCTTGATATAATGTAATAACTGTGCCTGTTTAGTATTCATTGAATCATTAAATAAAGAAATAATAAGAATTTACTTGAACAAAGGCCATTTTCATTTAGCTGAGAAATATTTAAAAAGTTAAATTAATTTTTTTTTTTGCTAGGAACAGATTGTTTTCTAAAAAGAATGGAATAGTATTTACTCTTTAACCTAATTTATCATTTTATCTTGATTCAGCATTAATTTTATTATGGCTTCAAGGTAATTGCGAATTTTCAAAGCAAATCTTATTTACTTATCACCTTTACCATTGATAAAAATATGATATTAACTTTCACATATTAAGATATAGAAAAAGTGACTGTTACACCATTACTGGAATATCACCTGAATAGAAATTCAGTTTTTTTTTAGAATCTCGTTCATTTTAGGAAATTTATTATTTTACTTATCTTAATTAAAGCTGGCTATCTGTAGAGATTCAATGACAAGGGTTTATTCTTACCTATGTTTGTGCAAAGACAGTCCTCATTGAATTAAATTTAAATTTACAAAAACTTCTTTAGAAATTTTGTTATAAGGTAAATGGTGTTGATTCTTGATTGTATTCAAGGAAAAGGGAAGAGAAAATGTGTAATTTATTTCTTATCACTCTTATTGCCTCTAATTCTCTGTTCCACTCCAGATTATGAAACTCGACCCCTTTTCCATGTGCTGTGTTGTTCTAACTGACAGAAATCATAACAATTTTCCCATATATAACAGTTTTCATAGCCATTATTCTTTTCCTTTTGCAATTCCTTATTTTCTCTCTTTATATTATTTCTTATACTCATTTATATACCATATTTTGTTAACAATGATTATTTTGTTTCTTCGATATTTAAATTTTATTTTAAATTTTTTTAATTAATTATAAGAATGGATTAATTATATTTGGTCTTTGCTTTGATCGGAATTAGTAACAGATTAATTCTTAATGTTATGTGTTATAATTTTTTTATTTGTATCAAATTTTAAGTTAGTAAAGACAACAAAGAAAATAATGTAATTTCTATTTCTTAGCCCTCCGGTTTATTTATTTATGAAATTATTATTATGAAATAAATAGGAACGAGAGGATTTCTTGTTCTGCCATTGTCTTGCACTGCTTATAAGAGAGGGATAAGGGTGGGAGTATGCTGGAATTCGATTGGAGAATAGGAATTGGGCTCTAGTTGTGGGGATCACTAGTAAAGATATAATTTACATGCATACAGTTAAAATTATATGTATACATGATTATAATATACATGAAAATATATCCACTTTATATTATGCATTAAGAGCATAAAGTAATTCAAATTACGAGAGTGAACAGGCTATTTGTTATTCCATTATGTGTTAATAGCAGATATTACTATCCCCTTTATATAACAAATAGTGTTACCTTATTTTTTTATTTTGTTAATTCTTAGAATTTGGCGACGATCTTATTAGTTGGCTTATTTGTTTAGTTTCAGTACCAAAGGTCACAAGACCATCGGCCCTCTTATTGGCTAAAATGCATGAGAAATCAAAATTAAAGTCAAATTTTGCTTTATTAGTTAGAGAGAGAGTGGTGAAGTTGCTTTTCGCTCCTCCATTTGTTTGCAACATGATATAGAGCATCTATGATTACTTGGCTATATATAAAAATTTATGCTAGTCTTGCTGCTTTTTTTATTAGGGTTTGAGCAAAAAAATTAATTGTCCACCTGAAGGAATACAAAGGATATCAGACTAAAGTTGCCTGAATCCCTTTCATTATCCATATTTGTATGAATTAACTCCATAGTCTTTGTCAGTTATTCCTTGGAATTTATGAGTCTTCAGGTCATCCTCGGACCTGAAGATTATGGTCATATGTTGTATTGTATCTACAGCACCTTGTCCTCGTTGTATTTCTAAACAAAATCCTATGTTCTATTCAAGTCAATGATTTTAATCTCTTTTCCTTACTTAGTAAATTAAGGACTTGCCCTTTTAACTCTGTAGATTCACAAGACCTTTCATAGTAGCAGGAATGGCGCAAATGATACCTGTAATCATCGGGTATGCAAGACTTTGAAACTTTTAGGTTTTGCCAATCATGGATATAGGTAATGTGCCACCACATTATCTATGGGTCTAACAAAGAACTATAGGTCTGATTACTTCCATTCGAAATAATCAAATATTTAATCAACACTACTTTACTTCCACAAACCTTTGAGCTGATTTTTCCACTATATATATTTTTGTAGTTCCTAGTTCTATTTGTTTTCAAATATAGTACTAAAGGAATTTCAATTTATTAAATTAAATGTATGTATTAGTGGAGCATATTCGTTGAAAACATGTAGAACTCCTTTTCTGCCCAGACGCTTTATTTACTATTGTCGAATATGGATTTATAGAGACTAATAAGTGAGTTTTCCCCCAGTATTTATTTTTTTAAAAGAAATTTAAGTGTCTCTTCCTGTAAAATAATACTTATACTGCTGAATTGGGACTCATCAGTTTCGAAATTGAATTGAACTTTATTTATAGTATCAATTGCTGATGCCCAATAGTAAAAAAAGAAATACTCCAACATAAAAAAAATAATAAAAGTTTTATTTTTAGCATAACAATAACCATTGATAATAAAATTTGATTTACATTGGTTGGAAATATGTTTTGATATCCACGCCTTAGACTCTGAGATATTACCAGAAGCTCTAATATAACTCTTATATGCCACTTTATGAGCAATTTCACATTATTCTCATTTATAGTTTGTTAAATAAGAGATTAAATAAATAAACGTCTTATTTAAAATATGTTTATTTCTTCCAAAAAATCTGCGATCGGCGTGGTCGAGGTACTTCAGATGATTACATTCGAATGTTTGTTATAATTTTACAAAAAATAATCCAACTTTCAGTATTATTTTAATACAAAGAATTTAAATGTTTGCCGAAACTAATATTGATAACCTCAGTTCAATTTGATAACAGCCTATAGAAGCTGCTATTCTACGATGCTTCATCCTCATCCAATTTTCTAATGCTGACAAAGCTTCCTACTTTCTTAAAACCTATTTCTGGATATTTGATTAAAACTTTTATTATCATGTTCTAAAATTCGTTTTATTTCTATTTTTTAAATATAATATATAAAATTGTCGTGTCACATTATTTCTAACAAAACTCCTCCGAAACGACTTGATCGATTCTTATGAAATTTTGTGTGGATATTCGGTAGGTCTGAGAATAGGACGTAAACTATTTTTCATACCCCTAAGTGATATGCGTCGATCGTAGCATTTACGCTTGATGATGCTGCTTTTTTGATATGTTGTAAGGGCATGTCTGAGTAGTGTAAATCCAAGTTTTGCAACCGAAAAAACGTATGTGAAAACTTTTGTTGGCCGAAAAACGCACTATGATAAATTTGAACAACAACGAGAAGCTTATTCGGTGATGCTGTTCTATTAATATCTGGTGATTTCCGACAGACATAGCCAATCTTTCCTCGCTGTACTTTTGTCGATGAGATTAACGCATGTTTAAATCAATCGTTTTCGTGGCGAAATGTCGAAACACTTCGATTGAACATAAACATGCGAGTACAGTTACAAATTGATCTATCAGCACAAATATTTTCAAAACTACTACTGGATATTGGAATCGCTGAAATATAACTATCTATCTATCCAAATACTTTTTTAAAACTATTACATCCACAACCACAGTAACGCGTGGCCGGGTCAGCTAGTAATGTGTAGAATTTTGTATTCAATAAAATTTCATGGGTTAAGATAGTTAATTGTTTATTTTCACTTCCTATAAATACAATTACAAATTAATTCACATCATATTAATAACGTTGCATTATCTATGTAAATCGAGAATACTTTAGTCATTTTGTCGTAATCCAAGATTTTGTAACATTTCGAAAAATAAATCGCATTTTCTTAAAATAACTGATGACTTCCATGAGACTGGGATAGGCTTGCACGGAATCATTAAAATGGCGATAGGAACTGAACCAATATTTAATAATCACCAGAGGCGTTGGTATTTCTGTGCGTAAATGGAAGGATTAGGCATAATCAAATTGATTTAGGCTTTAATCGGGCACAGTAAAGTGAGATCGGATTCGTTATTATACTGTGGGCTTTCTTTCTTATCAATTATAAATTTATTTAGCTGTATATGTTTTTTTACGGAAGGATAAAATGAAATACAAATTAATCTCATGTTTCTTGCAAAAAAAAAAAATATGGATATTTAAAAGGGAGTTTAAAAATTACGACTTCATAAGAGGATCTGAAATCGTGACAGTAATAAAGATGGCGGAGTGAAGCAGTTTTAAGGCCTAGTAAATTTCAATGAATACCGGAATCCTCCCCCCCCATTTTGAGGGTCCTGGAAGGCAGTAAAAGAAAATTACGGTTTCCATAAGACAGAGCTAACCCCTCCAGTTGTGGCATTATTATTTCTCCATCAGGCCTATCTCTCGGCTCAAGCCAACCCAATCTGGAATATGGTGTATCGGTTATGTTTGTTTGTTCATTTAACGTCACTTTATGCTGCTAAGGCTAATCGGACGATGCTACAGTGGGAGCCCTAAATTTTGCCTATCCAGGTTTAATTAGAATAGGGATTTTTAACGAGTACCTGACATCGTACAGGCTCGGGACCCCCGTTTAACGTCCCTTCCGAAGGACGGTGTAACTAAGGATTTTTTACTCCCTTAAAAAAATCCTAGGGCCACCTGCCGGGCTACGAACCCGCGATCGCATTCGGTTATGGAATTTTAAATGTAAGCGACCATGATCTTATATTGGGCTTAATGTCTTAATTCAATTCAGATCCATATAGGATCTGAATAAAATATAGCAGCCCGTTTATTTAGGAAGGGATAATTGGTTTATTGTTTGAATAAATAAGTCCCTCTTATAATGAGCAAATCCGGGAATTTAACGTCACTTTATGCTACACAAGATAATGCGAAGATGCTAAAATGGAAGTCTTAAATTTTCCCTATCCAGATATACACGTAATTAGGGTAGGTTCTTCGACACGGTATAGGCTCTGGATCGCTACCAGTAAATTTTTTTACTCCCTTCTTAAAATAGAATAGAATAGAATAGAAAATCAACTTTATTCTGGGAACAAGTCCATTTAGAATAACAATAATGAACGAATAAAAAAAAAACATAAAATTCATCTGGCCAGAAGGCTACATAATAACACAAATCATGAAATAATCAAGTGTGACAAAACATTATAAAAATAGAAATAGATAAGAAAATAAATAAATAAAATACAAAGAATTTGACTGCTTTTTAACTAATTGTCGAAAATAAGTATATTTATATTAACAAAATAATGATTAATAATATTAATACAGTAGTTGATGACGAAATTGCTAACTAAAATAATTGATTAGCATAGTATGCGATAATATATTTAAAAAGTCGGTATCATCATTGTTGTTGGAAAAATAAACAAAACAAAGGGTAGCGGGATCGAGTTTACAATACTGATATATTCAAGCAGACATTTGACCTGCTTGGAGAGCGACTTTTTGAGATGCCAAGAGATGATGGAAAAGCAGGGATTTAAATACAGCTAGTGAAGAGGAATGGCGAATGAAAGGAGGGATTGAATTCCACACAGTGGTGGAACGGGCGAGGAAGGAGCGCTCGAATGCCTTAGTTCTGTGGGAAGGAATGTAGAAATCGGAAAGGCGAGATCTTGTTTTGTGGTGCTGGACAGAGGATTTGAATGGGAGGAGACTATAGATATATGAAGGGTGTTGCGAGTTGATGTATTGGTATAGAAAAACGCTAAGGAAATATTGTCTACGGGTGGGAGGGAAGAGCCACTTTAACTCATCATAGTGATGTGACACCCGGGATCGCCTCGGAGTGCCAAGGACAAATCTTAAAGCGCAGTTCATTATTCTTTTTAAGCGGCTCTCAAGCATTTTCGAGAGGCCCCCGTATACCACACTACAGAAGTCGAAGTTGGGGAAGATGAGGGATGATACGAGCAGCTTCCGAGTGGGTTGTGTAAGGAGATGCCGAGAACGATGGAATAATTTTAGGGAACTAATTATTCGTCGGGATATTTGGGTGACATGTGGTTTCCAGGAAAGGTTTTGGTCAATGGTAATGCCTAGGTTTTTAACGGAGGAGTTGATACTGATGGGGTGGTCGTTTAGGATTAATGTTGGAAGGGTGGGGATAGTTGCAAGGAGGGAGTTGGAACCTAGAACTTCTTAGAGTCACTAAGAAAGAAAATCTTAGAGTCACTTGCCGGACATGAATCCGAGACCTTGTGCATGGAAAGGAGGTAGGTGGTTATGCTACATAGATGACCCTTGATTCCCTTCGTATTCAAGGTATAGGCGTGCAGAGAGATAATTTGAACGAGATCACGTTCAACTGTCAGATTTTCCTACCAATTGAGGGTACCCAAGTCATACAGGCTGGGACACATCAAACTGACCCATTCTCGGGTGTTAACAGATTCAATAATTTATCTGCCACAGCCAGATTTGAACCCGGGACCTTCGGCAAATCAACTTAGTGCTCCTAAATAAAAATTTCAACAAGCAATTTCCAACGTTATGCACACTCCCTTAGATTTTGTCATATCTATAAAATAATTTAAGTCCCTAAGAAACAAAAAACAATAATTTAAGTCAGTCTAAATTAGCAAGGTTGTAGAGTATTGAGAGTTATGCACTTGTTTAATAATCCATTCGGGAAAGCTTTATTTGAAAATTGGTTTAATCTTTGTTAGGTTTTATTATTACTCGATAATACGTCTCCCGGAACAGTCTCAGTACTTTTTTTGATTGTCGATTTAAGCTCCCAGAAAAAAATAACTTAATCTGACCAATATTATTGAAGTTGTAATATTATTTTTTAATAGAGCAAAGTTTTGTTTTACTTACTTACTTAATCTCTTCCTCTCTACCGCTTCAAGCAGTGTGAGGTGCCTGCTTATAGAGCTTGATCCATAAGTCTTGATTCTGAACCACCAACTTTCTTCTTCTCCAATCCAGGCCTCTCCTGTCAAAGGCTTCCTTAACCCCGTTCTCCCAGGTTTTTCTAGGCCTTCTACCTTCTACTTTAGTCTCTTAAGTGGCTTTAGCCAAACGATCGTCAGCCATACGGGAGACATGTCCGAACTATCTCATCTTATGTTCCTCAACGATGTCTGCTGCTGGTCGTATGCCCAGATTGGTTCTTATCGTCGCGTTCCCCACTCTATCTCTTCTCGTTTTCCCTTCAACTCTTCTAAGATTTCTCATTTCCATTGCTTGGAGTTGACTTTCATGCTTGCTGGTGAGGGTCCAAGATTCACTTGAGTATGTCAGGATTGGGAGAAAGGTATTTTTAAACACTGTTTTCTTGGTGCCTTTTGTAACTTCTCTTTTCCCAATAAAACCTTTTTTAAGAGAGTTAAAGCATTTTCCTGCACATTTTATTCTCTCTAGTACATCTCTATCAATCCAACCATACTCATTTAGATGGGCGCCAAGATATAAGTCTGCGAGTTGTTCCACAGGGACACCGTCTAAGCGGACTATTATGTCTCCTCGCTCTGCTCTCTTTCCTATTCTCATTATCTTGGTTTTATCAACATTTATAAAAGTTTTATTTTAAATATATAAATAAGTAAATTGGATCGTATCTAATACCTCCTGTTTTGTTATTAAAAATATTTTTGTGATCACTTATTCAATAGGAATGGTATGTACATTAAAAGTTGTCTGAAGTAGCTGAAAAACTATCTGGTTCGAGGCAATCCTAACTTAAAGATGGAGTGCAAAAAAAAAAAAAAAAAGAACGTGTAAAAGTGGAAAAACACTTACAGCCACAGATGAGAAAAAGCGAGGCTGTAAGTCGCCGGACGAGGAGCCCTTATGGAATAGAAATGGCTCATCTGACTCCCAAAACTGGCTGAGTGCCCTCGCATAGTTTTTAATCCTTTGCACTACGTGACGGGAATCGAACTTGCACCGAACAGCGCCCGCCTTCCCTTGATTAGTGAGTCCTGCCAATTGATTACACCCCGCGCCACATCATTAGTGGCTTTCGGCTGTCCTGTCATCGCTGTAATGACTGCTCTGAGGAATCCCTCCTCTCTCATTGTTGTCCTTTGGACAACGGAATACATTGAATTAGTGTTATCTACTGTTCGTAAAATGAATAAACAGTTCTACTTACATAAAATCTTGTATAAAATTAGTCGGTTCGCTACTGAAGAAATAAATCAGTCTTTCTATCAAAATATTTATTAAAATGGGAAATATTTTAATTCTTAAAAATCGGTAATTATTCCGCTTCGAGTTGAGTCAAATGTTTTAACTTATCATTGGTTTCCCTTTTAGTATTTTCCAAAAATACAATTGATAAAGAGAAATGTAATTATATTACAATTACTAGTATGAAAAAGAGAATGTGATTATGGGAAATGTATATAGTTTGCTAATCATTTCATCTAGAAATGAACATTTCAACAGACATATATCATCTATATTTCGAAATGTTAGCTGAAACTTTTGTTGATGAAACGATTACCGAAATCTACTCATTATGCATAATTACATTCTCTTTTCCATAATAAAGATCACGATAACTTGTATTTTTGGAAAGTATTCAAAATGAAACTATAAACAGTGTATTAACAACTAGAAGTGACAACCTGCGGAAGAGATACCAAATAATGAAATTGATTTATTTATTGAACCATAAATAGTAATAGTTCAAGCTGAATCTGTTTAGTTAAAAATTAAATCTGGTCTTCTCGTTGATATCTGGGCTAAAAATTGGAGATACTCAAAGTGTATCAAATGTATTTTTATTTTAAAGAGAAAAGATATATATATATATATATATATATATATATATATATATATATATATATATATATATATATATATACGTCTAAAAATTAATTATAAATAGTAATATGACCCAAGTCAACAAGATCCTAAAATTAAAGTAATTTTCAAATTCGCTCTCGTGTATACATCGCAAAAAATTGCGAGAACACGGGGACATGGAATCGTATAAGAGAAAAGATTTGTCCTCTGCCGGCAGGCGACTCCGGTGGCTCAAATGGTTAGAGCGCTGTCACAGAGAGACTGAGGATCCGGGTTCGAATCCCGGCCAGGGGCATATCTTTTCTCTTTAAAATAAAAATATTTAAAAATAAAAATACCAAAAATTATAAAAAAAAAATATATCAAATGTATTATAGGAAGAGGAATAAAATTAAAACCATATCATTAGTATCATTTGGTATAGTTTTAATTTTTCATTCCTATTTTATTATTCCCGATTATAAAAACTTCATATTTTTTTTTTAAATAAGAAATTATATTTCTGTAATCGTTTGTCAAACAAACAAACATTCCGAAGTTATAAATGATGATATAATCAATGTCGGTCTATAATCTGAGTGTATGTCGGTTCTCAAAACTATAAATAGTCAGTAATAGTTACAATATTCAGTCAGTATTAGAATTATTCTTATTTTCCAGAATGTTATTAAAAAGAAAATGAATAAAATTTTTTTTTTTTTTTTTTTTTGAAAACACTTTATTGAAGCATTACAATCTGCCTGCTGTGGGCAATAAGTAATGGTGCTATGTAGCTACAATCATTCCATAAAAAATCAATAATATAAACGAAATAAATGCATAAATAAATATATACAAGCGAAAAAATATATACAAAAATAAAGTAAAATAAAATATATATATATAAAAAAAAAATATAATAATAATAAATAAAACATAAAAGAAATATACTGTACACATTCATACTCTATTTACAATTTGCCTGGGGTCCCCGAACTGAGCTTCTTCCTCATAAATGAGGGCAAAGCAGGAGTCCGGGAGGCCCCAGCTCCCTTTCCCAGCCGCGTCACTGGCATTAAACGCCAATGGAAGCTGGTTAAGGGCGCTTCACACACACACAGGTCGTGAGTGGAGAATCTGGCCAGTGCCAGTACTCCAAATAGCATTATTATAACAAGTCTCGAGGCCATTGCCGGTTTAGGCGGCGGGGTGGATTGTATGGATGTGTGGAACTGGATAATGACTGAGCCAGGGGATTGGGATGACAGACAAGGTTTTGGTGAAAGTTTGAGAATTTAGTAGGGATGAGGTCGAGGACAAAAGGAATGTTGAGATCATTATGGAGGGTTTTGTTGGAGACATAATAAGGAGCGTTGACAATAGTTCTCAGGACTTTGGATTGAAAGGATTGAATGCGTCTGATATTCGATTTTTTTGCGGTCCCCCACAGTTCCAGTCCATAGGTCCAGATAGGTTTGATGATCGTCTTGTATATTAGTAGTTTATTGTCTATTGAAAGATGGGAGGCCCTACATAGTAATCTGTATAGTTGGCTGAAACGTCTGTTAAGTTCTTGTCTTTTGAGTCTGGTATGAGGATTCCATGTAAGTCTTTTGTCTAGGAAGAAGCCAAGGTATCGTACTGTGTCGGAAATAGGCAGGATGGTTTCGTTGAATTGGACAGAAGGACATGTTCCCCGGCGAAGTGTAAAAGTCACGTGTTTGCATTTTTCCTCGTTGACTTTGATCCGCCATTGGTTACACCAGATTTCAATGAGTGAAAGGTTCCTTTGGAGGTTCGAGGAAGCCATTTCAGGATCTGGATGAGATGATAGGATGGCTGTGTCGTCTGCGAACGTTGCAAGGAAGGTTTCAGGAGTAGTTGGGATATCAGCGGTGTACAATATGTACAGGATAGGACCCAGGACGCTGCCCTGGGGGACTCCAGCTTGAATTGGGTAAAGATTGGAGTATTCGTTACCACAGCGCACTTGGAAATAGCGATCAGAGAGGTAGGATCGAAGGACTAGGAATAAGGATTGAGGTAACTGAGTTTTGAGCTTGAACAGCAAACCGGCATGCCATACCCGGTCGAAAGCTTGTGCTACGTCCAGAAATGCGCCTGTGCAGTACTGTTTGCTTTCAAGAGCAGAGGATATGTGATCGACAACTCGGAGACCCTGCTGGACCGTCGAGTGCTTGGGACGGAATCCAAACTGATGTAAAGGAATATTGGATTCGATTATGGGTAGGATTCGTTTCAGGAGGATCTTTTCAAAAATTTTGGAAAGAATAGGAAGCAGGCTGATGGGTCGGTATGATGAAGTGTCATTTGGTGGTTTACCAGGTTTAGGGAATAGAATGATGATGGAGTGTTTCCACAACAAAGGGAAGTGAGTTGTGCGAAGGATACAGTTGTATAGATAGGTAAGGAAAATAATCGCTTTTTGGGGAAGATGTTGAAGGATCTGGGTGGTTAGAAGGTCATGTCCAGGAGATTTGCGGACTTTTAATTTTTGTAACAGGAATTTGACCTCAGAGGGGCTTACAGCGTTAGGAGGTAAGGATAGTGGAATGGGTGAAGAGAGGAATTCATGAATATTGGAAACGTGCGTAGGGTTGGTTTCAGGATGTGGAATAAATGTATTTGAAAGGTGTTTGGCAAATTCTTCTGCTTTGTCCTCATCTGATGCAGCCCAAGAACCGTCTTCACGGCGGAGGGGATGGGAAATAGGGTGGTATTTAAGGATCTTTTTGGTAGCATTCCAAAGGGAATTATCAGAAACGGATAGTGTGGAAAGATAGGCATTGTAGGTTTCAGATCTATAGGTTGTCAGGTTCTTTTTAACTAGTTTGGTGAGGTAGTTATACAGTCTCCGATCGTGAGGATGCCTAGTTCTTTGCCAAAGGGATCGGTAACGGCGTTTGGTAAGGATAAGATCCCTAAGATCTTGTGGTAATGGATTTTTCTTGCGGGGTTTGAAGGAAGGACCAGTTGAAGATGCAGTCCAAACTGCTTGCTGGATCAAATTGGTAAAGGAATCGACTGCATCATCTAACTCTTGGGGTGTTTTTAGGGAAACTCTGAGGTCAATGGTGTCGGATACAAGCTGATGAAAAAGATTCCAGTCAACTGGTCCCCTAATAAATGATGGTGGTGGAAGTTTGGGTATTGGAGATACAGAAAGGGTAAGGATCAAAGGACTGTGATCTGAGGAAAGTTCATCAAGGCGTTCTATGGAATAGTTTAGGGGACCTAAGCCAGCATGGATAAAAAAGTCGAGGAGATCAGGATTTCTGTTTGGATCATTGGGCCAATATGTAGGAGTGCCGGGAGAAATAAAACTGGAGTTGTGGGAATTAAGTGCAGACAGTAGCATGCGGCCTCGGAAATTGAATAAAAAATTAAAACTTGTCATTTAACTCGAAGCGACAGCCTGCTGAACTCAAACATCTCTTTTCTTCTTACGAATATAGGTAACGCCTGCTGTCATTATAAAAAATATTTCTAAAAATAAGGCCATAGTGACGAGAGAAATAGGAATTTCCATTAATAATTTCAAGTTAAAACATGTGTACGGATAGAGGATTTTTTCCAAAGTATAGTCTAATGGGGAATTGAGCTCTGCACTTTACTGTATTTTTCTCTAAAAGATTTGACGAAGTTGAAATAAACTGGCAGAAAAAAGGGCAGGGAGAAAAAGGACAGAGAGATCTAGAACAGAGTGTGTAAGAGAGAGAAAGAACTCTATTTAACCCTATTTAAAGCACGTGCTGTCACCACGGACTAAAGAAGTGATTTACAGATTTAATTATACACTTAGACCTCATACAAGGAAATGGTTCACGTTTTTTATAATGCGTACCCAGCGTAAAAAACAAAAAAAATTACCTACAACAAACACGCTCAACAGTCTTTCTTCTCACAACTTCCTTGCTATTATCTCTTCATTGAGAATAAAGTGCTCCTTGACAACAACCACCTCTTGCTAACTTTTTCTTTAAAATATAAAGCTCAAATAACGTTTTCTATTACTTTTTTCCCTGATGAAAATAGAAGTCATGAATTTTATATTTTCTTTGATTTATCTTTATTATGAAGAAAAAAAGGTAGGAAGAAATAGGAATTGTACTGTAGTTCTTAAGTATGTATTTTCATTAATGGCATGAAAAGGGGAAATATGTAATATGTGTGACCAGGAATGTGTAAAACGAATATTCATAAATTTAAATTTGTAATGTACAGTATGTCCAATATGAATTGAGTATTCTGTGTGTTATGGCAATCCATCAATGTAGTTGGACAGCACTTCTGAAAAAATAAAGCATTTCTCTCTCTTCTCTTTGGAAGGAAAGTAAAATAAAATTCACTATTTCGTACTTATCACTTCCACTTTTTCTACAACGCTAGCAGAGGGAAAAAATGGGAGTGCTTTGCACATGAGCAACTCCCCCGATATCTTCCCAGAGGCGATCCGAGACTCATCATAGGCCATGATTACCTCCAGGCACATCTGCAAAGAATGGGTATAGCAGAATCCGGTAATTGCCCCATTTGTCTTTCTGGTGTAATGGACGATACACACTTAAGACATTGCAGTGGTCTTAAGGATGTCCCACACAATGATGACGATGCATGTCTTGCATGTGAGACTCGCCGGCGTATGGCAGAAATGCCACTTGCTAGCATTGAATAATAAAAAAAGTACTAAATCTTTTTTTTCTGATAATTATTGGATTAATTGAGGAACTTGATTATAAAAAATTAATTTTATATTTTCTCTTGTTTAATAAATGTAAAAACCTATACCACTACGACTCAGAAAGATTCTTGTGTTCAGTACTTGGTAGAGACTGTAGTGTTTCTAGGACAACGGTTGAGTAGGAAGTTGATTTGGAGATCACGCTAGAACTCATGTACAGCCCTTTCGGTACCCATTTTATAGAGTCTGGGCGAGAGCCAGAAAGATCTCCGGATCATTTGGGTCCATCATCGGCTCTTTAATATATTAAATTCACTGTTTGCCACAGTCGGTTTGAATCCGAAAACTTTGGCACGACAACTCACAGCTCTGCCATATTAGGGCCACCGGCTCCCACATTAAATTTAACTATTTCTTTATTACATATGATTGTAATATAAAATCTAATCTAAATCGCAGTATTGAATATAATATATTCAAGCGTAAAAAAAACACTGTTTTCAGTCTTATTTTTTGTAGGTATGCTTTACTTCGTATTTACCATTTGATTCTATGTACTGTCATACCTGATAAACCTATTTTTTATTCTAGCAATTGATATTCTAGCAATTGATTAACCGTTGTTATTATTGAAAATATCTTATTAACATTCTATGAAAAAAATTTCATACCTAATCATCCTTTTAGTTAACTGGCTTAGTTTATAACTTTAACTACTTTCGCTAAAACGGGAACCCCTCATTGAGTTAATTGAGGATTCAGTTAAGTGTTACTGCTCCCTCGTGTATTGCTCCGGTCCTAGCGTTGAGGATATTCCCAAAGCATTCCAGATACACCCCATTCATTCATAATAAAATCATGAACTGTAATTAATTTGTCATTGTTTATGTTTATCTGAAAATAATGTATTTCTCCTGTGCAGTGTATTTAGTGAAACATATTAAATGTATATATCTGAAAAAAACCTGTACTAGAACCCAGGAAGGATTTTACACTCAGTGTATGGTATAGATTATATTTCAGAATAACGATTGAGAAGGAAGTTGATTTATCTGAGATCACGCTGAACCGCCAAGTTTCCCTTCAATTAGTTGTGCCCACTTTATAGAGGCAGGGTGGGCCACAGGAAGCCCTGAAGATTCCAAAGGATCTACATGTGGTGGTTAACTGGCATTTTTGTGGTTTTCCATAAACAATTCTATGATTTTCGTCATAAAATTTTTGTTAAATAAATCAGTTACGTTACTGTCTCCTGTTTTAGGTATGTTCTTGTCTTTTATATTGGCGTCGTAACGCTGCAATCCCAGTCTTTAGGAATTTTCTTGCAATCTCAAATAGCTTGGTATTGTCCTTAAATTGCTTTCACTAGTTCTTCACCACCATATTTCAGGAATTCAGGGGCAATGTTGCACAAGAGTGAAATAACGTTGAAGAACACAATATTCTGTTAACTTTTTTTATAATTCCCTTGACCGAATTCGTATGAAAGATAAAATACTTTAATATTAGCGATTAGTGTAAAAAATGCACTAATTTTTGTAGTTCTTAGATTACTTTCTGTAATCTTTTAGAAGAGCCGTTATACGTTACATAGATAATTTATTTTCTAATGCACTATAAATTAATTTAGTTTGCTTGTTAATGCATATAATTATTTTAAACATACTTACATAAACACCCCCCTTGCATGTCTTCGGTTGAATGTCGAGAGGATTAATGGATGGATTTTAATTGAAGGCCGGAGATTCTCCGGTAGATTAAATTATCAATTATGTAGATGAGCTAAAGTGCCTTCGTTGATTGTCCATGAATGTGAAATCTCGCTAACATAATGAAAGATGTTAAGATTGAAATGTAGATCTTTCATGTAGATGTAGATTTTTTATAGATAGAGCGATAAAAAAGTGAAGTGGAGGGATATTTAGAGCTTATATATAAAATGCACCACGTCTTACATTAATATTACCATTAGTAGTGGCCTTATAGTTACGAAGATAACAGTTGGTATATATTTTTGTAAAATAAAAAGTTGAAACTAACGTAAAAAGTCCATAGTCATAAAAAGTATATATTTGAATATTGGTGTTGTTCGAAGTATAGAAATCAAACTTGAGGTTAGTTCTAATTGAAAAAAAAATTGAATGGCGTCTAGGAAAATAGTATAAGCATGCCCGACATCCTTATTTTGTCGCTCTCACAAAAAAACCTCATAAGATAAGTGATGCATTGTTATGAATATATAGAAGAGACGATTTATTGCTTTGAAGGTTCTATAACAGCAGACGCTAAATCGGCGCGCCCTTGGCGATAAACATTTGGTGGGTACACAATTTTCACCACTTCAATTGGCTCAAATAAGCAGTATTGGTTCAGACGCAGAATGAGAAGGAAAATAAAATGCTTTAGTTCATCGAGAAAAAGAAAATACATATTTTTTGTATATGAACCATTTTTATTGTCTCCCTTTAGATTTCATGCTACTGTCTGTGCGGTAGGGGCAGCACAACTTAGTGTTTCAGGTAATGTTCCTATACCCCACATTGTCTTGTGCGGTTCACGTTCAACAGGAGTTCGTACTATTGTGTAGAGAGGTTATGGTAAAATATCGCACTTGTTGGACTATATACAAATATGTGTATTCACATATTTTTTTTACACATTTTTTTTTAACATTATGTTATTTAGTGCAGTAGATTTTTCCGGCTATAGAAAAAAAAGTTATACTCGAAATGGTATAACCCGAAAGTGGGTAAGACAATATACGTGTGATTTTTTTTTTTTTAAATATCATAATTTCACATGCTGTAATTTTATACAGCTATAATATTCGCAAGCCAATCCCGTTCTATTTATAGATATTAATGGCTGTCCTACATAAGGCCCAAGAGGCAATCCCGGTATTCCAGCGTTTAAATATTTCACGAAGGGGAGGCGGAGGAAGAATGTCGCGGCGAGCCTGTTCCAGTTCGGGGCCCACTTTTCTTCACTAGGCTAGCCTTTTATTAAATCATTGGAATCCAAGATTCATGGCTATTTTCCCTGCGACGGAATGGGATCGGTCCGGCTTGATAATCCTCCATCGGGGCTGGCCAGGATTTTCCGACATGTATTCGTCACAGTTGTAATATAGCATGTTTTCTTGAATAAGGAATGCGAGATGAATTTAAAAAGTATCATTTGGTGCGATTGAATTATTGAATAATTGATTTTATACAGTAGATTACTGTGAAAGGTCTGTTTTGAAAGACTTTTAAAAGGTCATATCTTGTAATCAATAAATCCCTCCTTAAAAAGAAAACAAGTACAACTCAAAGTTACAAGTTAACAGATACTGTGCCAGTTCCCCGAATCTTTGGGAAGGTTTTGATAATTCGACACTGACACAACTGCTCTCTAATGGCAGACTACTCGGGTTGTGCATCGCAAAATGGCGGTTTTCTGCCAAAAGAGCCTATATGTTAATTCGGTCATTGTGTTTCATTTCTTGTTAGTAGTAATAGATATTTTACTATTGCGAAAATTTTCGTTTTCCATGAAAGTATTTATTTTGACTGTTTCGGATAAAATTTTGGCCAGTATGTACCTACATTCCTACGTATCTTGTGAAACTTATAGAACTGTATACAAAGATTTTGGTAGAAAAAAAATTATAAATCTCTTTATTATAAGAAAAAAGTTTTATCATTTTATTGGCATTTATGAAATATGTACTAGCTTTTGCCCGTGGCTTCTCTCGCTTGGAATTTTGTCTGCCACATAAAGTTTCGTGAAAGATCATTTTAAATAAATAATTTAATTATTTTTAAAAAATATAAGTTACTCGTACATCCAAAATTTCAGATGTCTAACTTCAAAACTGACAGATTCTATACAACCTTTGAACCCCTATTGTATTAAAGGGGAAACCCTTGGGTCGGAATTATCCAAATTTCTTTCTGAAACTATACAAGGAACCTATCTACAAATTTCAAGACGCTAAGTTCCTGATTTGCCTTTAATTATGTACTATAACGGGTGGGGGTACATGCCCTCGTGCCCCCACATAAATCCGCACTTGCTGTAGCCTATGATGTATAACCTATTTTTTAAAAATAAGTTTCATCCAAATCCGTTCCGTAGTTTTTGCGTGAATGAGTAACAAACATAAATACAAACATTCGCATTCATAATATTAGTAGGATATCAAAACAATAGTTTCACTCATGTTCTTTCTGATATTTTAACCACTATTATCATGTGATTTGCCTTTAATTATGTACTATAATGGATTCTCTACAGTAACTAAAAAACTATCGGGGGGGGGGGGGCAAGCCCCCGTGCGGCCCCCTAAATTCACCCTTGCTATAGCCTATGTGTTATTCTGATGTATAACCTATATTATTGTAAAGTTTCATCCAAATCCGTTCAGTAGTTTTTGCGTGAAAGAGAGACAGACATGCAAACTTTCGCATTTATAATATTAGTAGGACTAAGGTGGTTGTGTTTTGGCGTGCTCGATCTGTTATATTATAAATATTTTTAAGAATTGCTAAATCACAAATCCACTGATTCGGACTTCTTTAAGCTGTTACACAAAATATAGCTCTGTTTTTGAATTTTAATCGAAAAAATGTCGAAAAAATCGGGGTACCTCTACTGAAGCGTTGAGTATCTATTGTAATAAAATTGAATGCACAGTTTTCAAAATTAATCCCACTCTTTATTTACTCTTTATATTTATTAATAACGATTTTATAAAATCTGACGCTTTGTATTTCTTACTATATTCTCTGTATTACTTTACTATAAATTCTGTAATTTTTTACTTCGTACTGCAAAGATTTTTGTAGTTGCTTTCTGTTTCTTTCATAGCCCTGAAGAAGGTCTACAGCGTAGGCCAAAACGTTGACACGATCAATAAAAATAAGTTATTTTTTGTGGTATCATTGACTGCACCCCCTGACCAATTCAATACATCACAGTTTTATAGTTTGTATATTGTGCTTGATCCTCCATCCGTCGTACACCGGTTACCGCCCTAGTAATAATAAAATAAAAATGGACTGAAAATTATACTTTAACTGACACCGAGTAGTGTTTTTTTAATGGGAATTAGTCTAAATATAATGTTACTTATACATCGATTCTTAAGACATTAATACCAATTTTCTTCATTAAAACCTTGTTCTATATCTGATATTCCCAGTGTGCTCAGTAATGGGTTCATGGGGGCTCCCTAATAATTGAATTTTCGCTTGTATTCCCTATATATTTTTTTTTCTTTTCTTTTTATTATGCTATAGTTTTATGTTTTTTGTAGTTATTCATGAATTGTTAATATTTTATTCCCTTATTCGCAAAACATTGGCCCGGAACACCTTAAATTTCCTTAATTGCCTTATAAGGAACACCTGTGCTGGATTTCACTTATAACTTCTTGGGAAGTGCAAGAATAAGTTATGAATAATTGTACAAGTCTTCCAATTTAACATGTTAATTTTAGTGTGTACATAAACAAATCAACGTTTTTATGCAGTAAGTACGTATTAACAAAGTTTATTATTATGTTTTAGGATTTGTTTCTTTAACTGGTTCTTATTTCTGTTGCACCTGTGCATAGTGGGCTAAGTAGAATTTTGTGAATTTCAAGCTATCTACTTACAATTGTAATTTTTCTGAACTTATTTTAAGTTCAAGATTGGAGTATCAGCCCACGATTCACAAAGGAATATCATTCATTGCATTTGACGGAACACTTAGCGTGTTAGACACTACGAAAGAGAAAAAAATTACGAATCTAAGTAGATAGCTTGAAATTCACAAAATTCTACTTAGCCCACTATGCACAGGTACCACAGATTTATGGTCAGTAATACTAAACATTGATGCCTGATCCGCATCATTAAAATTAAGTTAATTGTGTAACCATGACTTGTATATATTTGTATTAACACCCATAAGAATGAAATGATTCGAAGCAAATAAAAAATTAAAAATTAGAAAAGAAATCCTGTACTCCTACAACCGATGAATGGTATGGGGTTCAATAAATGGTAGAGACTGTACTGTTTCTGCAAGGAGGTGAATTCTCCTAGATCTCGCTCAAACGCCAGATTTTCCCCCTCAGGAGGGTCTTATATCCCATAAGATCCATCTCCGACCGCTAACAGATTAAATAAAAGCTGCCAGCGAGTGAGATTTGAACCTTAGGCACGGCAACTCACCCCTCTCAAGCGGACCCACTCCGCTCCCTCTAAAAATTAGAAAATCTGATTGGATCTAAATTTAATCATTCCATTTTTTTTTTTTTATAAGTAGGTACTTTCTATTATAAAGATTCATCTTTTGGATCTAAAACGTTTTTATAAACTTTTATTCCTGATTGAAGGAACATGATGTGAATAAAACTTAAATAAGAGAAATCCCACTGACTAAAAAGAGGCCATAGAATAGGGTGAAGTTATTATCTTTCCTTATCGATCTTTTACTTCTATTTAAATGGAAATTAGGCATTTATTCAATTTTGCTTAAATTAAATGAATAAATATTTTAAAACATGATCTCCGGATTTATTAAGGACGAATTAGGAGTAGATAAAAATAACATTTGCCTAAAACTGCAGAGTTCTGACTACAATCTCTTATTGTTATACATGTTCATGTTATGGGAGAATGATATTTATTTTGAAATCTCTTACCTAAACCATAATTATAAATAAATTATGTTTTATTATAGGAATAACCAGCTGTGAAATAAAATTATATATTTTTTTATTCGGAAAATAGTTGACTGGATAATTCTAATAATGGATAAAATTGGTCAGGAGATACAGTCAAAGATTAACCATCGTCCGATTAACCATAGCAGCATAAGGTGACGTTAAATGTAAAAACAAACAACAAAGATCAAATGGCACCCGTCCTGAAGATGCCTGCATCTTAGGCCGAAACGTTGGCGCAATAAAATAAGTTTTTCTTACTTCGTTTAATCTTTAACGCATTTAATCCATTATAATAACATTTTTTGTTGAAATAGATTAAAATACTTAGAAAGTAGTAATATTTAGATTTTCACAGTAGTTTAAGAATTTTAAAAAATGTTTCAGCAAGCCTGTCAACCGATAGGATATGAAGCGACACATTTGTTTCTGAATTAATATTTAATATTATTTGTAGGTTAAAACATTTAATAAATAATAAAAATACCCGAAGATTCGATCCCGATAATACCAAACTCTTCAACCTTTCGTCCGCGGCCTACTACTCAAACTCAAACGCAATCCTCCCACCTAAGCCTCAGTCTCCCCTAAGAGGCTGCCCAGTCGGCACAGCGCACAGTGGAACGAGCGTTAGGGAGGACTAGACAATCATTAATATCTCCGCTTCTGGTTCTCCTTGAATAAGGCTATTGGTACGGTTTTAAGGCTTTTTGTATGGACTATTTAATTATATGATAAACAGGATCAGGTCTTTTAGGGGAAACATGTAAATATTCTCGATTTGATATTTTTTTTTTTTTGGGGAGGGGTTTGTTTTTCTATATTCTAAGTAACAATAAGTGATTGTGCTTCTGGTAATAAATCACGTTTAATTTTTATGATTTTCGGTCTAAGAGTCGAAATTAAAGGATCCGAATTTATTAACTAATTATTTAAAACATCTCTATTGTTTGATTTCCTGGATGATTTTCTTGCATGAAACACTCTGAAATTTCGGAATAACTTGTGATTTGCTTCTTGAGCATGTTCTGACTATTGTCCAATAGGTACTATAGCATTTTTGGCTATCAGCGTTCCGTGCACGAGCAGCTTGTTCACGGTGACTGGCATATAATACCAGCCATATAGAGATAGATATAATCGTGCTGTCACTTTCGTGTAGGCTTCAAAGTTATCAAGGTTTATAAATGATCCAGACGAAAATAACTTGTAAAATTATTGCAAAGCGTTTAATTAGAATTTCGTCAACACTTGATATAGCTGATGAAGTTTCTGGGGAAGCAAAAAATTTCCTTGCAGTATTTCCATCATTGCTTGTACCAAAACCTTGTCTTACGTGATCTACACAATACCTAACTGAATTTTAAAATCATGTTGAACTTGATTTTTTTCCTTGCAAGCAACTCCTTTTGCTCTGTTGTTTTTGCACTCCAGGACTTGAAATCTAGTCGGTAAGAGATGTGAACACCTGATCAAACAATGCCAAGGGGACATTTCAATGAGTAATACTCGTCATTAACTATTTCCTTGTATGTAATTATTTTTAGATTGTTCATTTCTTTAGGTGTTGCATTGCACTAGGAACACGTCATAGCTGAATAAGTTTCAGTTAAAATATTACATATTTTGCCATCAACCATAGTTAATAACATTCTATAATTGATTGAAATTTTGTCATTTATATAGGGAAGTAAGTAAATTATCAATTTGTGTCTGAATGTCTCGAACTAAAGACGCTACAGTTTCATCCGTTTCTCTCGTTTAATTCAAAGAAATAGGCCTGCAAAATGGAGTCGATGACGGACATTCATTTTTCCAGACTATTTGATTATTCTCAGAATTTATCAAACTAATCGGTACTAAACAGGCGATCAAAATGGCCGAATCATTGCTGAAAGTTTCAGATGTAACGTTGTTTATATCCTTATTGGTTACCCTCCCCATCACATCCCCATTTAATGTTTAACGTTAAACTACGAAAATTATCATTCCCTGTTTCGCTACTCACGACTTGTAAAATCCGAGAAGAAGTATGGTCAAGTAGATTTTGCAATACGACATGTGCTCCAGTCTCACTAACCGATATGGATTCTTCTTGGGGATAACAGTCTTAATTTTTGATCTGATAGTAGCTGGGGTAAAATGATGTATATCCTAATGCTTTTGCATTATTTCTGAAGGCATTGTACTTAAACTTAGTAAAATCAGCAGCTGTGTATAATGCTAATGCCTTCTCGGTCTCTTGATTTTTTGGTTTTAAAAGGTTTTCACAAAATTGTTTGACACTCAGTACATGTTCGGGGTGCTCCCTAATAAAATTGACCATATTTTTTACGTCATCACATTTTTTTTATTTTTCATGACAAAAGCGAACAAATCCTCTGAACATTTTCAAAAACTTTCCGTTTTTCTCCGTCTTTGTCTATCGGATAATTGTTCGAGTGACTGTTGATGATGACGATGGAGGTAGGTCCTGGCTAACACCTTCGGGAACAATGAAATCTACATTCAACCAGTTTTCATGCTTCTCCAGAAAATAATTGATATTCCTGTGGGACGAAATCCAGCGAGAGTACAAGCTACCACTGAATTTTCTTAATTTTTCCCGTAAGCAGAACTTTGCGGTATTTGAAATTTGTTCCAGTCCAAACTAATTAATCCATGCTTCCAGTTCAAGGTCATAATCTTTAAAAATTTATGATTAAATTGAAAAACTTGAAGATTTGTTGTAGGAACCATTGCACCTTTGTCGTTCAAATACCACACACAAACTGAGTTTCATTGTTTATACTATAATGTTAGATAAGGATTATTCGGATAAATGAGAGTAAAAAAACATTGGTAAACAAAAGAAAACTTGTAGACGCCAATATCAACAGAAATTATTTGAAATTAATTCTCAATGCGCAGAAAAGAAAAGAAAAAGAAAAAATCATTTTCTCGGAAAATAGCACTTAGTAGCAGAATCCGACTAATGGAAAAAAAAACTTCAAACATTCTAGTTATTTACTGGGAAGGTATTTTTTGGGTAGATTTTAAGTGATTTTTGCAATTGATATTTTTAGTTTTATACCCAATTTTCACCAAAAATCCCAGACGTTTGAAATAATCCCAAGTTTTATTTGCCTAATATATCTTATTATGGATGAGTTCTTTTCCAGTAAGTACACGATTATTTTAAGGCATTACCTCGAACAGAGTGGATTGCTTTAAACATATGAGTTTTATGTTATATGAGAAAAATTTATATTTCAATTCAGAATTTTTTATTTGATTTGATTTCACAATTAATTTATTTATGGATTTTTTTGAGAAGAAGTATAAAGTATAATTTAGGATCAAAATAAAGGACAAATTTAGTTATTAAAGAATTGGTCCAATGTCCAACAAATGCGTTGATTCGTTCCACTGTAAGGCGATTATGAACATCTTAGGAATTCGATAATAAGACCAGCAACTTTACAGGCCCATCTTAATCTTCGTGCCACAATCACTTGAACAATATTTGCCGAGTGCATGCTTCTCAATCCCGCGTTAATATCCTATATTCCTCAGTTGACTATATCCTTTTTTTTGGACCGAATATTCTAAGTAACACCTAATTTTCGAATAACTGAAGAGGTTACTCATCCTTCAGGGTTAGAGGCCATGTTTCACATCTTTGAAAATTTGGTTTTATAAATACTGATTTTTAAATTTCGGGACGAAAGACTAAGCTTGCGTATTCTCGAGACCGAACGATAACAAACATTTCCCGCCTTTAATCGCGCCTTTATTTCAATAAATGAAAGCGAATCACCTTGTTTTGAACATGCGCAAACCTCGAACCGATTCTGACCTTATTTTAAGTTTTCGCTCATATGCATCCTTACCAGATTTACTAATTTCTTTAGTAATAATTCCTGTTCAATCAATACGTTATACATTTGACGGTCGATGGGATCATAAGCTTTATTAAAATCAATATAGAATTTACGAACGACTCCTAATATAATATAATAAATAATATTAATTAAAAAGAAAATGGTAGTGTCTAGTTTTATGATCCGCTTATCAAGTTTTATCCATGTTTCTTAGCAACTTTTAGAGAGGATCGTTGGAGTCAAAACAGGAACCCATCCATTTTGTCATCAGAAAATGCCATGTCTTGCAAAGTCTTTCCTCGAGCTTAGTTTAATCTGGGTATATTGTATAGGAAAGCAGGGATCTCCTCCTGACTTCATTATCTGCTTGTCTTGTATAAATTTTAAGAGGTCTTTATCGGAGCTAATTCGGCGTTTATTTCTGTGTCGTCTTAGCTGTGTACTCCATAAACTCTCATTATATAGATAATGAATGATATCTGATACTTGTATGATGTTCTCATATCTGATAATATTCCTTCGTATTTAGAACCTCTTAATTAAGGTGATAATTAGGATCCTACAAACGATCGATATCCCTTATAATGAGCTAATATAAAATAAAGTGACAGTCTTGCATAATTTTTAAAATAAATAGATTTCTCTGTATAGAAATTATTAACGAAATAAGTGAACTTAAACAAAATAAATCTGAATTATGAGTCACAAATATTTGTTGATTAATAATTCAATACAGACTAATAAAAGAAAACTGGGAGTCCAACGAACGAGACTTTTATCCGAGAATACTGGGCCTTTTTTGTGTAATTTGGCATATAAGTGACAGGTGCCCTTTAGAACCAAAGTTGGCTGAGGATTCATTGTCATATAAAGGACGAACTCATGCGGCACTAAGTTGACACTATGTAATATTTCTTTTTTCCCTTATATTCATGCAGTATAATATGCAATTTAATGTTTTATTAAGTGTGCTAATATTATATTTTTATCATTATATATGTATATGTATATGTATATTTCTATATATATATAGAATATTCGGTTCGGAGAAAAAGGATAACACCACTAGATAATTTAGGAGTCTACCAAACGCAAAATGTCGGGGCATGCACAAAGTATTATTTTACGGAGTATAAAATAGTAAAAAATTTTATAGGCGATTGTGTTGCCAAGATCACGATGGACTCTTTAAGTTCACCATGGCCTGAGTAAGGAGCGAAAGTTACTAAGCGCTGTTCCGATTGATCTCAGGGAGAGACCGAGGCGTAGGTTGGAGGATCATTTCAAGAGTGATCTGGTGGATTCTGGTTTGGTTACTGGTCTGCGACCGAACGTTCTTAAGCAGAGACTGGTACCGCAATTGAGTCTTTGTGTTCGATAAGCCCTATTATTATACATGTGGGTTTAATATTTGTATTCCGTATTAGAAGTCCTAAGTTTATTTAAATAACGAGAATGTCATGTAGGAAGTGACCATTTACATTTTTGTGTAAGGTGTTTACAATATAGCAGAAATAAGAATTTAAAAAGCATCAAGGATTCAATATTTCCATTGGAACACAGGCTTTTGAGTTGCGTTACTTGTTGCGATAGTTCTGCCAGTAAGATATACATTATATCTCTTCTTCCCCCCCCTTTCGCTACCTCTTTTGTGCCATTTAGCTTAGTGGGGCCTCAATCCATTGGAGCCATTCTTCCCGTCATTCATTTGAGCCAGTGTTTTTCTTCTTTTACCTCCTATTCTTTGGATATAATCCTCATACAGGATTCTCGTCTCTTCGCCGTGGGGTCTTCTGTCTATCGTGCGGGTTTCCATAACCTTTCTAGGAAACCATTCTTCGTCCATGCGACAGACATGGCCGAACCACTTGAGCTTTCTTTTTTCGACGGAGGTCTTCAGTTCTGCCTCCTACTCCCTTGTTTATATTCCGCACTCTGTCCCTCCTTGTTTTACCGACCATGGTCGGTAGGTATTTCATTTCAGCTCCTGTTGTCCGAGTGATGTGCTTGTCAAGCATGACCCAACGTTCACTCCCATATGTGAGTGTTGGGAGGTATATTGCTTTGAATATGTGAAGTTTCGTCGCTTTCCCTACATTTCGGTGGCCAACTAAGCTCTTACAGATCTGGTAGTATATCTGATTTGCTTTATTACTTACTTCTGCGTCTACTTTACCAGACCTTCTAATGATTTTTCCTAAATAGGGAAAGAGGTCCTCCACTTCGAGAACCTCACCATTGTATAACAAACGCACATCTTCCTGTTCATGCCTAGATATGACAAGGACTTTGCTTTTGGCAATAGTTATTTGCATTTTTATAAATTGCTTTTATAGCATTGATAAGATCCCCTGGGACGTCTTTATTCGCCAGAGCATTCCATATCTCCTGGTGTGGAACAGAATCGAAAGCAGCCTTCTAGTCGAGAAAGTCTAGGAAAATGTCTTTGTCTCGGTCCCATGCTCCCTCTAATACTTTTCCAAGAACAAAAATGTGGTCCTGCGTCTGTCTACCGGGTCTAAATCCAGCTTGTTCCAGTTCGAACTGTTCCTCCACGATTCGCCGTAGTCTCTTTTCGAGTATATCTTGTATACGACAGAAAGTAGACAAATCGGCCTATAGTTTTTACATTCTGTAGTAATGTCTGTTGACATTATGTATTATTATTTATTAGTTTTTTTTTTCCGATTGATCTATCATTTTAGGTAATGAATGATTAAATTTTTAATATAATCAACACGAAAATTAAATTACCGACTTCATCAAAACTTATAAAAAATATATTTTTTTTATTATTCAAAATCTCTCTCTTTTTTATACCGTGAAATGACGTAATATAAACTTCTTTTTTAGATGAAAACGTAATTTGATGACAGCTATCTGCCAAAATTTCCCGGAAGTAATGTGCGTTAATTGACTTTTATTTCTACCTTGACGGTCGTCTGGCCCATTAGGCATACGTGTCACCATTAGCTGAGGGTATTATTTTCGCCGCTATTTCACACTGTCCTCCCACCAAATATATATCAACCGAAAATATATTTATGTATTATATATCTGCGAGGGCGTGGACGTTTGACACCCCACGACAAAGGATCACAGTTTTTCAACTGCACAGTTCGTTAGAGCAGGACCGTCATAATGTTTGTGATTTGTTTTGGAACGGAAGGTCTGTACGGGTCCTGATAATGCAGGCTATATTCCAATAGTATTTTATTCTATACAATTCAGTTGACGATCGCAGTCCATTCCCCGCCCGTGTTTGTTTTGTCAAAGCTTATAGACTAATATTTATTTGCACCGCGGTCCAGTGACTTGTTTATTAAAATATTTCGTTCGAATGCGAGGTCTAACAAAAAAAAGTTTGGAAACATATTCATGTATATTATTATGGAGTTCATATTGTTTTCATATTATTTATTATAATATACGTATTTTATCTGTATATATTTCGTTAGTCTAGAATGAGAAATATGCTGTAATATTTCTGATATTAAGTTAACCAAATCTATTTTCTTGTTGATATACATACTTTTATAGTTGATGCGATAAGAATTCATTAATCGAAATTTTTTAATAATATATAAATTATAGATCTAATTAAATGGAGAAATAAAGTCTCAGATCTTTTTATTCGCTCAGAATTTAGAGATGCGTGAAACTTTAAAAACTGTAATGTACGATAAAATAATATCGAATTTTTGACCAATACCTCTATATTTTTTAGATAAGAATAGAAAAATATTTTTTTCCGGGATCAGGTTTCTTGAGAATGACAAATGTGTACGGTAACAATAGAACATATTTCTAGTCAAGAGGCTACATATAGTAATAAAAATCATGTAGTATAAGTACTTAAAAAATACATAAAATAAAAGAAAATATGCCAACAAATAATATGTGAAGACAAATGAAATATATAAAAAATAATAAAACTATTAGAGACGAAAAATAAAAGTAAGTCATTGGTTACCTTTGATTTATATGAGTTCATAATTACAACTTTCCAGAAAACATCTGTTTGAGAATTAAGATGTCGGAGATGCATGCGTTTAAATGAGGCTTGGGAAGAAGCCTGGCGGATATTAGGGAATGAGTTCCATACTGGAGCGGGCGAGAAAGGAACGTTCGAATATTTTGGTTCTGTATAAGTGTATGAAAATGGAAACATGTGTAATGATTGTAATAGCTAGATCCTGTTCCCTGGGATCGGACTGAAGATTTGAATTGTAAGAGACTACAGATGTAAGAGAAACGTTGCGAGTTGTTGGATTTGTTTAAAAATAAACTTAGGATTAGTAAGGATTATCTGCGGATAGAAAGAAAAAGTAACTTTAGCTACTCATGAAAACTCCTTGGGGTATTAATGACAAACCGCGGTGAGAAATTCATGATTCGCCTCAAACTGTCCTCGAGTATCCTCGAGACCCTTTACACCGCAATAATCTAAAAGATCTTGTGAAGAACTTAAGGGTAGCTAGTATTAGAAGATGACGAGAACGATGTAATAATTAAACGGAACTTATTGAATGTGGGATATTTGGGCGATGTGGTGTTTCAAGGAGAAAGGTCTTGGTCAAAAGTGATGCCTAGACTTTTAACAGAGGAACTAAACATGATGGTGTGATCATTTTAGATTAATATGGGGAATATGTGGTTGAATTAAAGCTAAGTATTGGAACCAATTGCAATGACCTGAGTTTTCGTAGGAGTTGACTAATTTTAATTTGTATTCAGTCCTCTCTGGAGCTTCCACCATTGTATTCTAATGGTCAAGGAAAAGATACTAAATGTAATCTCACTGTTCTCTGATCAATTGTGGTATTGCTTCTAGTACGGAGTACATAGAGACGGTAGTAACAGATTGATCGAGCTATCGATTGGATATTGGTAAAAGATCGAAAACCTCATTCTTGACAAGCCTTAACACCCTAATAAACCCAATAAACCCAGGTATTCTTTGTTCGGCTATATAAATGTAAATTAGAGTTTAATAACTGCTCATTACTTAAGAATACTTGGTTTTATGGCTCCTAATTGGGCTATAACCGCCTATCTCAAGATCTATCTTAATGGCCAATATCGGAAACTGCTTCAGCCTAACTCATACCTCACAATTATCTCTACTCATAACATAGGTAATTAAGTTTCCAATATTTTAATTGGAATGAAGTCGTGCGTTAGTGAAGTAGATTATGTTGATAACAAAAATAAAGCATTATTAGTAAAAACGTAAACGTGCGGAAAGGCATATGTAATTGCAATAAAATCATTAAAATTGCCCCGCGTAGTTAAGCGTTCTTTATGAAATACAATAAAGAATTATTGACTCAAGATTTACTTTAGTTTGATCAACTAATCATCTGACTCTTTTATTTTAAACTTTTAAAAAATAAGTAATTGAAACACGAGTTGATGGGAACGGGTTGTCTTGAAAAAAATAAATTTCAAGATCTAACACTTAAGATATTTCAAAATCTGTAATTGATTATCTCAGGAAATTCAGGAAACATTTTTTTTTTTCTTACTTAAAGATCGTAAATTAAAGGAATAGTTCCAATTATAAGACAGAGCAAAATTATTATTCAAATATTTTAATGATTTAAAGCTGGCACTAACTTAATTTATTTATTTTTCGACACGAATCGACGTAACAGAAGTTCATTAGTATTCTTGTTGAGTTTTCCTTGTTATTTCATTTTCTTACCTCTCATTTCCGAGGAAATTATTTATAAAGCCTTTTTGAGTACTCATTTTTTTCTTAACTTCGTTTTCATTGCATTATTGACAAATCATGAAGAAAATGGATTTCAAACACTAAGATAATAAAAACTCAAAAGATTTTTTCACTTATGTATAGTCTTATAAATTATATGGAATTTATGTTGTAATTTATTTAAGTTCATATTACGATTATTTTTACATCCATTCAGGAAACAGAATCCATTCGCTCGCACAAAGAAATGAACATCTATATACCCATGTTGGTCACCAAAATAATTAGCAAACTTCTAGTGGTCATCTCCAGACCAATAAATTGATTCATTTAACCATGAATCAATTCTCATTAATAAGATCCTGAAAATTTCATCAAAATGAGTCTATGACGCAATAATTCTTCCCACGGTAGAATTCTTAGTAATTTCCAATCACCAAGTTCATTGCACTCACCATCCTGGAGTTGTTAATTCAATTAGTAATAAATTAGTTTCTAGACTCGCCTGGAGTTGTATCTACTTTTGGCCCACCCACTATATTTTATTCTATCAACCCTGAGAAGGTAGCCAATGGTGGACAAGGAACTCCTTGTTTTTGTTAGTCAGAGTGTTTTTCAAGCGCAGAAAAAATCGTATACATAATTTTCAATTCAATTATTTTTACATGTTATAAAAATAAATTAGTATTATCAGAATAAAAAAACACTTTTTTAATAGCATTGGTCTAGATATCTCTTATCAAACTGTTTTATATATATATATATATATATATATATATATATATATATATATATATTTGGACAAAGCTGAACAAACTGGCAATGAATCCTCCCAACATTGATCCTAAACGACCACCCCATCATTTTCAACTCCTCTGTCAAAAATCTAGGCATTACTATTGACCAAAAACTTTCCTGGAAACCCCATATCACCTAAATATCCCGACGATCAATTAGTTCCCTGAAATTATTGCATCGATCTCGGCATCTCCTTACATAATCTACCCGTAAGCTTCTCGTATCATCCCCCACTTTGGCTACTGTAGTATGATATACAGGAGCCTTCTGAAAATTCTTGAGGGCCGATAAAAAAAAAAATAATGAACTGCGCTTTAAGATTTGTCCTTGGTACTTCGAGGCGATACCCGGGTGTCACAACACTACGATGAGTGGCTCTTCCCTCCCATTCGTAGACAGTATTTCCTTAGTGCTCTTCTATACCGATCCATTAACTCGCAACACCCTTCATATATCTACAGTCTCCTCCAACTCAAATCCTCAGTCCAGCACCACAAAACAAGATCCCGCCTTTCCTATCTCTACACTCGATTCCACAGAACCAATGCATTCGAGCGTTCCTTTCTCTCCCGCTCCACCACTCTGAGGAACTAAATCCCTCGTTTCATCTGCCATAAATCTTCACTGGCTTCATTTAAATCCTTGCTTTTCTAACAATCCATGACATCCCAAAAAGATGCTCTCCAAGCAGGTACAATCTTCTGCCTAAATAAATTAGTATTGAATAATCGAGTATGTTGCCTACTCGATTATTTTTCCGTTTTACGTGTTTTATTTATTTTTTTCTCAAAGAAGATATATATACTATGTAAATACTTTCTTGCATTCATTTATTTTATTTAGTAATTTTATAATTAACTATTTTATTAATTTTGTTTATAATTATTTTGTTGGTATTAATATATTTATTTTTCGACAATTAGTTAAAATCCTGTCAAATTTCCTACTTTTTAGTTATTTTATTTCTATTTTTATTTTTATTATGTTTTTGTCACTTTTAATTACTTCATGATGTAGCCTTCTGCCCAGATGTATATTATGTTTATTTTTTATGTTCATGATTGTTATTCTAAAGGTACTTGGTCCAAGAATAAAGTTTGTTTTCTGTTCTATTCTAAAATACACACAAAAATATATCAATATTTTTTTTAACATTTCAAAGAGACAATAAACAAAGAAAATATATAGTATATTTTAATATTATATAATAGTGAAATCGAATTCCTACGACACTATCGTTCTACTTCTTTCCCACATCCAATTATTTCTGTAGGTCAAAGACTATAAGGTGGCTGTTTTAGAAATGATAAGGAAGAAACTAGGACATGATACTTTAGGAGGACATTGCATTCTATAAAGAAAACATTACAACCTCTGTTTTATTGTGACTAATATTTTGTTTAATTTTTAATGAAAGAAAATAATCAATTATTAACAAAGTAAATATTAAATTCGCTCGTTCTTCTCGACCTTTTGTTTATTCGAATCCTTGTCTCTACGTGAATAAAATATTAAAGTAATTTATTTATTTTTACTTAAAGTTCTGTAGAGGCTACGTATTTCAGTATCTAAATGCAAAATAAATTATGAAAGTGTTTCTAAATGTCAGTTTATAATTAGTCACATAAAATATTATTAAAATTTAACAAACATTTTAACATACATTAAATTTTGCTATCATAATTACCAGTAATGATGAGTTAATAAATCTGCAGAACCTAATATATATAAATATTAGGTTATTCACATTCAGGTTCACTTTCGATCTTATGACCTGCATTACAATACCTGAAGAAGACCTAAAGTGTGGGTCGAAATAGTTGTTTCTAACAAATAGTTTCTAACCAAGTTAACATACGGTGGATGAATTGTAAGGAAGATACATAGGTATTGAACATTATAATATTGATATACAAGATACTTTCTTATATGAACTTATTAGGTTAACTATTTACTATAGACTGACATTATATCTTATTTGATATTCTAGATCTATGTTGAATAATATTAGTTTACCTTGTATATATGAGGAAGAAAATGGTCTGGGTGGAGGTCAATGGTCTCTTAAAGAGGGAGAACTATTTATTGGTAACGTTTCACCCTCATTGCAGGTCTTCTGGGCTAGTGTCATCGGCGGGGGTTAACACTGGATTGCCAGTCTAGTGTCTTCTGGGCTAGTATCATCGGCGGGGGTTGACACTGGATTGCCAGTCTAGTGTCTTCTGGGCTAGTATCATCGGCGGGGGTTAACACTGGATTGCCAGTCTAGTGTCTTCTGGGCTAGTATCATCGGCGGGGGTTAACACTGGATTGCCAGTCTAGTGTCTTTGGTAACGATGGCTTACCAATTAACAGTTCTCCCCATGAAAGAGGATTTTCTTGACCTCAACCCGGACCGTTTTCTTTCTCTTCTATTCTAGGTCTAATTTACACTATTTACATGCTATGAAATAACCACACCATTAATACTAACACATCTCCTCTCTACTCTCTCTAATCTTGAAGCCAGAACATATACAATTAAAAGAAGCGGGAAATAAGAGAAGATCAAGAAAGTTTATGAATAAAAATAAAGCTGACAACACGGAAATTATTTCATAACTTAGAGGTTAGGACCCCACAAGCATACACAATAACTTTATACAATATTTTTATTCATATAATTCCTTCACTATTTCGTTCAACTTTTCTATTACTCTACATTGTTATATTATTATTTTCTTGGTACTGTAATGTAATTTTATAGTTATTTTGTTTTGTCTGTTTTCTCTCACAGCCCTGAAGATGACCTGCAAAGTAGGTCGAAACGTATGCACACAATAAGTATGCACTTATTTGGTGTTTCAATTGACTGCACCTCCAACTATCTCTATCCTTACATACACAATAACATTAGGTCATCAACCGAATCACATGATGCGGTGACAACTATTTAAGGAATTGACTGTTCGTCCTCCGACGGGACTATAATAATAATGTTTTATTTTATTTATCATAATCATCATCACAATCATTTTATCCCCATTTACCGCTGCGCAGTGTTGCGTCACAATTCGTAGGGTCTGGACCAGATGTCTCGTTCCTGGGCCAACTCTCTTCTCCTACTCCAGTCCATGTCCCGTCTCTTTAACACTCTCCTCCTAAGAAAGGCGTGGTCTTCCTCTTGGTCTTCTACCCTCCACGCGAGTTTCGTACGTCCTCCTGGCAGATCTTTCCTGGTCCATCCTAAGGAGGTGACCGAACTACCTTAGCTTGTGCTCCACTAGGATGGTCTCAGCCGGCTTAACTTTGAGACTAGTCCGTATGATACGGTTGCGTATCCTATCTCGCCGTGTTCTTTTTCGCGCTTTACGAAGAATCTTCATGGATTGTATCCGATTCTTGTGTTTCGAGGTGAGGGCCCACGATTCGGAAGAGTAGAAAAGAATACGGAGGAACGTCGATTTACAAATCATCAGTTTTCCTCGTCACTTCCCTTTTACCCAGGAAACAAATTAAATACTCTGCACCGATTACTTCAGAAACTTCCTCATCAATGTAGCCGTTTTCGTTGAGATGAGTACCTAGATATTTGAAATGATCAGCCTGCTCTAATCTTTCTCCGCTCGCTCTTATCACCCTCATTATTCTCTGGGATTTCTTCCTAATCCTCATACATCTGTTCTTTTCCGGATTGATTCTCATGTTTATCGCGGCCATTTCCATTTGAAGAACATTTATGTTGTATTGGAGGTCTTGGTCGTTGGAAGCCAGCAAGACCAGGTAATCTGCGAAAGCTAACACAGAAAATCTTAAGGGTTGTAAGTTTCTGTGTCCTAGCTGGAACTGTCTCATTCTTAGCTTAGCTTTCTATTTCGCTTTATACAGGGACTACTACGAAGAGAAGCAGACTCTAGTAACAACCATGACGAATACCTGATTTTGTCTCAAATTCCTGTGACATGTGGTTTCTTGTTCAGACAACATTCCCGGTTTATTATAAAGACTCGTCATAATTTTATTTATGTATAGTTATATCAATACTCATATATGAGAGCAAAGTGAGAGGAATTTTTTTTTGGGTAGTCTAGATTCTCTTAAGTGTTTTAAGTTGATATTATGTACTGGCTTTCAGTAGTCCTAATTTTAAATAATAGCTCTAGGATATATTTTAAATTTCAAATTTACGAGAAATAATTTTAATTTTAAAAATGTGGAAATTCCTTGTAAAAGTTTGTCCATAAAGGTACAGCCTCGCCAGACTGGGGACACTCGCTAACACCTTGTGATGGAGCACTGTTCCCAAAGAGCTCGGGCAGAATAAAGTCATTGTGTGGGGGGGGGGAGGCGATTGTCTAACTTTTCCACCGCCGTCTTATCGTTGGATCCTCATCTCGCCGGAAACAGAAGATGAAGTTATCTCAGTTTTTTTTCTCCCTTCCCTTTATGGGTCGCAAGACATAGATAGAACAGGATTTGTTGCAACCAAGATTTTTGGATGTGAATATATTATTTAATTATTTATTTATTTCCTGTTAATTTTTATAATTAAAAAAAAAATACCAGAAATTTTTGAGAAAATAAAAGTATTTCATAATTAGTGCATGAACCTTGCTTGTCCCGTTTAACGTTATTTTAGACTTCTATAGTTATTCGTACGATGCTTCCCTGAGATCCCTAGGTATGATTATGATAGGTATCTTTAACGAGTACCTCACATCACACATTCTCCAGACCTCCAATCTACGTATTATCTGAAGGACAGCGTAACCAAGTTTTTAACTCCCTTTAAAATATCCCCTTCTACCGGGCTGCGAACCTGAAGATTTTGAGCATCGGAGTTTGTTATGCTAACTACTACACCACAGGTGACCTAGCCTTGATTTTAATATGTCAGGGTTTGGGTAATGTCCCCAATGGAGACTGTGTAACTGAGTCAGCAATAGTAATAATAATAATTTACTATTATACAGTTCTAAATGTTTATCTACATAGGATTTAAGAATGGGCAAGTCATAGTTTGGACCAAGCTATTTTTTTCGGAGAACGAAAATATTGTTTCAAGCTGAAATGGAAGATTAGCCAAATGGAAACTCACATTCGTATCGTCGTTGCAAAGCTTAATTTAGTTGCATGAGTAATTATTGCTTTACATTTGATTTTTCTTTACATAATGATGATAATGCACACTGCCTTCGTCATCAGCTATCATTAATAAAAAAAGAAAGTTTGGAACAAAGGTTTAGTTTGGTTTGCTTTATTTCATTCATATAAGGTTAATACTTTTTTATGATAATTAAGAAAACTCTCCAAATTCGTCTATTGATTTGGAAAAATGAAAGCCCTTAAGAGGGGAAATAATAACTTTTAGCATATTCAAATTTAAGGTGAATTTCTGAACATAAATTGCCACGAAAAAACTGTAATACTTTTTTCCTGGTCGCTGTATTTGCTGTGAAAAATATGTTTCCAGATAATCAAATTATTTCTCAAATTAATGAAATTATTTATAGATGCTTCTTACGTCAACTTTCGATTTCAACTATGGATATTATGATTATAAAAAAAAAAAACTGTTAATTTTTCTTCGAAAGAGTAAAAAAAAAAAAACAGAACGGCCGAATTCTTGCCCCTTTGTAATCTCATGGGGTTTAATGGAGTCCGGACCTAGAGAAGATAAATTGGGGCATTTAGCTGCTAACAAAGCACAAGTAGGAAGAGCGGATTTCCCGATTCCTCCAAACAACGGCCCTGTAAAAGACTCAAGTAAAAGATTAATGTCGTCCAAGATAGGAGAAAGAAGACTTAAATATATTTACAGAGAGGTTCTACAGGCCCGAAATCCTGAGAGATCGATGGGGGGTCAGAAGAAACGGAGTTTTCTCGCGACCAACTTTGAGCAAAGTATGTATATTCTTAAAGTTTTTCTCATAATTATTCCGAGCCGATGAAAGTTTAAGACTAATCCACCCCCAACCACCACCGGGAGGGGAACTCTTTTTTATCGTCGGCCAACCCTCGCTAAAGTCAAATCCTTTTAAAACTGTTATGTTGCCTTCGCCTTTTCTTATGGCCTCTTGATTTCTAGAACCGTCTGTTGGAAAATCCTCTAAGAGTTCAATATATTTTCCTTTCTTTATCTCTGATATGGATTGAGTGAACGATCATCATGATCTGGATGTCCAGCTCTTATAACTACACTACTTCATTATTATTTAGTAATATAAAAATTATATATAAAAAAATTATATTCATTGCTGCAGTCCCGGTGAATAATTGGTTAAGTCGAATTGCAGAGTGTCTTGATTGCTTTTCTTGTAGTTTTGCTTGAAATGGAATCATAATGTAAGTTGTTATGCTTATGAAAACATGCTTATGCTGTTATAATGTAAGCTATAGCTCCATTTCAAACGAATGCCAAACAGCTAACTATCCACTACGAAAGTAACACAGTTCCGCTTCCCTGAAAACAAGAAACTCATTTTGGACAATATTCGACTTAACCACTCATTCAGCTGGACTGTGGATTAATGTCTACATAAATAGTAAATTTACAACGACTTTTTAATGAATATAATATTAAAATAATATAGAGCATTATGCTATTTATAATGTGATAACTTTCTAATCACTCCTTCAATACGAAATAGAAACCACACAGCATTTCACAATGTGTTATTCTGTGTGGCAACGACGTAAGGAGTGTGTTATTGCGCACTCTACTTCTTTCTTCATCGTTTTCCTTTGATTCGTTCATGGAAAAAAAAATCATCACCGGACCACACATCCGAACTAAGAGCAGTATTTGAGGTTTTTCTTACCCATTTCTTCCGATTTATCCTCGGTATAGATCGTGGTTTAGGCACGAACGTTGATTAGAAGAGTAACTTCTCTAAGTTAGACTCATTTTTGACCAAATGTGTAATACAGATATACAGAGGAATAATTAATTCCCGTCATGGGGATAAATTTTTCTTTGAAATTTCTTGAATATTGTATTTATCTTAATGTATTTTAAGTTAAATTATTAGTAATGTTAGGGAATAGTGTGCCTCTATTTCGATACGTTAGCAGATGTAACATCCGACATTCATGGATATTTCATTACCCAGTTCACTGACGTTGAGTCAATCCTAAACTCTGGGGAAATTCACCATATGACTCTCACTTATTACGGATTCTGCCAGGTCCCGCTTGTAATGGATTAGTAAGTAAGTGAGCTTGATTCAGAACTTTATTAAGAATTCATAACTTCGAATGCATGAAATGGATTCTTAGTTTTCTCGTGTATACGAATAATGTATTTATTTTTAAAACATATACTCCGCACTACATATTTTCCTAACCTCTGGAAATTATCCGTCGTAAAAATGATACCTAAACCTAAAAAGAAACTGAACCCTTCCTCTTACCGCCCTATCTCACTTTTACAATGCATCGGTAAAATCCTGGAAAAACTCATCCTGAAACGATTGTACCCCATCCTGGATGCAAATCACATTATCCCACATGACCAGTTTGGATTCAGAACATCCCACTCCACTATCCAACAATGTCGTCATGTGGTGGATGTTGTTTCCTTAGATTTGGAGCCTGGATTGTCCAGCGGTCTTCCTTGATGTTGAACAGGCTTTCGACCGAGTCTGGCACCCCGGTTTGCTTTGCGAACTCCGTAAATTCCTACCTCCTACTTACCTCATACTTTCTCATTATCCAATCCTATCTCTCCTACAGGTCATTCACAGTAAATCATAATAATGTCTACTCATCCCTATTTCCTCAATCTGCTGGTGTTCCTCAAGGCAGTATCCTCGGCCCAATTCTCTACACAGTTTATACAGCTGATATCCCAACTCATCCTAATACTATCCTTACCACTAACGCGGATGACACATGACTATTATCTGTCAACACTGATCCAGGCATCCCGTACTCTTCAATCCCGTATCAACTTGAAAATTGTTTTCGAAACTGGAGGAATATAATAAATTCCCACAAATCTCATCAAATCACCTTTACCCTCCGTCTTAAACCAACCACTTCCTGTCCTCCTGTATCGTTTAATAACATCTCACTAATTCCTGTAGAACTTGGAATCCTCCTACTAGATTGAAACGACAAGAAACAGCTCGCCGTTTCAGGCTACTTCAACATTTACTAGACAAACGCTCTAAGATCCTGATTAACTGCAAAAGAATCATGTACATGAAAACCATTAGACGGAATAGAGCTTTGGGGCTCCACTAAACCATCGAATTCCTCTCGTATTCAATCCTAACAGTCCAAAATCCTTCGTAAAATCCTCAATTCTCCTTTCTTTGTTACTAACAAAGTAACCCATAATGCCCTCTATGTCCCGTTTGTTCCTGATTTGGCCCGAATCCGATATAAATCTTTTCATGACATACTTCATTTCCAGTAAAACCCACTAGTTTCAAACCTCGCAACCTCTTCAATTCCTGATAATCCTCCGAGGCGTCTGAAAAGAAGATGGCCTCGGGACCTTCTAGGTTGAACTTTTTATTTGAGTACTACCACTGGGTAGTTTCTCTACTTGCCTTTATGTCGGGACATAATTTCTCTTTTATTATATTTACTGGGTGTATTCTGTATACTGTAAATTTAAGTAAATAGCATAAAAAAATTATTTGTTTTATTACTTTTGTACTTTTTCACTTAGGACTTAAACAATTCTGGAATATTCCAGTAATAACTGCCTAATTGATCATGATCGATTGGAAAAAAAAAAAAAAGATTTGCTTTTATACACAGCACAATGGGTTGTTATTGCTTACCGCTTTCCTCCATTTAGTGTTAAGCCGAGAGGAAAAAATCTAGACTCAAAGCTTTCAACTTCCCTAAAAGCGGAGGTAATTAAATCCTAAAGATGCTATTTGATGAAATATTACGCATGGATTGGGGAAGGGAGTTTTTAATTTTTTTTTTTATTGGAGTTTTAAGTAATTTTGACCAAAGGGATTAGGAAAGTTTTAAACGTTTTAGTGTTAAGAGTTTTTAATTCATAGTCTAAAACAAAAAAACAACTTCACCACTACAACCCGTGAAGGGTTTGGGGTTCAGTACATGGTAGAGACGGTACTGTTTCATGGACAACGGTTCTTCAGGGAGGTGACTTATCCTAGGCCATCCTCAACCGCCATATTTTTCCCTCTTATTTTAGGTACCCTATTTTTATAATATTTTATAGAGGCTGGGTGAGCCCCAGGAGGGTCCTAGATCCTATATGATCCATCTCCGGTCCCTAACAAATGAAATGATAGTGTCCCAGCAAACGGGATTCGAACCCGGAAACTTCGGCTGGCCACTGATCCACGTTCTACCACTGATCCACTTCTTTCCCAACAAATAATTTAGAGTCTAGTCGGAAAAATCATTCTGTTGGGCCACAGAATTAGTAAAGATTAAATTTATTTTTTTTATTTTTATTTATTTGTTGAAATTTATAATATACTTTGGTGTTAAATTTTTAATCATTATATTATAAATAATAAAGAGTCAATCGGTAATGCACTTTTTTAATTGTCAATATTGAAAAAGAAACATCATTTAATTAAATCTACCTGATAACGAGTCCGGCCATCTGCAGGTTACGTCGCCAATGCATAAAGAATAACATTAGCTAGATTAAAAGTACATGGCTATTTTGACAAATGATTTTGGAATTATTAGTTTGTTCTTATTGTTCGTGCTTAAATTTGTAAAACCATTCATCAAAGCCTATAGTTTGCTTTTCAAATTTTATAGATTTTAGTGAATATAAAACAGATAGATTTTGGTATGTATAGAATACATGTTTCTCCTAAATATAGATTGATTTGAACACATACACTAACATTAAGAATGTGGTTTCTAAAAATTAAATATCTATCTCATTGTAACATTACATCATACAATATTACATTTTACAATTTTTTTTTTGTCATCTCATTATCAATTCCGAATTGTATTTTTCGTGTAAATTGTTATAAATAATTATATATACTTGTCTCAGGATTTATACCCTCCACTATACCCTAGAGTTCCCTTAAACCAATGATGGCATGGGAAATATCATCCTGCCTAGAGACTCATAAGATGTGCAAACGTCATATCATTTCAACCCAGTAAGCGCCCAGATATAAAGATATCCTCTCAAATGAGGATCTGTGAGCATAAATATTCGACATGTTTAAAAAATTATTAAGAATTAAAAGTAATATGCTTTAATATACCATTAGATACATATTTTTTTAAATAAGTACCTATTTTTTAATCTATCGAGTTGTAAATAAGTATGCGATAGAAATTACACATATAGAAAATAGTTTCCCAAATTACAACCCATGAAGGGTCTTAGGTATTGTTACTGGGAGGTGATTTGGCCTAGATTACGCTCAACGGCCAACTCTTTCCCCCAAATAAGGGTACCCACTAGAGGATGTGTGAGCCGCAGGAGAATCTCCAAATCCCACAAGGTCCTTCCCTGGCTAATCAAAGAGAAAATAAATTATCTGCTACAGCCGGATTGGAACCCGAAACATTCGTAATTGCAACTTTGCGCTCTGCCACTGAGCTAATTTGCTTGCTGATAATAAACTATAATAAATTTGTATTGTATTATAGCGCACTTTAATACAAAATGTGTATTCAACTAAAAAAAACATATACTTTTAAACGGTTATAAACTTGCAAAAATAGTTGTATCTGAGAAGGCTTACCAGTTACTAAGCAAAAGAAGATCAAGTAATGCTGTTTAATGCCGCTTGAATTAATGGTGTTGATGACGAGATAGCAGACATGATGTCAAGATTAACTAACTGACAGGCAAGTCTGACAAAGCCCTGACATTACAGGCTCTTCCGTAGTTGGCTTATCTGCTCGGCTGATGAACCATTCCGGGGTGAGGCCTTTCACCAGGATTATAGAGGTTGTCTTGACGCCCCTCGTGGTATTTGGTGGGGAGTGCTAGGCTTCAGGTGACTGGGGGAGGAATCGATAGTGGAGCCTCTTGTCCGAAATATTTCCTAGAGAGCGGAAATAGCAGTAGGCTTCATTAGAATTAAAATTGGGTTCAGTACATTGTAGAGACTGCATTATGTATAATTCTATGGGTGTGAAGGGAGATAGCTTTCCCAAGATTATACTCAGCCGCCAAGGGTGCCCCAATTCATAAATCCTTATCTATAAAGGATGAGTGGACGCCAGAAATGTCTACAGATCGCAAATGGACAATCCCTGGTCGTTAACAGAATAACTCATTTTTTTTTGCGCAATCGACATTATCTATTGCTGTTTTAGGTAAACGATTCTTTAATTGAAGCAAACAAAAACATTATTTAAAAAAAAGATTGTCCCCGGAAGAAAAATCAAAACTATACGAAAGATATATATTTTTTCCTAAATTATCATTTGTATAGATCGCTGTATAGGTATGAAGGTTGGTCAAGAGAGTGAATTCCCTAATAACCATTCCTTGTATTTTCTATAATTTGGCATTGTTTGCCAATTACATATAACAGATACGGAAGGAATGTTGTCATCCATAAGGTATCGATCACCAGGATTATTTTTGGTATGATGATCATTAGTTTCGTTCTTTAATTTTCTTATTTTTACCTGACATACTCACTTTCAGGACTACTTTTAAAACAATACGGATAATTAAAAAATACTGTATCACTACAAGTTTTAAAGAATATTCTACAATTAGTGTGCAGGAAGATGATTTGGCCGATTTAAATCTTAGCCAAGTTGTCTCCAATTAAGGGTACCTACTTTATGGTGGATGGGTGAGCCACAGGATAGTCTTTTATCTCTAACAGCCCGGTTCGAACTATGATTGAACATTCAGTTATTAAGCGCCCTACATACTGGGCCATCCCTTTCACAAGAAATAACGTGGATTATTTTCTACCGCCTGTTATACTGCGAGTCTTCCATATACGCCTATGTATTCTTTTTTAATGAAACATTTAGAATTTAGCTGACAGGTGCATTCTACCACATATCAAACCTTGCTTATTATTTATGAGATATATGAAATATTTTGGATGCAATGATACATGTGTGTATCATCCAACCTTTCGCAAAGTGTTTTAAAGCGTTGTTAATAATATAGTATTATTGTTATTAATTGTTTTTGTTAATAATATAGTATGTACTGTAACTTTTAAAATGTGCGGATATCTTCCTTGTAGACGAATGGTACATGGAGTAATTTTTGAGTTAAAAACTGGCTAGTGTTTTCAATGTTTTTATGATACAAATAGTTGTTTATTTTAGCCTTGCTAATATTGCTAATAATATTTATTGCTCGTGCTGGAATAAATAATCTACTTTTAGGTAACGAAATCCAACCAGAGATATCCGGGAGCCATCTGTACGTATAATATTTTCCATGTTCTTTATGAAATAATATTAAATAGGTTTATAGGATTTTTTGTTTATTTATTTCAAAATGATACATATATTGATAAGTTCAATTTCTCTTGCAAGATATGTGCTCCCTCTGGAAAGTAAATAAAAGGAGATTTTAATTTCGTAAGGAAATAAAAACAAACCCTCCAGAAACAAAATTCCCTTTTTGCTATCATATAATCTAAATCTAAAATTTTAAGAATAAAATCTACGTTGGTGGGAGACGTTTTATATCATAAGTGTTTTAAGATATACATTTGCATAGCCATTAGGAAAATTAGTTGATGAAATTTGGGAACATTGTAGTTTACCTATATCTAACTTTTCTTGCCGTTTAGAACAGATTGAACAAGCTGCTTCGATTTATGTAATAAATATTACTTAAACTTTCTATTTTTTTTTAAATTAAGTTTAGAAGTATATTTACAGTTAATTATTCATCGAAGTATTTAGACTAGTTTTAATATATAGGGCAAGGTGATGCAAAGCATATTTTTTTCACTGTAAAACTGCTGATAAAAAGATTGGGAAATATTAATCAGGTAGATTCATATCTTCTGATAGCGCAAGAGATTTAATGTCTGCCGAAATTTTATAATCACGTTATTACTAAAATCATTATGATTATCTTTATAATTAAATTCCAGTTATAATACAGTAAATTTATAACCTATATTCGATTATGATTATAATTAATAAATAACTAATTAATTAAAAGATAAAAAACATTCCCATAAATTTATCTAAGCATTCATTTCGTGCAGCTATCACGTTTGTATTGGACAATGATCCAAAAAACATATACTTTTAAAGGTATGCACTAATCTATGTTCACAATTACATTTATCTTTTTTTTTTTTTTTTTTAAGTTAACTCTTATTTTATGTTTTTACGAAAATGGTAAGGAAAGTAACAGTTTCAGAATTCAATCACTCAGAAAAGATTTTTTTTTTATGTAAAATAAATTTTGGTATCTACTGTATCAAGTAAATGAATTTTAAACTTAAAATTCATTACAATGGCTGATTCAGGTACTTTCTTTTTAATAATCTCTAGCGTGAAATATTAAAGGTTACAGGTAGATAACAGATTATTGAAAAACATAAAAAATTAGGAGAAATAATGCAATGGAACAGAAATATTATAATACAATATTTCAAGAATCTATATATATTTTTTCTAATTAATTCTTTGTCATTTAATAAGACATAATAATACCCTGTATTAATACACTCGAAGACATAATAATACCCTGTATTAATACACTCGAAGACATAATAATACTCTGTATTAATATACTCGAAGACATAATAATACCCTGTATATAAACCTGTATTGTTATTCTAAAGGTACTTGTCCCAGAATAAATAAATAATTTATTATTATATTATATTATTATTTTTTCGAGAACCTGCACCAGTTATGGAATCCATTTGTCTTATCTAAGTGAGCATTATTTTTAAATTTAAATGAAAAGATACGACACTACATCTAGATCTTTCGCCAAAAATCGTTTAATAAGTCAGACCCTTCTGCTACGGAAGTTAATTTCTTAGCTGATGTCTCAATTGGCTCTTTTAAAAAGGGCTAAATACGATTTTCGGGCAATTTAATTTTCTTGTGGAGGGGAGACGCTGATGAAATGACGTGTCACTTGAATTTTTATGAAGCTGGAAATATTTTTCAAGGAAAAGGAGCTGCCCGGGTTTGTTTAACACGCCATCTTTGTTATATTTTTGGTTAACCACAATTTTATTGAAACCATAATTGTAAACATTTGGGTGTAAGTTATTCGCAGTTTCAGTCTTTTTTAAAAGTTGTGTGCTTAAACTCAGTACACAATTACGTACGTAAACTCAGTAAAATACTTGTAAATATCTATATTCAATCGAAATATGATTAAACATTTTTTTATCTTATCGTATGTACAAAAATAATGACTTCTACTCTTTATAAATGGAATTACTTGTTCCATTTGCCGAAAGAGAAATAGAAGACTACATGGCAGGTTTTCGAAGTTGCAGGTTTTCGAAGTTGCAGCATCAAACGAGCTAAACTCTATGAGGCTATGAGAGAGTTAGGAGTACCCTTAAAGTTAATTTGCCTTATAGCAATGACAATAGATGAAACATATTGTGCTGTCAGAATGCAGGGGGATATTTCTCCTGAATTCAAGATTATAACAGGCTCAGATACCTTGGCATATCTATTATTTAATATTGCCTTGGAAAAGATTGTTAGGCAGTCAAAAATCCAGACCAACACAATTTATAACTAGTTCAATTATTAGCCTATGTGGATGATCTAGATACTGTCGATCGCTCATTCGAAACACTAAAGTCAGCATTCGCATCACTGATGGAGGTGGCAGAAGAGATGGGTCTAAGCATCAACGAAGAAAAAACTAAATAAATGAGGACAGCTGAATCTACAAGCAATGTAGTACAGGAGTTTGTATAAAAAGGTCCTTACAAGTTCCAGAAGGTTGGTAGCTTTACTTATCTACGTCAAACGTGTTGTTACCTCGTCAAACGATATTTCTCAGGAAATAAAAAAGAGACCTTCAACGCTAATCGATGTTATTTTGGGCTGAGGAAGCATCCAAGGAGCTCACTACTAACACGGAAAACAAAAGTCATGCTGTATAAGACCCCGATTAGGCCAGTCCTGACCTACGCCTCTGAAACATGGACATTATCTAAGGCCAAGGAAAAAGAGCTGGCTGTTCTCGAAGGAATGTTGCTCCGTAGAGTCGTCGGATCTGTTTATGTGAATGGTCAATGGAGAAGGCGAATCAACCGAGAAGTGTACGTGATGTTTAGAGACCCCGACATCATTTCCTGGATGAAAATTAATATACTAAGGTAGGCCGGCCATGTGACCAGAATGAGTGAGAAGGATCCCGAGAAGAAGCTGCTGGAGGGAAAGTTGGATCGTGCCAGAGGAAGAGAAAGAACAAGGCTAGAGATGGCAATAGGAAGATGGAATTGCCCAGGAATCATCATAAATGTCCGTGGCTGGAGGGCAGCTGCATTAGGTAGAGCCGCCTGGCGAAGGCTCCTTGAGGGGGCTAAGACCTGTATTGTACTCTTTACTAGTTGAATATTGTATATGCACCCCTCTACACAAGAAAGGTGACCAAATGATCTGCGACAACTATCGTGGCATTGCACTCCTAAGTAATAAGGTTCTCTCTAATATAGTGTATGAAAGATTACGTCCCCATGCTCAGAGAGAGATAGGCATGTATCAATGAGCATTTATGAGTGGGAGATCCTGTATTGATCAGATATTTTCCCTGAGAACCCTTATGGAAAGAACCAGAGAGCACAATATTACAACACATCATCTTTTTGTCGATTTCAGCAGCGCTTATGATAGCATTATTAGGGACAGACTTTATCAAAGCATGGAAGAAATGAATGTCGCACAAGAATTGATAAGCCTCACTGAGCTGATGATGAGTGGATCAAGAAGTCAGGTCAAGATCCAAGGTGACTTGTCCGAATCATTTAAGACCACTAGGGGCCTGAGACAAGGGGATGGACTTTCCTGCCTGTTGTTCAACTTTGCTCTCGAGAAGGTGATTAGGGACTCAGGAATACAGGTGACCGGTACAATTCTGACCAAATCCATTCAAGTTCTTGCGTATGCGGACGACATTGATATAGTTGGAAGGTCAGAGAGAGATTTGGAACAGGCATTTCTTGCCTTAGAGCAAGCAGGACGACGCACGGGACTCCAAGTAAACCAGTCCAAGACTAAATACATGGTGGCTAACTCTCCAAGACCACCAGCACCTCATATCACTTTTGGTGACTACACTTTTGAGGATGTTGATGGTTTTCAGTATCTTGGTTCACTGATCAAATCGGACAACACGACCAGTCGAAAAGTACAGAAAAGAATATTCGCTGCAAATAAGTGTTATTTTGGATTGGCCAAGACATTGAGAGAGAAGTCGTCTATTATCAAGAAAGACCAAGGCTACACTGTACAAAACGCTTATTAGACCTGTTTTAACTTATGCCTCAGAAACCTGGCCTTTGTCATAATCTGACGCTAACAGTTTACTGCTCTTTAAAAGGAAAGTGTTAAGAAGAATGTTTGGAGCGGTAAGAGTAGGTGACCAGTTCAGGCTTAGGTATAATGCAGAGCTGTATCAGATTTATCAGGAGCCCAATGTGGTACAGCACGTAAGAATTTCCAGGCTAAGATGGGCTGGGCATGAGGCTAGGATGGACGAAAACGCTACTCAGAAGAAACTTCTCTTTGGGTATGTGGATGGGAGAAGGAGACGTGGAAGACCGCGACTGAGATGGGTGGACGAGGTCGAGAGGGATTCATGTATCCTCGATGGATCAAGAGCTTGGCGGACCCTGGCACAAGACAGAGAGGAGTGGAGGCGGCGCCTTGATGCGGCCAAGACCCTTACTGGGTTGTAGAGCCCGTGTTGATTGATTGATATATTATTAGTATATTAGTAGAACGAGAAAGAAAAACGAGTCAAGTATTTAAAATATCGGGTATTAAAAAAGAATAATTGGTTTTTAGAATGATTAAGGTTGTGTATAGTTCAGCTTGGATGCTACTCAGTATTTTGAATGTTTATTTTATAATTTTAATATTTTTAGAAATATTAATATATTTTTTGATATTCTTTGGATATTGTTTTTTCACCATCATTATAGATGTTATAATATCTATTTTATATCATTATATTTTATTTTAATTTTTGAGGCCAATTTAGAATCGTTTCGTTATATCTCTAAACCTCTCTAGCTATGGAAATGCAAAATGATTTGCCGTAGTTATCAAAACAAAACAGAAACGAAAATTGTGATGATAATAAAAATAAATGTAGAGACTGATCTGATGTTTAGGGAGATGATTTGTTTGAGTTCATGCTCAACCACCAAATTTCCCCCTAATTAAGGTTGGCCTCACCAACCCACTTTATGTAGTGTTGGTGAGGCCCAGAAAAGAAAAAGAAAAAAATGAATGTATTACTTTTAAAGAAAGTGTATTTAGAAAGTTATATATACATTATGATAAGTTAAAATTATATATACATTATACATACATAAATATATATATATATATATATATATATGTGTGTGTGTGTAAAACATGAAAATCTATAATAATTGCCTTATGGTTGTGCTATAGAGCCTGAAACATTGACAAATTAAAAGTACGAAATCTCATTGCATTGTAAACTCATTGTATTTATTTCTGGTTTTCTGGTGTAAATTTTATTTTCATATGAATATAAAATTAACCTGTTTTATATTTTAAAAAAAAACATAAAAGATAACTACTATGTCATCACGGGAAATGTTGAAAATGTTAAATTGTATTGGCATTTGTCAACAAACATATATTAAGAGTAACAGAAACTACCTGAATTTAACTGAAAGTAACAGAAATTACCTGATTTTTTGCGAAATTTTACAATGGTGTGTGGATATATGTGCATTTAAATGGGGATCATGATTTAATCTTCATCAAAACGTGTTTAATATTCAAAGGAGCATCAAAAGGGGATCAGGTCCATATTTTAGACAAATTCGTATGTATGCTAGACTTTTAATGACGTTTTTAAATATTAAAATCAGTGATTAGATTATTATATTACTTTTATTAATACTGAACTGTCGATATTTCATGTAAGTTTTTTACATGAGTATATTAGGGGGATACGGAAGGAAAGGGATATCAAAGAAAAATAGGCCCTTTTGTGACATTTAGTAAGGAGAGAAGGACCTACAGGATCCATGGATTTCCCCGAACCGTCGAAGGCACAATGGAGAAGGGATCTGAGATATTCCAAAGTATATTTATTGAGAAAGCTTCCCTTTTCAAGAAAAGGGCCGATTTCCTTTGGAGATGAACTCCCAAACCTGAAACAGGCAGCAAAAATATTCGGGGCATCCGGGCAGTGGACGGGTACATTAGCGCTGGAGAAATAACCCGGAGAAGGAATCCTGGAAATTCGGTCTTGGACGGGACGGGGGGGGGCGGGGTAATTTTAATAAGGACCCCCCGCCTCTCGTCGACTTTTCCATTCATAACTTTCCGAACCCCGCCTCAGGGGGCTTTAACTGGCAAAAAAATTCTTCCCGTAATCACCAGGACCTCCTCAATCGTTAGGTCCCCAGGCCAATGTGTTCTTCCACTTGAATTTTCACCTTGCGGAATATTGAAGGTTGGATTAGTATGAAGGTAATAAGTCGAATATTTTATCGACGTAGTGAAGTTCCTCTATTAAATACTTATTGTCTTCATTAAAGCAACCTAAATAACATTTTAATATAATTTAGATATGTAAGAAAATGGTCCAGGTGGAGTTCAGAAAAAAATCTCTTAAATAAGAGGAACTATTTATTTTAATGCCATGTATTTTAATGCCAGCGTTTTGACCCACGTAGAGGTCTTCTTCAGGCCTCAGTAGAAAAGATACATGCGAATCAAAATGATAAATAGTAAATTATAAAAGTACATATAGGCATCAAGGGATATGAATGATAAAAATGGGGGGAACCCTTTCGATAAATCTAAAAACAGAGGGAATAATTATTCAGTATTATCAAATAAGTAATAAAGAGAATAATATAAATTAATCAAATGAATGGTATTTGAAAAAGTTATAAAGTGATATAATAATACTATTGTATATTCATTGTACACTTGTCCTATCTATCTCAATTAGGCTTTAATGATTATGGATCCATTTATAAATAACTACAAAAATAACTCGATATTTATATGTTTACCGAAAATCTACAGAAGGTGCCATCTAGCACTTTTAGTTTTTAAATTTTCAGTTGCCTTTATTTTTATGTTTATTTTTCCTAAGCCCATTACATTTTATAATGGCAAAGTTTTAATTTTTCGTTCAAGTTTAATAAGTGTTATAATGTTATACCGTGCTATTAACTTAACGGAGGTCCTCCGAACTTTTTGTAAATCATTAATTTTTCCGTACATCATTTTCTTGGGGAACTGACACTTCGAGTCTATTGTTGCAGAGGGACAGTGACTGATGATTAAGAAACATTTAGGGAAGACTTAGCGACTATTACCGAGCCTTAGGCAAGCAGGAGCTGTCTTTGAATATTCATCCTGACACTTACATAATTCACGCTGCACCTCCCACAATGAATTATTTATCAAGCAAAAAGATATTACCGTTGCCTCCTGTATTTTCTAAGAGAATATGAATTGATTCGTTTTGATTCCGAATTGCAATACCCAAGGTAAGGCGACTCATTGGACATTTATTTTCCCCCAGAAATGTATTAATTTTTATAACATTATCATAATTTCAGGAGTCCCTGTTAAATGTTTACTGCTGCATCGTTTAAAAAATACAAACCATAGATAAAATAAAAGTATCCACGATAAAATAATTTTTAAACAGGGCTATACTGCCCTGCTTAGGATGAAAGCCTTAACTCTACTTCACTTGAAATTGAGATATTCAATAAAACGTAATATATACTTTTTCACACCTTTTTTTTTTTCTAAAATGGACATTAAAAGTATCAAATAATTTTATATAAAAAATAAAAAACCCGGTTTTAGTTAAAAAAAAATCGATTATGGCTTTTTTAGGTATAAAATGGGACTCACTAGAATGTCAGACAATTTAGGACATAAGGCATATTTCATTAGCGTTTTTCTCATTGAAGGAGTGGAGTTACTGCTTTCTAACCTCGAAAATAGGTAGAAAACCGTAATTTGACCTTAACTCAATTTTTATTTCTTTGGACTTAAGGCCTTTTTTCCTAGTAGTGTAGTATAGAAACACCTTAAACTATTGTTAGTTAATTTTTTGAAGAAAAAAAATATAATCTATAATAAGACCTCAGCAAGAGTCGTTTGTTCAATATTTATTCTTTTATTTGAATGAAGAATGCTAGTGTCCTGTGCTAGTAAAGTTAAACAGTTTTAACAATGAGTACTATGCTGTGTAGGCGACTGAGTTAACCCCAGACCCTTCACGGGGTCTTTACCGTACACGTATTTACAGATTTTTAGATGTACATTGTGACCAGGTTATGTGTTTTCGGTCCAAGGTCAAAATTGATTAAATAAAAAAGTCCAAAACCAGTAGGTTGTATTCATAACCAAGTTCGTAACACAATTATTACATCAACGCTATAACCATAACACCAACTACAAATAGATAAATAATTAATATGTAATATGTAAAATTTGGCATAATTTGGCCATATAAACCACTGATGTGCATTCGCACATAACGACAGCCCACAGTAGAGTGAGCTCACATATGTAGAGACACATAACGGACGAACTTAGAGACAAAAAAAAAAGAAACTCGTTACAACATAAATTTAATTACTTAGATACGGTTAATTACTGATTGATTGAATCACTAAGCATGTCTTAATTTCGATCATTTTATTTTCCTTACAAAAAATATTTTCGGACGCTTGTAGTGATTGAGAAATTTGTGAAAATTGTAACATTTTGAAAATAAAATATGAATAATTATTATCAAACCATTTCGTTCTAAAGGAAATTTGTAATTATTATAGTTTTTGTAACAATTATAGTCTAATAACATGCAATTTATCTTCAAAATGTGGTCTTAATTCTTAACACTTCAGTAGTCGCACCTTTAAATGGAACATAAGTAGTCGCATGTCATCTGTGAGATGCCTTTTCTATTTTGTCCGATTATACTCACAATATTACTTTAGCATTATAGAAAATTGGTAAAATGATTGAAATAATTAAATCTCTAGTCATTGATGCTTATTAAAAAAATTTGTGAAGAAATATAAAAAATAAAACAACAAGGACAAATTTTAGTATATAAAATAATGAACAGAGAGGTATACAAAATATTTCACAGGCAATATGAAAATGAATTTAAAGTATATACACATAATCAAGAATAAATGACCAATTATACTTTTTTAAGCAAAAAAATGTATTAGTCTTTTTTGCGACTACAACCATAAGCACAAAAAGCACAAATAAAGGAACAATGTGCACCTAAGCATAAATACTGCCCAAAATTTTTACATCTGTACTGGGTGTACCTTTTTTTCTGTCTTTTTGACAAGGTAACACCGTTTTCGAGAAGTTGCTTCTGCTGCAACTTCATTTGTTTCAACAGTAGAAACAGTTTCATCAGGTGATATCTCCTTAACATTGCGGTGGGAGTAGTAAGATTTTTCTTCTCCTCTGAAGCTGCTCTTCTGGTAATTCTATCCCGAGACGTCTTAGAAAAAGTTGCCTAACTGGTACCTCGTTCCCATTCCATAAAAATATTACTTGGGCATTGATGCCAGCAATATTTAGTAAGGAGAAAAACACCACCATAGGCCAACGTCGCCCTCTCCCCAGTAGTCGCGTAAGATCTCAGAGATGATTCAGCTAATATCAAGTTAATCACTTGCCCAGAAGAAAACCAAAACTACACTGGCATGTAGCTACTACTAGGGTAGGAGGATAGAAAGAGGGAGGGGTTTGCAAGTTTGAACATATTCTGGCAACGACCATAAATGTTTCTCTGGAATCTCGCAGATGCCATGCGATTACCGGAGTGTTAAATGCTTTAATTTAAATTTAGTTTGTTTTGCTTAGTTTAACGTCACTTTGTATCTGATCTTACGATGCTATAGTGGGAGGCCTATATTTTGCCCATTCAAATACAATTATTTTGGATATCTTAAACGAGTACCTGACTTCACAGAGACTAGGGGTCCCCATTAGAAGTCCCTTCTGAAGAACGGCAAAGCCAAGGATTTTTGACACACTTTCAAAATCCTATGGCCACCTACCCCCAAATAGGGTTTGTTATGTTAACCATTACTCCGTAGGTGACTCCCACAGCATTTTCTAAATATCGGCTCTCGAGATTAATCCTCTTGAAGATTATGTACTGATTTTGCGTTAACATTTAAAATATACAACCGATTCGTTTAAGTAACTGGAAGTAAGTAAGTGGAATTCAAAATTAATTGGAATAAGGGATGAATCTGCAAATTTTGTTTTTAAACCAGACTATTCGATTTAGTGAAATTTTCCATTCGAAAGTTCAATTGATAAATTGAATTGGAAATTTAAAATGCAAATTCGCTAGATACAGACGAGGAGGTACATGGAATAATCAAGAACTTAAAGAGCCAGTGGTAGATCTGAGATAGTGAAACTATTTTCAATGCTAAACTAGATCTTATCATCCGTGCCTCCAGCACTGCTCGGAATAAGAAGGGAGGATATCAAACTGGTTCTAGGCCTTCTGAAAATTCACCTTGGAGCAGCAATCTCGTTTTAGATAAAGCTCAAAGTTCCTAACCTGAGTTACTTTGATAGTGGAAAGATAAACATCTTGTTCTTGAACAAGGTGAGGGTGTAATGTAGTACCTAGACGATTTATTTATTACGAGTTCATTATACGTAAACATATTTTTATTAGATCTTATTTTTAACATTCATTGCATTTTTATCGTCTAAAAACCAATTAGAGTATTTTAATTAAATAGTTAAAATAGTGATTTTATGAATAGAAGTTTTCTGTACGAGTATTTAGTAGTAAAATGTGTATTATATTTAACATAAACATTATAACGCATTTTTCCCAAGCTATACCATAATCATAAAGATACATGTTCATACCTATTTTATTATGAACAATAATAAAGAAAAATGAATTAGATAAAAATAATGGTTCCCTCATAACCAAGAAGGGGAGAGTTCACAACTAGTGCCAGGACATCAATCAATCAACACAGGCACTACAATCCAGTACGGGTCCTGGCCGCATCATGGCGTCACATCCACTCTCCTCTTTCCTGTGCCAAGGTCCTCCAAGCTCTGGATCCAACAATACTCCCGACTTCGTCTGCTCATTAAGTCGTTACCATCCACGTTTCCCATTTCCATCAACTTACCTAAGTTGTGGCCTCTTATGAGAAACGTTGTCCTCCATTCTGGCGACAAGTCCAGCCCATCTAACCCTATTCTTGTATTCTGCACCCCGCCTGGCTCTTGATACATTATATATAGTTCTGCATTCTGCCTTAGCCTAAGTTTATCTTCAACTCTTACCACTACTAACATCCTTCTTAAAATTATCCCTTCAAAGAGCTGCAAACTGTTGCCATCTGCCCTGGACAGAAGCCAGATTTCTGATCCATAAACTAAAACAGGCCTGATTATCTTGTATATCATCATCTTCTAGATATCAGATGACTTCTTAAAGATCTTGCCATCACAATATTATTAGCGGCCAAAATTCTTCTTTGAACTTCTGCACCGGTTAAGTTATCCGCTATAACCAGAGAAAACTGGCATACACTTTCAAATGTGTTAGTGACAAACGTGATGGTGGGTAATGATTGCCTTGAAGGGCTGGCCAACATATATTTGGTGTTAGCTTCAGAAAATACTATTTCTAAACCAACGGCCGATATGTAATAGTCACACCAAAATCACTGATAAAGGTCCTGAGACATTTGAACCACAACAGAGTCTATTTCTGCTACAGGCTCGATCCACGACTGATAATAGAATAAGTAATTTGCCTGTCATAGCTGGTTTCAAACTTAGGGCCCTGACATTATAAGAACAGTTATTGAATATAAAAATAAAAAATAATTATTTAAATAATATATCTGTATATATACGAGTATATATTGTATCATTGTATGTTTGTATAAATATCATCGTAAGCATAGAAAAGTAAGCTGCCTAGCAAGGCATGAATAATGAGAAAGGGGGCTTTCCTATCTCCCATCTAAAATATGAGCTGATTATTTTTAGCATATAAGTACTTTTACATTTTGCTATTCTGTCAGAAATGATTCATCTTCGAAAAAGTTTTACCATATCTAACTATTTTACATTATGATATCCACAAAAGCCAAAAATAAATCGAGATTAATATGATTTAAAGTAGGTTAAATTAATATTTACACTATGAATAGCTGTTTCCATGATAGCACAAGTCACTAAATGGTAGGCAGACATTTCTTTGAATTTTAGATGATAGACTTTTTATCGAGTTTTAGCATACAATAGTTAAAATTTGAGCCATGCTTGTGAACCGTACGTTTGATAATAGCTTAGAGAGAGTTTTTTAAATTCCGCATATTTTAAAAAAGAGAAATCCCTATGTGTGATTTTGATTATGCCTCTTTTGATGAGAAATCTTCTTTTATTAATAACAATATTAATCTATTTGCATGTCAGTATACAAACGATTTCTTTTCGCCTATTTGTAATCGAGTCTATGTATTTTATGTATGTGGTTGTTTAAGTGTTCTTAATACTAGCTGATTTACTAAAATCCGGTACCACTACTCCATGGGGAAGGGTATTAGGTTAAGTGGGCTGTTATTACGTTATATTGATGCAAGATGATTTAGCCGAGATCTCACTCAACCACCAGATTTTTGCCCCGGAGAGCACCAGTTTTAGAGAAGCTGGGCTAGCCCGATGAGGGTCTGCAGATCAAACAGGTTCGATCCACGGCTGTTGACAGATTAAATGATTTATTTGCCATAGACAGTTTCTCGGCACCAAGAGACAAATAACCGATCACTTCATGTACCTAGGCTACTCTGTACTGAGCTCACACTAAGATTTTACTAAATAGAAACGACTAAAGAATGAATCGACACAGATTGCATATTTTAACCAAAGATTTTATGTTTTATTTTCAACATTTTCCCAATAATTCAACAATTTTCAAAAGAGCTCCAATACCGATATGAGCTGCGTGCATTATTAAAGTTCGTCCATAGGACTTACTTTTTAGGGGGTTTTTGGTATATATTTATTCATCAGCAAAGCGGTTTCAATCTCACGTCTTTACATGATGAAGTTTACGAGAATAGTTCTAGGATATCATACACATCACGATTGGACCCCTAGGCACACATGTCACCCGCCTACACCTGGTTGGTCGGAGGAAGAAAGGCTTCGAGTTGGAGCCGAGTTGTGAGATCACGTAGCGGACGACCGGACCCTATATATCTGTCAGCCTGGCGCGTGTTCCCTACATATGGCTTCTTCCCCCAATTACTACCGTCTATCAAAAGTTCATCTACTCTAAACAGTGGAAATCTCGGATTAGGGTTGTACGTGTCTCATGATCATTTTCAGATTTTCAGGAGTAGAATATACGGGACATAAAAATAATGAAAATGTTGTATTAGTAATGGAATAAACTAGTGTCTGAATCCATATAACCATTTACCTTTATAATACAATAATATTTGTTTTATTGTTTTGCTATTTTTTTCTAATCTTGAATATATTTTGATTGTTCCAATTAATTTTGGGAATATTCATTTGGGATGACAGATTATCATTTTGATTATCACTCAATTTATTATTCTAACTTTAGTCTTAATTGGATTCTTTTCCAGAGGTCTGTTCTTGTGTTTACCAATTTACTAATCAATTATACCATCAATATATTATCCATAAATAAATAGTGCATCTGGGGTGAGTAAGCACCAAAATAATTATAATAGATTATTAATACGATTTTATAGAAGATTAATGATTCAATATATACATTTTGGAGTACACTTAATGATTGAAATGTAATAGAGGATTGCCATAAAATACTTAACAGACTTAAATTACGACTTATCTGTGAACAGGGCTACATCTAGAGTTTTTCTTGGGGAGGGGCTTCTTTTCCCGGTCTCGCTGTCTTTGGATACTCCTCTTCCCGCATCGTTCGCTGGCTCCGTCTCCCTGGTCTTCCACGCTCGACCCCCCTCTTTTTTCATCTCTTCACCCACCCTGACCATGCGGGTATGACCCTTCTTACCTGATTGATCTATTTCCTTTCCAACCAAACATTGCTCTTTGTGTAAAAATATATTTATTTTTGTAATGCTGCACGGTACAATATATAGTAGTTTTCATTCTTCGGAGAGAGGGACAGCTCGGAGTTCAGAGGGCTTACTTGGTGTGCTGAAGGATTGAGTCAATGTTTGGCTGTGGCAAATAAATTACTTAATCTGTTAACAGCTATATAGGAGACCTTTTAGATCTGCGGACTATCTTGGGGCTCGCCCAGTCAGGAAAAAAGTGGTTACCCTTAATTGTTAGAAAAACCTGGCGTTTGAGCGTGGTATCTGACCGTGAACAACCGCAGGTGTTCCTGTATACAATTCAGTTCCTAACATGTACTCAACTCCAGACTGATTATGGAACACCTGAGTAGATAAATACGATTAACCATTGGGAAAATCAATGGACAGATGTGGGAAAAAAAATATATCTAACATCAATATACGCTAGCGATGTATTAAATGATTTTAAAGAACGCTTTAACGATAAGACCGTCTTTAAAGATTCAAATCCTTGTGAAAACAATGCTAAGTATTCTCTCATTCTTTCCTTCATCATTTTCAAGATCCTTGTGCTAGGAACGAAACTAGGCAGCTGAATCTAATTTTATTATGATCCAAATCCCAGTAAAATTGTTACAATATCTAATCTCATATTTTAATATATTTTCTCGAACTTAAACAGCTTTGTTTTATGCAAATCAAAATATTAGGCAAATATTTTGTTTAGTAATTTTTATTTTATTCTATTATTTGAAAATATATCTTAGCTCGTAGTATTTTTCTTACAGACACTAATGGTCCGATTTGTTTAAAAAACCGAAAAATATGTATATGAGTTGGCGACCTCATAATTATTAATTTGTTTATAATATCGTTTAGAAAGGGCTAGAGGCCATTTTAGGCTTTAGTAAAATTAGAACTTAAAAAAGGCATAGTGGCTTACTCTTTATTATAAATGAATTAAACGTTTTGTTGTAATAATGTAATTACAATCCATTTTTATTTTTTGTCAAGAAGAGAACATAATTCAGCCTCGCATTATTTTAGAAACATAGAACATTTTCTGCATCAAGGTGCTCGCTCTATTGAGTTTATTATGTTAAGTGATTTATTTGGAATATTTTTTTTTTTAAATCTTATTAAAAAGGAAAGAAGTATTCATATTACATCACCTAAAGCTGAACTCAACATAATAATGTTAGGTAACAAAGAGAAAAAGAATTATCTTATTACATAATTTAATAAAAAAGTAAAAAAAATCGGAACTGTTAATAAAAAAGAGAGGAAAACCGGAACTGTACAATTCTTGCAACTAAAAAGCGGAACTGATTGTTCTTCAATTCTAAACTGACTTAATTGGTAGTTACAGATATTGTTTTTTACAATTCGTATTTACTTACTTACTTACTTAGATCCTAATTAAAGTAATGTTCAATGAATGTTCTTTCCCTTGTATACATCGCAAAAATAAATTACGAGAACACGGGGATATAGGATCGGCGAAGAGAATGGATTTGTCTAGCCTTGTTACGAGCCAGGTTAGCTCAGTTGGTTAGAGCATCGCACTAGTGTCGCGGGCGACACGTGTTCGAATCCCATCCTGGACAAATCTTTTCTCTTCAAAATAAAAATATTTAAAACTAAGAGCAATGTTTTGAAACGTAAGGTTTACGAGCGAAATGCATTAATATTCCATTTCCACCCCGATGGATTATTAAAACAAATTGAAATTATAATTTCTGGAAATTAGGGATCCATTTTTATGGATTCTTTTCTTCTTTCCATTTCTTCTCCCCAATGACTTTTTTATTTCTCGCCACGGCTGAAATGATTACTTTTCTTGAAATGAATTTTTCAAACACCTTAAATTTGTAGTAGGAATAATTTTGCATAATTTATTTATTTTTTCAATCCCTGCCTGCAATGAAGGTCGGAGGTCTGCGAGATCACTTTAGAAAACGAAATGAAAAATTGAGAGGTCTGCCAACCGTTTATTTGATCTAAACTTAGTACCTCGCGTTTTTGTGTTTGTTGTTTTTTTATTTTTTTCAATCAGTTCCTGAACTGTCAGATAAACAGTTTCTTTCTTTTTTTCATCATTATTTTTTTTTCGTTCCTAGAACTTAATGAATTTCTCAACTGTCAATATTTAATTAATATAAACTAAACGCTGGATGGGAGTTGAACTACATGTGTGAAAGGTGGAATTATGGAAGTAAGCAGACAAGTTTCTTAGAATGCATAAATCTTCTTAGTACATATGTAAATTAAAAAAACTATTAGGAATTGCATTACAAGTAAAGATATATACGTAGTAAGGTCCAAAAGTTTCCGGCCTGGGATAGAAGGAAAGGTAAAAGAAAAAACTGTTCTAACTGTTTTTCAATATATTCTCCTCTAAGTTCAACACACTTAATATAAAACTTTGGCAACATTTCTATACCATTAATAGAATACAAAATCTGGCAAAAGTGAATAATGTTTATTGATTAATTACAAAAATTACAAAATAAAGAAAAAATGACTATTTTTTAAAAAACGTTATTTATTTTAATTCTTATTTAATATACTGGACTGTCTTCACTGTAATTTCTATCACTTGGAACAAAACCAGCTTCCAGTCATAAAATCTTTTATTCTTTTAACATGACGTTTCGGCATTCAAATGCCATTTTCAAATTTAATTATACATCAACAATTACTAAAAAATATAACTTTAAAAAAAGTTATAAGTCAAATCTGTAAAAAAACAATCACAAATAAGCCATACAATCCAAAAATAAAAACAAAAATACTTGTCCATAAACATTAAATGATAGATATAATAATTTTTTAAAATATATTAATATACATTTTTATAAGGTATCTGTTTCTTGGTTTTGCTAACTGTTTAGCAAAAAACTTGTCCCTAAACATAACTGTTTAGGGACAAGTTTTTTTGTTTTTATTTTTGGATTGTATAGCTTATTTGCGATTGTTTTTTTTTTGCAGATTTGACTTATAACTTTTTTAAAATTTATATTTTTTAGTAATTGTTGATGTATAATTAAATTTAAAAATGGCATTTGAATGCCGAAACGTCATGTTCAAAGAATAAAAGATTTTATGACTGGAAGCTGATTTTGTTCCAAATGGTAGAAAAAACGTTATTCTTCATTTTCATTAGGTTTTCTAAAATTTATGTACTTCTAATAGCGGGTATTACTCACTCTGGCAAAGGGCTCTAACCCGGCCAGGCGTTGAAGAAATTTAATTCTGGACGTATTTCGAAGAAATAGGATCCCATTCTTCTCGAAGAGCAATTTGGAGCTGATTTAAGTCACTAGGAGGAGGATGACGACGTCTAACACGCCTCCCTAAATTATCCCACAAAATTATCCACAATATCGGGAGATCGTTATACAAGCTTGATAAAGCAAAAGTTTTGTCATTGGTGATATCCACGAAGGGACTGATTCCAGAAATGACATTAAACAGCATAAAAAATTAGACCTTAATTCCAATATTCTGTATGAAATGCCGAAAGCTGTCTTACTCGGAACTGCGAATATTGTTCGAAAAATTATGAAGATTTCTAGCCTAATCCTTGACTTATAAAGAAATAATAATATACAGTATATATGGCCAAGTGAGAGATGGAGATGGATGGAGGATTAGGAGGAACAGGGAGCTTTATGACCTTTACGGGGATGTGAACATTGTGAAGTTTATTAAACTGGGGAGGCTCAGTTGGGCTGGCCATGTCGCAAGGATGGAAGTGGAAGAAATTCCTAGAAAAGTAGTGGACACTGCCCTTCACAGTACACGACGGACTGGTTGGCCAAGGCTTCGATGGGTTGATGGAGTGGCAGCGGATGCACGGAACTGCTACGGATCAGAAGCTGGAGAGCGGCAGCACAAAATCGGGCCGAATGGCGGTGGCTCATTGAGGAGGCCAGGACCCACCCAGGGTTGTAGCGCCACGGAGATAGATAGATAGATATTATATTCTATACCTCTACGTGTAATTAGAATATGTTGATTGTGATTTTTTTTTTAAGGTGGTGGAAGTCGTCCTTCAGCAAGAGTTCCACTAAAACATAAAGTTGTTCATAATTTTTAAAAAATCTAAGTCACTCACTATCTTCAGCACATGATAGGTACTATGCTGTTTCCATGCCAAAGCATGTACAAATGTGATTATGCCGATATCACAAGAGGTTTTTATCCAATAGAAGGTATCCACTTTAAACAGACTGGGATAGGCCTCCGGAGAGTGTATAGTCGGATTCGAACCCGGGACATGCAGCTAAGCATCTCATTACTCTACCTCTTTAGCTACCTTGAGGGTAGGTTTAAACCATTTTTTTATTGATAAGTAAAATAACAATAATAAAAAAATAACCAGTACCTACCTTATGGTACCCATAAAGGTCATGGGTCCAGTACGTGGTAAAACTGTAATGTTTCTTGGAAAACGGTTGAGCAGGGAGGTGCTTGGTCTTAGATCACCCTCAACCGATATATTCTCCCTATTTTCGGAACCCGCTTTTTCACAGATCCGAAAGTACCCATCATCGGCTGTTAATAGATTAAATGAATTATCTGCCACAGCCGGATCTGAGCCTAATCCGTAGTACCTTCGGTACTGTAACCGAGTGCTCTACCAACGAGCCACCCTATTCCTTTTTTATTTTAATAAATAGACAAATTTTATTTTTATTTCTTTACATTCTAAAAAAAAAAAACTCTGGCTCTAGCTTAGAAATGTTGGAATGAATATATTTAATTTACAAAGGTTATTGATACTATGATAAACTTTACCTAGAGGGATGATATAAGGGAGACTGCTGGTACAGGTACCGATACTAGCAGCTGCTGCTCCCTCGGGACCGCCCCCTTCCAATTTGTTCTCTATTATCTTCTCCTCCATTAATGAATATGTTCTTGGAGTTACTTTCATTTACGAAGCTAATACCATTCGGCACGTATATTACATTATTCTGTAATCTCCAGCTCGCCTATTCCAATTTTGAGGAAAAGTATACGAAGTTACAGAACCATTCGATTACGCAAACTTAACTTTCTACTCGAATTTTCTCCAGGTTATTAATAAATTTATTAATTGCCGTAAGAATCTGATTAGGCTAGTTATTACGTTGATAAAAATCTAAAATAGAAATATCGGTCTTTTTCGTTTAATTCCCGCCTCTATTTTTATATTAATAATAAAACAAATGTTATAAAAAAAAATAACTACATTTGAGGCGTTGAGATGCAAAAGGGGGTCAATCCAAATTTGAATTTTTTTCAGGAAACACAAACATATGCATTATTCAGGTTATTATGAAATGATTTTTTATTGGAGACAATTTTTTTTGGAAAATTTAGATTGGCTTTGGAATGTTTTGAATGGTGAACCATGTACCACCGCATAGAGGACGCTAAATTTGTGAAAAACATTAAAAAAAATTAAAAATGATTCAATATGGATTTATCTCTTTATGCATCTCCAAGCCTCATTTAATAACAGTTATTGTAAAGACTAAATGCTTGGACCAAAAAATATACAACCAACTTATTTTGTAAAGAAGAATTAAGTATGACTGCTGAAACTGCTACCAATTGGAAGAATTATTTTAGGGAAGTTTACGCAGATCATCATAAACCCAATCAGAATAGGAATAAATGGGATGACTAGAAATTGTTGAATCTTGATTCAGCAGACGAAAATATAAAGTAGGTCGAGTATATCCAGAACAGTGGTTTTTGGTGGCGGGAAACAAAAGAAGACTTCATTTATGCAGTGCCTAATTGGAATGAAAGAACACTATAATAATACTATTAGCATGCATTAAAGAATGCATTCATCTCCGAACAATTACCATGTCTGACTTATGGAAGGCCTAATAAAATATAGAAAAATAGTCGGATATGAGTGCAAACATTATACAGTCAGCACATTTGTGAATCCATCAACTGGAGCGCACTAGTAGTCAATTAAGTCATTATGGGCTGCAGCCAAAGAAGAAATAAGGTAGAGGCAGGGACTAAAAGATCCCTATTGGACTGGAATCTGTTGAGTTTATGTGGAGGCAGAGGTATAATGACAAAATCTTTTTGAGGTTATTATTAATCACATACCTACATTTTGGTCATTCGAATACTTGTAATTATTATTTTTTTTCTTTCTTAACCCCGTTTGGCTTTTATTAATATTTGAAAAATAACATGAATTGAAAAAATAACATGGTATCTCTTTTACTGCACCGGGTGCATTTTAAGAGAGGGTTGTTCAGGACATTGAATTTTCTGAACATTACTTAGATAGAAGGAGTGGAGGATTTAGTGATGGGGCTCACTAGTTCTTTCTGATTGGAGCTTGTTAGTAGTTTACTCAGTCCATGTTGAGTGTCTGTACATGTGTTTGCCAGCGCTGAGGTCGGCCTGTCGGTGTAAGTGCGTTGAATAGTGGGTTCGTGCAATGTTGGAGGCTATCAAAGAATTTGATGTGCCACCGTGTGATGAAGTCCGTTACCGTCGGGAGTCCGAGAGTCGTGTATTATGTCTGATTTCGTCCTTTGTAGAGAAGTGTGCCTTACTATACGCCTCAGCATACGGTTTTGAAATTGTTGGAGCCTTTTTGAGGTTGTTGGCGAAATGTTATTCAACATAGGCGCCCCATAAAGGAGTGCTCGTCTAATAACTGCCTTATAGATCATTACTTTGAGGGGGAGTGATAAGTTCGGTGAGGTTAAAAGATGATTTAGCCTGTAAGATTTGGTTCTCACCGACCTGATCTTCTTTATGCAATGTTGGGATAACGTCAAGTGCCGGTCGAGGGTGAAACCGAGATACGTTATCCTATTCACAGGTTTGTTAGCTTTGCCAGCTACTCTATAAACCTTAGGTAGAGGGCGCTTATTCTTTTGGAAGGAGAGAATAATAGTCGGTCTTCTTGGGATTAACTGTAATATTCAATCCGTCCAGTCTTTTAGTTATTTCCTCACAGGCCACCTCCGCCTGCCGTAGAGCTCTCTCTGCATTCAATGAGCTACTGTAGATGGCGATGTCATCGGCATACGTCACCTGTTATTAAATGAAGTAATTTTTTTTTATAACATGTGTTTTATTTTTAACAGAAACATGCTGCGGGGATTAAACGAAAAAGACCCGACATATTTGATAAAAAATCTAATAAATTTGTAAATACAAATATTTCGATATATTTATTTATTTTTATGATTTATAATTTGGTAGTGTAAATATAAATAAACCAAAATATATAACTATACCGAAATATGGTTCCGGACAACCATGTTCCTAGAACCAGAATAGTTTCCATCATGTACTGAGCCCAAGACGCTCTATGGGTTATTGCGGTGCATGTTTTTTTTTAATTATCAAAACTTTTTAATCGAGCTAGAAATTCGCCTTTATTTTTTTTATTTGAAAGAAACTGCTATGTGCATGATGGAACAAACATCAGTATTTTTTAAAGGTAAATTGTATCTTTATTACATTGTGCATACAGTTCTTCTGCTCACTCCTCTAATGTCTCAGCGATTGCAGTTGGAAATAGTTATATTATTCCAAATGGTTTATTAAACCAGACAACAGGGAAATGTTGCTAATTAATTGTCAGTTTTTGAATTCCATTTATCCAGAAAAGTAAAAGTTAATTTCTTTTAGGATAGGGGTTTATTTTTCTAATTTTTAAATACTTTTATTCATGAAAAAAAAACCTGATTTAAAGACATAAGTATATTTTTTTATTATCTAAATGCAATCAGGCAACCACTCGTTGTGCTTAACTCGTACCAGGATTCTTTTTTAATGGTGGTATCTTGTTACAAAATAATGGAACCGAGCATATTTTCCGTTATTTTTTGTAACAGGAGACATCCAAATCTCCTACTTTTCAATAAAATACTGACACCGCTATATAAAAAAAGAGAAGCTAATAAGCTGAGTAGAATTATCCATCAATTATTGACTGGGGAGCTGATAATGAAGCCGAAGGCTAGTTAATGGACCACTAATTGCTGGGCGGGCGGTTGCGGTGGGCAAAAACCGCCTGAGGACCCTGGGGTTCCATTAGTTCGGGCTAGATAACCCCAGCGGCGGCTCCATAAGGTGTCTGTAATTGAAATCAGATTATGGGCAGCGAGCAGCGAACAGCTGTGTGGGCACTGCTTTTATCTGCTGTTTGTCCTGTCCTGGTTCTGAGTCAGTATCTGTGAGTCCAGGCCCAATATTTGGGAGGCATATATACACCCTCCTTCAGGTGTGTCCACAGCGCTCTACTGTTTCAGCGATTTCTGATCTGCCAATGGAACTAACACGGCGTCCATCGATTGGATTCCAAGTGGATCGTGTGTTGATTAAGCCACTCCTGTAAATAAAAACTGTTGAAAATGACGTATCATATAAATGACGTGTCTAATAGCAATGTCGAGTTCCAAGGATCATAGTTGTTGAGTAACATAAAAAAGGTCATTTTAATGATTTTTTAAAATGATGTCTTTGTATAAAAGTAATAAGTGAGGTAGGTTTACGATGGTTCACACGGGCAACACATCTTATCGTCTTAGCAACTTGTCAACAGAGCAGATTACATTGCCTGTAGAGACTAATACTTTAATTCTCAGCGTACATACACCAACATATAATTGCACTCAGGATCAATGAATGAAAAAGCTGAAAATATCTTTTATCCATGCAACAGCTGATGTTATTTTTTTCATTGTCCTCAAGAGACTGATTATTTATTGTTTTGTATCTGCGGTTAGTTTAATTTTTTTTTTTTTTGTAAACGATTTTCGCAAAAGCACAATCGTAAAGACCGCAATAGCTATGTGAAAAGTGCGCTGAGTTCCTAAGTCGTTCGTCCTAGCTGCTATATAATCGGGAAAGATGTCTGTCGGTTGAGCGTGATTTCGGCCAATAGTTTCTGTTGCACAATTAATGTAGGCTTCAAATATTACAGTCTACACTAGGCCCAAGATCTATATTGGCTATAGCCCTACATGGTCTATATTGGTACGATTCTTTTTTTTTTTAATTCATCTTCACTAATAATACCAGTGTATTCATACAGAATTATTTTTTCCAATTAAATACCGAGAAGATTTTTTTAATGATTTTTTCAGACTAGATCAATTAAACAAAATCCTTAGTCTACATGGAAGGTTATATAACGAAATAAAAATTTAGGAGCTACAGTTGTATGTTGAGGAGCAAAAATCAATTACATTACAATTAGTTTTATGAAAGCACTTTACGTTGCGTCCTTGTGTAATTTTTTTGGCTATATTGATCATCTATCAATTATATCTCTGAGTAACACCCTCATATACTTAAGTGTAAGACGAGGGATATTAAAGGAGACTGGCTGGAACGACATCTGTGGCGCGACCTTTTAGATACAAAAAACAACTAAGTTGTACAAAACTGTTAATAAACAAAAAGCTTTGATTAATTTTTATTCGGGTGAAATATAATATTTCTTTAAAATATCAGTTTGCATAGAAACAGCATACTCCCTAGCATGTACTAATACCTTCATCGCTTATAGTGGTTTAGAAAAAACAAGATCATTCTACGACTATCACACCTAGGACAAATGACCTCCCTTCACCACTGTTGGCCAATAAGCAGAGTACGTATTGAACCCGAGACCCTTCCTTATAGTGGTACAGGTGAAGTCATTTTCATATTTCCGGACACTTTACAACTTTTGATGATAACATCGCCGAGACGGTGGGAGAAAAAGATATAATTATATCTGTGGGAAATGTCCCCTGAAAAGATGTAAAGGTCCCATAATTCATCTGAAAAGACTTGTCCAGCAGCTCGGACAAAAGGGATCTCGGCCTGGCAATTCTTTGAATGGCCTCTTGTTCAAATCCTTCAAAAGCCTTCTATTACAGGTTATGGTCTTCTCTTTTATTCCCCTGTTTCATCTCTTCCCTTCCAGTTCCAGAGTTTTTCGGGACAATGTTTATAAGAAAAAAAAATAATTGTAAAGAAATAAGATGCCATAGTTTCAGTTAACGTCCTGGCTTGTCTATTATTGATGACTAAATTAAAAAATCTTACGTTATTTTATAAAAATCGGAATCAGAGAATTCATTTACATTTTTTTTTCCTATTTTATGCTGAAACCTACCGCGCTCAAAATTTTGAATAATTAAACAAGTTGTGTAGAAAGAACTATACATGTTTTTCCATTTTAATTCTTTTTTTATATTCTTCCAGCTTCATTTTGTTGTTTTATTTTTAAGGGCAAACAACTACAAATGGTTATTATTGCCCTCACCACTAGAGAATATATATATTTACATTATCAAGATAACTACAAATATTGATTATTGTTACACTATTACTTAGTATTGTTACATTATTACTTAGTACAAATATTGTTACATATAAAAATATTAACATACTATACTATATTAAACGTATAATAGAAACATATCACATATTGTAGAAACATATTAACATATTAAACATATGATAGAAACAATAGATAATAATAATAGAAACATATTTAACAACATTTAGTTGTTATATTTTACATTTTGCGAGGTTATTTCATTTGATATAATTCTTCTTCTTGATAACATAAGAATGTTATATTCTTCTTCTCAAGAATTAGAATATAACATTTATCCAAAAACCTTTCGCTTCGGGAACATTTACATTAAGATAGTCAAACTCGCAAATATATTCTTTTTTTTTTTTTAATAGTAAAAATATTTATTTGAGAAATCATACAAATGTCATTTGACACCTATTGTATTTTTGATATTCTCTGGAAAACCTCCTCTAAGGGATTCTCGTGAAAGCGTGTATGAAGAAACCTCCCATCATATAATAGAAAAAATTAAATAAAAACAGTATAATAATACTTGTGAAACATTAATTACCATTTATTTATTATGACATATTTTTATATTTATATTATTCAAAGTATATGATTATTTCTATTTATTTGTATATAGAAATAATAGCATTGTCTGATTTAAAAAGAATTAAACATCTTGAGCATCGATCACGTACAGTTGCCTAATGATCAAGAAATATGCGAAGATATATACGAGCAAATTATTTATTATTTAGTAATAATCACCAAAATCTTAAGGATTTTTAACTTAAGATGTTAGGGTAAATGAGAAAATTAAGTGTGATAGGTTCATTCGTAATTTTTTGAAATAAGGTTCACAGCCCGGCAATTTTTAAAGGGAATAAAAAAATCTTGGCTATGGGGATATTGTGGTTCTATGGGGAGGACATAAAATGTCATGAATCTGTACATTGTCAATTACTCTTTGAAGTTCCTTATCCTAACTATGCAATGATATGAAAAATTTAGGGCTTCCTCTGTACCATCGTCCGATTAGCCATTGTAGCATAGAGTGCCATTAAATCAATAAACTCACGAATAAACAATGAGAACTCTTGAATGTAATAATTGTATGTATTAGTTGTATATATAATTATTCGTACACGTTTGAATACCCGTGTTCATATGTTCCAATGTCTGTTCCAATGTCCCACCCCAAAATGGGCATGGGTTAGACAACTCATAGCAATCAGACTGAGTGACAGCAAGACTGACATTAGTCGGAGCGGTCATTCTCAGCCATTGCCACAGAATGATTTTGAAACTAGAGGCTTTTGTTCAATAAAGTTCATACCCGTATCAAATAAATAATAAACAATAAAATAAAGTAATAGATTTTATTAGAAAGTTAGAGTTAAATCGCATAATTAAAAATTGGCGTGTGATAAATATTTTAATGCGTTTGGACAACTTATAAAATGCACATTAGAATTATTTTTATTGTATATTTCTTTTTATCACTTTCAATGCTGCTCACAAATTATTTTTCTGAATTCAACTAATATAAAGTGACCAAATATATTTATTTTCATCGAGTCCTTTAATTTCTAAATGTCGTAAACAGTAAAATATAATAATGCGCAAATCGTTTTACGGTTATAAGCTATTGGATAATATACATGTATTTGTAAGTTGGTATTTTATTAAATTCTAGTTTTTATTTTAACTAGTCGTTAATAACAGTAATGAGTGAATTCTCACAACACATGAAAACTAAACTATAAAATGAATCTTAACAAAATGATCACTGCTAGCTCAATCATGGGATGGAGTTTACATACGTATTTATATTTTAAATTTTTAGCTCGATAATTATTCACGATATATCACTAGGGATCTGAATAGTAGAGCGCTTAGTTGCCTTGTCGAAGGTCCCGGGTTCAAATCCTGCAGATAATTTATGTAATCTGCTAACATCCGGGGATGAGTGTGCGATCTCGACCCTTCTAGGACTCACCCAGCCTCTATGGAGTTAACCTTAATCTTAACGGATATTTCACATACATTAATACATTAAGTACATTACAGCAAAAATACCTAAAATAATTTTAGCAATGTGAAAAAGTTAAGTTTTAGCTTAATTACATCGATTTTATTTTTTCTTTAGATGATGCTGGCAAGTTACGTAACTTAATATTTCAGACGGAATTAACTTTGATACGATCTAATTATATCAGCCGTCGAACTTCAAAGTAGTTTAATTGGCTTCAGAACTGAATCTAAGTGAAGTATGAAATTAATAGTTGAGTAGCTGAACATTGATTACAAAAATATTCCAACTACTTTAAATAGATCCCTACCCTCTGTGAATAAAGATCACAGGGGCCTCTTTTAAAAAATTCAATATCGCGAGGATTAATTTTTCCAATTAATTTCCGTTCTTCTGATTAATTTTACGGGATATTTTACAACATGAATGAAAAATTCATCCATGAATGGGATACAATAAATCATTAGCCCAGAAGCCGTTGTTAATGAAGTCTGTTATTCATTGGATAAGTTTCATCACTGACTCAACGCTTGATTAACGTACACAAAATTGATTATGTTCTCAACTCGGTTCTCTGCGTACGTTTTCATTTTTTGGAACCAAGGATTAATGTTGTTTTTAATATCATGAAATTTTGAAATGAATCAAACTACAATAAGGAATTTATATTTTACAAATCAATATAATAATCATATATACTATTGGCTAACTCATGAATATGTGTATCATATCTTTGAAGAGAGCCCTAGATAAAATTGTTAGATGGAACGATGTTACGTAAATAATAAACAAGGTATATTAAGGATTTATTAATGAACAATTAAGTCTTAATAAATAAATAAAAGTATATTTATATGAATAAGTAGTTAAGTCGAATTTTGTCCAAAATTAATATCTTGTATTGAGCGTCATATCTAAAACTGAACATTTTTTATAATATTTTTATAAATTAGAGATTTGATGCTTTAACTCTAAAGTTTGCTGCGAAATATTTTATATTTATTTATGCATTTCTTTGTTTCTATATCGCTAATTTTCATGACTGATCAATAATACTTCATACAAAATTTAATTTATTAATATTAATTTTATGATTTTTATTTGAAATGACACGTGCAGATTTCAATTCTCCCCACCCAGTATTTTTATCTTCCGTTCCTTTCAGTATTTCATCATTTAGCTGATTCTGTTCTCCGATCACTTCGTCCCAAGTTTCTTTAATACACTTCCTTCCACAGTCATCAATGCCTTTCTAAAAATATATCTGCCCGCAGTCTTCTTTTATATATTTTTTTCTTAATCTTTCTTTACTCCAGAATCCAAGTAGGTATTTTTGCTGTAATGTACTTAAATATTATTTTCGCGCATCATTTGTTTTCTTATCGTTTTCTTTATATTTTGTATGTTGTCTATGTATTTCATCATTAGATCTTTATTTCCATAATTTATTTGTTTTTACTCGGCCTTAGATTTTGATGTTTTTATTATTATAAAGCATTTAGGTTTACAGATTATGGTGACGATAATAATAATAATAAAGCATAAATAACGATAATACATGTCAATAAAAAATAACGAATTATAAAAATTTAATAAAAATACACCCTTTTGGAAAAATTAAGCATTCTTAATCTATTTAGACGGTATTTGCTTAAGCATAATACAAAAAATTATATTATATTTTTAATTTTAATGTATTGTAAATTTAATAAATTATTAAAATATATTTGAATGTTATATCTGTTCAGCAAATTGATTTTGAAATACCTAAAGGTAGATTAATATGGCTAAACTTTTCTATTAATAAGTTGTAATATTGAGTGAAATGTAATATCCTTATTTATTAATTGTAAATTATTGTATCTGAAGAGTTACCGTATTTTCGAGCATTCTTATGATATTAATTGTTGTAATATTAGATAATAGAAATTTGGCAGTAATCTGTATATACGTATGCATACAGCACAAACTATTATTGTATTGCCCTTAAGTGCCGTTTCTCTGTGTCCAATGCAAATGCAATGTGAGTATATTATCATCAAGAAGGCGAATATTCATGAGTTATGCGTATCTATATTTAGCATGAGCAAATACTTCGTAAAATTTACATTTTGACACATGTTATTTGTTATTGCAAAATGATCAAATTAACAATCCTATTCATTTTGGATTATTAGAATCAGTTAAAATAAACGGGTTAATTATTTGTTAAAAAACCTGTAATGTTTTTTAAATTGAAATTTTATTTATTTTTTCAATCCCTTCATATGGTACTGTTGGTTGACGTTTAATCAGCTTGGTACTTATTTTATTTGAACACTATATTAATTTAGTTTTTATGCCAGCTCGTTTAACTGCCATGGATTTTTTCAGAAGGATAAAATAAATTCAACGGGCATAATCCATTACACTTTTATTGTTGGACTCCTTTTTTTTTTTTTTTTTTTTTATTAACGGGTTCAGATCAATATTTTACATTCAACGCTATTCCAGTATATTTTGTTCAGAAAGTCAAATAGATATTCTAAAATTGAAAATATTCAATATTTCTTAGTCTTCATAATTCTTTTTGAGCTTCATTTTATTTTTTAAACAAAAAATTTGATGCATTCTCAAGATTTAATTAAGTTAAGATAAAATTGTTTGTTTATGCTTTCATATTTTATTAATAGAAAAAAATGAAGTGTGAACGAATAAATACTATTTACTAAGAAAGAATTATAAGATTATTATTATATGAATTCATATTTATTGATTGAGATTGAGCAACTCTGCTATAGATATGAATTCCTAATGCGATTCCAGTGAGTCGGCTAGAATAAGTTTGCTGGATTCTCCTGACGTTTTGTTTTCCATCCATCTGTGAGTGCAAATCTTGACCTGGTGGTCTACACGCCGAGCGTAAATATTATTCATAGCTATGAATGTTATCAAGATAATCTATCTTATTTTTCCTTCACTCGATTTTCGATGTTCTTGGGTGTTAATTCAATTTTGTTTTATTTATAGTCTCTACAACTAATAACAATAAAGACTGCACTGTTTTTAGTACAACATTTGTGCTTTGAGATTTCTTATCGGAGATCATGCTCAACCGCCAGGATTTTTCTCCTTGGTAGAGTATATAGAGACTGGGTGAGCCCAATGAGGATTTCTATGGTAGATCTTCTAGGCTCTATCCAACGCGGTTACTAGGTTAAGAAATTTATTTTCTAGGTCTGGATTTGAACCCATAAAACCCAATCTTAGGGATTGTTATTAGTAATGGAATAAACTAGTGTCTGAATGTAACTAAGTCATTGCCTTTTGGAATCATATTTTTTTTCGGGAGGGGGTAGCTCAGAACGTGGAGCGTTGAATAGACGGCCTCTAGTTTCCGAGTTCAAATCCAGCTCTGGAAAAGAAATTATTTGATATGTAACAACCATAGATCAGCCCTGAGGATCTCCAGACTCTCCTGGGTCTTATCCAGCCTCTTTCATGTGGGGATCCTTAATTGGGCAATAACTTGGCGACTAAGCGTGATCTCGCAGGGCTTGGAAACAAGAAACACAGTTTCTAACGTACACTAAAATTAAATTCATGGGTTGTGCAGCATTTTTTCTTTTATTTTGAATATATGATATGAATAGATGTATACAATCTCAACATCTATTGGTACTGGGGGTTAGTTTTTATATTATTGGTTTAATAAAAACGGTCAATATCAGATATTTTAAAAATGATACAATTCGCGATTACGTTCACCATTACGTTCTTATTATGTTTATTTTTATGATTATTATTATTATTATTATTATTATATAACAACAAATAAACTGTAGTTATTAATTAATTTATTCTCTTTAATTGGTAAATATCTTGTCATGATTCGTATTTTTTATTTATTTTTTTGTCACTTTTTAAATACTTAATGATTTGTATTATGTATCATTCTGACGAGTTATACATTATGTTTGTTTTCTCTTCATGTCAGTTATTCTAAAAGGACTTAGTCCCAGAATAAAGATACTTTTCTATTCTATTACAAAATCATCAAAAGTTAAGGTTAAGTTATATTAATTGTTGGTTTAGTGGAAAGAAATGTACTTGACCGTGAGAAATTCTTGAACAATTGCTAAAGCCGTTCTAAGGACACTTAATACGTAAATAATACGCTACGGTTCAACTACTTATGGGCATTATGTATGGTTATACCGTTGTGAATAATTCAGTTGCAATTAAGCCTTCTTAATATATATTTCCGCAGATTTCTTTCGAGCACTTTACATTCAGAAAAGTAGGATCATCGCTAAACGACCGGCCGGAATCTTCCAAGCCACAAGGAGAGTCGGGAACGGTGCCGCTTCGCCGAAATGGGTAGTAGCGTTGGAAGCGAACAACTCGGCGACCTTTTGTTGAGGTCGTAAAATTGTTTATGATGCTCCTCCCTATCGAAGCCTCTTCCTACACCGCCTCTTATATTTCCCCTTTTCCAGCTTTACGTGAGAAAAACTACTTCGTCCCGGGCGTATCCTTGCGGATGAAGACATCTAGTCGTTTCCTCGAAATAACATGTAGGGAAAACGGGAACCCGGTTGTGAAAGAAAATCTTATAAGACTTTTCTTATTTGTTTTATGTTTGAGATCTCAGGGACATCGTATAACGTTTTCGTGAGTATCTTCGTATCCTTTGGAAATATCTGTTATCATTTAACAGCAGTTATTCATATTTTTTTATGCTTTACATTTCCGTTTGAAACTTTTTATTGTATTTCATTAATTTCCTGTTAGTACATTGTCATAAGGAAAACTGGATTTTCAACGGATAAATGTCGTATTAAGACTTTTTATGACCAGTAAATATACTTTATCATTTTATATTTTATTTAATACTTTAACTTTTCATTTCTACTTATTTCTCCATGAACTGAAAATAAAAAGAATTCTAAACGCCATGAAAATTTCCTTTCTGCCATTTAATAGCCTGAAAAGACGATCAATCATTATGAACGATGCTTTTCGAAAATTATGATTGAACGATTCGCTAGTCGATTGATCAAGTTTATTTATGATTTTCATAGAACTCTGAATTAATTCAAAGCTGTAATGAATTTATTGGAAACAATAGGATTGCATTACTTTTTAGTATCTTTTGATTTCCATACAATCGCTTGTAAATTTTATTTCTAATTATTTCTATACGTAATTTGAGAATATGAATGAGTATTTTTTATAATTTACCCTGGAAAGATTCAGACTATTATCGATATTTTTTTAACTAAGAAAAAATGCGAGCATGGCGTTCACCCCTACGTAACATCCCTTTATACACTATCATGTCCTTATGTTTGGGTAGTGGAGCAAAGAAGGAATCAAGCATATATTAGGGGTACCGCCAACACAGCAAATACTTAATATTATTATGATTTTTATATGAATAATAATATAATTCTTTAAGGCTTAAATAATATCATTTTATAATATGTCTTTCATTATATTTTTGAATTTTTTATTTTATTTCATCTCTTTGTTCAATCACTGTTATTATTTAAAGTATCAAGGGGGGAATCCGTATTTTCTAATTATGGTACAAATAGTAATCATGAACAAGTAGTTTGTGGTTATAACTGAACAAAACAACTAACATGCATTTTTTAATTTTTTTGTTGAGTACAGCTGAGAATGAATAGCTTACAAATTACATTAGTTAAATATAGGTTATATTTATTTTGAATATTATAATGAAATATATATATAACTAATATACTTCCAGGAACAACACATAAAAAAAAGAAAAAGTTAGGATGAAATGACTCGCACGATAACTGGGTAGAATCTAACATATAGAATATAACAGCTGTTTACAATGCCAGCTTGATATTAGCGACTATAAGATCGTCGTTTTGTCTTAACTCCCTCCTGCCAGTTTTCGAACACCCTCGTAAACTAAAAAAAAAAAAAAAACGCAGAGAGAGAACACAACAAAAATAAAATACAAATTAATTTAATCTTATTCTACTTACATAAAAAATAAAAATAAAATACCTTACCACTAGCTTAATCTACATAAATATCATACGTTATTAACAAAAATGTTTCTATACATATGTACGTTACTTTACGTTTTGTACGTTACTTTACAAAAACTATATACAAGATAAGTGAAAATACAATGTTCCACTACACCTCTAAAATAAGCTCCAACAGTACTTCAGATAAAATAGTAAATAAATAATTTAAGAATATAAAGAAAAAAATGCTTCCTTCCTTCTTGAACTGGAATCTTGAGCTGTTCGATATGAACTGTCCTACGTTTTCCCGGCACAGCCACACTCTGAACAGTGACTAGGTTATGCTCTCTAATGGCATTCTTTCTGAATGACCCCTCATAATGCAAAACCTCCCTTGCACGGTTCGACACAATTTTCTTGTACACGATGGTACTTATGGCCTGATCTTAATCGTAATATATTTTACTCTCAGGTTTTCCCGCGCGACCCTCTTGCTCTTTTCCGCGACCATCCTTCCGTGTGCTTTTCTCCATATTCTCTCGACCTCTATTCTATTGGCGATCAATCGTCCTGTCATGCCCTCGTCCACGACCGAAAAGGGGAAAATCCAGTAGCCATGGGGATGGAGTGGATATGTGGCGCTATGACCCGGGGCATTGCCTCAGCTGCTTCCAGCCCCTTGTCCGCGTGAAATACTCTCAGATATTCCCCTAGAGTATTGTGAAGCCTTTCGATCCTCCCCCCCCCTGCTTTTGGGATGCCCTAGCGTATTCCTATGCCAGGTGACTCTTTCCTAAGCTACGCATTGTCAAATTCCCTACTCCCGTCTGAGGAAATCTTATCAGGCACTCCATAAAACTGGAATCACGTCCGGAAGGCTCTACTGACCGCTGCCGCTGATTTTTCCTTCACCGGGACCATGGCTATCTTGTTGAAGGTGTCCACCACTGTCACCCATTTGAATCCCCGCCACGTAAAAGTGTCCATCTGGAGCTCGGCTAAAGGTGCCGTAGGTGTATATGTCTCGGTTTGTATCCCTACTGGGGATATGAGTATGAGGAATATACTTCGTTCGCTTATTAAGTCTCCGATAGATTTTCGCATTCCTACCCAATAATATTTTCGTTTCAACGCCGCAATAATTTCTTTAATCCCACGGTGGTTCGTCTTTCCCTGGTGATATGCGAGTGTCAACTCCTTTTGTTGATCGGGATCACGAATCGTTTCGACCATAAGACAGCATCGGACAAATGATCTATCTAAACCTATTTTTTCGGCCCTCCACAAGTTTCGGATCTTTTCCCAGACCGTTGCGTTTTCGACATAGAGGTAGTGGGTCGTGCCTGCTCTCGATGCGTCCTTCAGCACTCGGCACATTTGTTCTTCTTTAATTCCTGGTTGGGACCAAATAGTGACCATCTCATGTTTTTCATATTTTGACTTTTCCATTTTCAGAAGTCCCGTGGTCTTAGTATTCCAAATAATCTGACGAGGCTTGTTGTTAATGACTGCGTCTGTTAACTTCTCCATCTCTGTTGGTCTCTCGTCCCCCGATTCATTTCGATCAGATGAGGCCCTGTCGTCTTGGTGATCTGCACCGCCTTCGTCCGATATCCAATCACGCTCGAATGTTTGGATATCTCTGGAATGTTCCCCTGTATCCGACTCGATTGCGTTAATTTGAAGAGCTCGCAATAGCCAATCTGCTACGATATTTTCCCTTCCCGGCTTGTTACAACTTCTATGTTATATTGACTGAGCTGCTCTTTCCAGCGTATGTCACGTGCTGACGACTCCTTCAATTTCCCGACCCATAACAACGGCCTATGGTCAGTATGGACCACAAACTTTGGCCCGAACACTCACGGTCGGAAATGTTCTATCGCCCACACGATACCACGCAACTCCCTTTCTAGTGCGCTATAACGTGCTTCCATCTCCGTAAATCGTATGCTGGCGTATGCTACGGGACGCTCATCACCATTACCTTCCTGAGATAATACCGCACCTAAGACGTATTCACTCGCATCTGTGGTGATGTGAAATTTCAGTTAAAATAAGGAAAGGCGAGGATTGGTTCTTCCTGCATTTTTTTCATGTATGTACGAATGTTATTTTCAATATCAGGGGTGATCACGATGCTCCGTCCTTTCTTCAGCATATTGTTGAGCGGCACAAGATACTCCGCCATTTCCGGCACAAATCGGTGATAATAGTTGAATGTCGGAATCGCCACTTGTCTTATCGCCTCGACCTTCCGCATATCTGGTCGCACTCCCTCCTTGGATATAGTATGCCCCGAAAAAATGAGCTGACTCTGACCCATAACAGATTTCTCTGCGGATAATTTTAACCCGAACTGGTGCAACCTTGTAAACACCTTACGAAGATCTTCAACAGGGCGTTCTTCTGATTTGCTAAACACGAGTAAATCATCCATGTATACCTGGCAAAGCGATTCGTCCAGTCCACGCCAAAACTCGTTCATGAAAGGTGATCGGCACGTTTTTTAGACCGAAGGGCATCCGTGTAAATTCGAAATGACCCCGCTCAAAGGTGAAGGCTGTCTTGTGCTGGGCTATTATGTGTGCTGTCGTTGGTGCACCCGAATTTGATGGTATCCTACCTTCAGATCAAGGGTGCTAATAATCGTCGCCCCCCAAGTCGGTCTAAAATGTCATCGAACCTCGGAATAGGATAGCATTTGTCCAAAGCCTTTATACAACATTTTCCCTATTTTCACTATCCACCGCCCGTTTTTACACCTTATCCTGGCTCCCACTCGCCCCATTAATCGCATCCGATTATCCCCCATACTCTCGAGGCATATTGTCCACCACTGAACGATCATGCGCCCCTCGGAACTCCATTTCCCAAGTTCAATCACGGCCTCCCCTTCTACTTTACAGGGACCACTCAGAGTGATTAACTTACAATCACATTCCTGTATCCTTTCTCCTGTACACAGGTCCTTCACCATGCTCCGACAAATCACAGTGCTTGAACTGCCCGAATCCACGAGACACTCCACTCCTCTCCCGACTCTTATGATAGGCAACGCACCATGGACACCTTCGATGTTATTAATAATGTGCGGTTGCCTCTCTGCCGACACTCTCCTCATTCTCCACTCTTCGTCCTCCTATCTCGGCTCGACTTCCCCCCAATCACTTTGAATCTTCTTCCTATTTTATTTTTTGTTGTCTCATCTACCTCTGAAGTTCGTTGGCGTTATTGTTTTTCATTGAAACAATTTTAATTCAATAATATTTTATCTGTCATCATAATTTAATCTATGATTATTTATTCCTTGCAATGTTTAGCCATTTCTTTTTAAGTTAAACAAATATTTATTTTCTTCATCTCTTAAATTGTTCTTTAATTTATTTTCCCATTTATTCCATTATTTCATAAAAATGATCAATTCAACTTTGTTCATACTTGCACAGCACGGACGTATTCATACACATCTTGTGTGTGACGTTTAGTATAATATGCACGATGTATATTTTATTATGCTATTTAATTTGGATCAACTCGTAGAATACAATTAAATTTTCTTAGTTGTTTTTTAGATTAAAAGAAAATCTTTTTCTATTTTTGTTGTTTATATTTTGTTGCTGAATTCCCTAACTACGCTTTATATATACTTTTTTTGTTGTTATACTTTGGCAAAACCTTAATTAACCGGTTTAAAAGCATTATACTCCAAAAAACCTATCGTAGACTTCAAACACGTTTTTTGGAGCTTACAGTGGGCACTTCGTCAAAGGGAGAACAACAATATGGCAATGTGCAGTTTGATGATGGCAATGTTTGTTTGTTCGACGAACCCTAAAACCTTTGTATAATGTTGGTGGAGATGGTGAGGGGGGAAGGCATTTGCTTTTTGTCGGCCTGTTTGTTCATCTGTGGCCACGGTCGGCCGAATAGCCATGAATATCACAAACATCATTCTTCTGCCATCGTTTTATTTTTACGGTATCATGTAGCAATTCACAAGGTTCCTGTGTCACTTTATTTAACAATATAGCTCGAAATTTATTACCCTAAATATGTATTTATGAAAAGAAATAAAATCGTTTATTTATTCATTTAACCCCACTTTATGCTGCTATGACTAATCGGGCAATACTACTATGTGAGCCCTGAATTTTGCCTATCCAGGTATAATTAGGATAGAGATCTTTAACGAGTACTTAAAAACTCTCATTTTATGTCCCTTTAAAAAAAATCTAGAACCAAATGTTAGGCTGCAGACCCGCCACCCATCAAACTTGTTATGCTAACCACTGTAGATTTCTAACTTAATACAGTACAATCCTGATCGTTATTTCTAAGATATATATTTTTTATTAAAGGTATGGCTTATTGTTCTTTTAAATTAAAATAAGCATGTAAATTAATTTGCAAAGCGATCGAAAGATAATAAAAAAACTTGGCACAAAAAGAAAAAAAAAAATAGGATGTAAAGTGGAAATAATAGTTAACTACCGGTTCTTCGTTATCAGAGGATAACTACAATAAAATGTAGAGTAAGGTTTGAAATCTTAAATTTTCCGAAGGTCAGAATGATAAGATAGCTAAAGGTTTTCATTTGTAGTTCTGATCTGAAAGAAGTTTCACTATTGCATGTAAATTTATTTAAATATAAAGAAAAACTATAGAGCCATCTTTTTAATTACCTCCATCGCTTTTGGTCTAAATCTTTAAAATTATATTGTTCTTTGGTGAATGAAAAAGATTTTTTATATAGGCTAAAAGTTTTAAAATTTTCTGAATGTTTAATAAAGATTTTATGTTTAGAAACCAAGGATTTCGAAATCAGCAACTACTGAATAAGGTAGGATAATTATTTTAGCATGAGATTATGATTTTCTTTTTCTAGAATTAAGGTCTTAATAAATTGTTTTGTGTATTAATTGAGATATTTGGTAGATCAAGAGGTTTTATTATAACTTTACCCTTTTCCATTGTTTATACACGCAGAATTTCCTTGTTCGAGTTAGGGAGACTTATTTATATATTGCAACATCCTTGGATTTAGCGCTCGAGTGGTCTTGTCGGGCGATATTGACTTCGTGTTAATGAGTTTGGGTTGGAAGTTTGGCTCAATGCTCTAGACTCTCTCTCATTTTATTGACATTCGGCTATCAAATGTAAACCTTCTGTTGAAAACGACGTCTTCCTTATTTTATTATGTTATAATTAGAATGTTATAATTAGGATGTTGTTTATATATATATTAGAATTTAAAAACAAGAAAGTAACATATAATTGGTTCAAAAAATGCAATTCGATTTATATGACAAATATTTCAGAAATCATTATTAAAAATACTTTACAGTTAATACAGTTTGTTAAAGGTGGGAATAAAAGATCCCACGAGGTTAGAACTATAGAAGATAAATAGTAATTTCGGAAGATAGGAGAAAAGCAATATGAAGTGAACGATGTAATATGGGATAATGTTTGGGGAAGCGAATACGCATCAAAGTAAAAATAATTGATTTAACGTACTTCATAGATGGTAGTTCAATAATAATATATATATATATATATATATATATATATATATATATAAATATGTATGGAGCATGTCCTAATATTAATAAACGGTCCCTCCATGGGGTTACCATGGGGGGAACAAATTAAAAAAAAAATATATATATATATATATATATGAATTAATTTAAAGTTTATTATTTCTTCACTCGTGGTATTAATAACCGGTGAAACAACCAGGAAACCGATGGTGTAAGTTATCTTGAAAACGATTTAAAATTATAAATTGATTTAGGACTATAGAAGTATAAAGTTATTAAATATTTTACAATTATTTATTGGTTATTATATATTTAATTATCATTTTCACCCACTCTTATATTGCACTAGTAACCACTAAGTCCTGAAGAAGACCTGCTACGTAGGTCGAAACTTCGTTTTCTAATAAATGGTTTCTCACTTAGGAATTATTTTTAACCACCATCTGAATTATTGCTGTTTTATTGCGATTTTTACATTTTTGGAATCATAAAAAAAGTCGTTAAAATAAAATAGTTCAAATACAAGGGACAAAATGTTGAGCTTTGCATCATGAATGTTGTATATTTCGACACTTTGCAATTCGGTTACACATACATAGTCACTTTGCAATTCCTCGCTGAACCAAAAGGCAATCCTTAATCGAGATAGAGCCGCAGAGACCATACTAGACTCGGGAACTAACAAACAGCATTACTCCTACTGGGGGATTCTACGAGTACAACGCCATGCATATGTACGTCTGCTATGCCAGGAGGCAGCGATGGCTTTCAGATGTTCTTGTCTTCCTGTAGTAGCAGTTAATCAGTTAGCTACAACTGAAGATGAGGAAGAATACTGATGGTTGGTATAATAAAGATTCAAAAAATATATTTACATACAAATAAATACAAGAAAGTCTGTTACCTTCAATAGAAGAATAGACATGTGAAATTTGGAACACGTTACAATGTTTGTAAGAAGATCAAAAGAAGGTAGTCAAATTATATTTTATTTTTCTACTTCATTAATAACGTTGTATTTTGGGCAAACTCTTTTTTGTTAATTTTTGAAATGAAAACATCTTTGCAGCGTTTAGAGACTTTTGATTGGGGAAAAACTATTGGGTTCGCGTCAGCAACATGAACGACATGCTCTTGACGTGTCTGGCGATGCGTAGCGGTCTGTGTATGAATTATACGATTTGTGTTGATCAACATAAGTTTAATGGTTAGAACTCCATTGATTTAAAAATAATAATATTTTACTCAAAGGTCGTTTAATAGTTGTGCTATTCGAACAATAATAGCTTAATACATCATAATAGTTATGGATACTATTAGGTAGTAACGGTTTGTTGTAAGTTTCGTTTGTTTCGTTTATTTACAGTTTTTTTTCATTAGGGATTAGATTATTTGTACACAAACAATTATGCTATGTATAATTGAAAGATCATTTAATCCTTTTTCCTAATCAGTCCCAATTTTCCTTTTGAAATTGAAGCAACGTTTTAGAAATAAATAAGAATAAAATTTTGCCTTCCGCGAAAAATCGTATAATTTTTCTCTAAGAATTTAAACTTGGCCATTGCGTCATGGAGGCGTTCCGAAACCTTAATATTGTTTACGGTGAAGATACAGTGAGCGAAAGCGACAAAAAAGCCAGAAAATATGGATACCATACGGATTAACCGAGGCCCAGCAGCTAATCCGATTTTTTTTTCAGGAGCTGAATATAGAGGTCCTTCCTCACCCACCATATTCCCCGGTCCGCTCTCCAACTGATTTTTAATTTTTCCGTTGTTTGAATAATTTTTTAAGAAATAAAAAGTTAACTACGAAAATGCCCTGAAATCGGGCTTCCAAGACTTCGCTTTTTCCTTGACACCTAATTTATACTGAGCGGCGATAGAAATGCTTGTTTCACGCTAGAGAAGTGTATGGAAAGTGAAGGATCATATTTTGATTAACAAAAGTATTGTTTAATATTTGTTTGCTATAAATTTAAATTTACATCTTCACTGACATTTCATTATAACGTTTAATTTCCTTTAGCAGATTTTGTTTGTTATATTTATTTACAAATACTATAATACTATAACTATATATAAATAAATATTGAAAAGTAAAAAGAGATCTTACATAAATGTCAACTGTCAAATGAGTCCACTGTTTTATTGATAATACGGTCATAACATTTATATATAAATTAAATATCTATATTCTAATTATTTCAATTGAATTATTGGTATTTTGTATGGAGCTTGTACAGCCCATCACATGCTTTGATTAAGAAATCAACAACTTGAAAATTTTTATAATTATTGCTCCAACTGTCCAATATAGATATTGCTCCAAATGTATAATTAATTTAAATTTTTGAAATTACGATTAAGATATTTATAGAGCATGTGAAAAAATAAATAAAATCAACGCTTTTTCAGTATGGAGAGGAGCCAGAATATTATATAAGGGAGCCTCAGATGGAGTCAAATTGAGCGGAAGACCAAAGGTGAAAGGATTCGGTTGGATTTGAGGATGGTTGGATTGTCAAGGGTATTTTCCAGTTACCAAGATGATTAGAAAAAGGAATTGAGAGATTTTAAAGTTATTTAATATAAATGTATATATAGATTTGTAATCTTATAATCATATCATTACTTGGGCGTTAAAAACACTTCTTAATAAGTCATTTTGTAACTCTATGCTATTTTCTTTTCCACGTTTAGATAGACTATAGGATTTTAGATAGTAATATAGGGGATGAAAGTGTTAGAACCTATTGGATTCGTGATAATTTTTCTATCCAAAGTAAAATGTAGTGTTTTTTTATAATTATTGGTCAATTTTTTTATTTTTTAATTTTAAAAAGAAAAGATAGGCCCTCGGCCGGGATTCGAACCCGGATCCTCTGTCTTTCCGTGACAGCGCCCTACCATTTGAGCCACCAAGGCCGCCTGCCGGCAGAGGTCAAATCTTTTCTCTTATCCGATCTCATGTCCTCGTGTTCTCGCAATGTTTGCGATGAATACACTAGAACGATTGTTCTTTGAACATTAATTTAATTTTAGGGTCTTATTGACTTACGTCATATTACTATTTATAATTTTTTATGATTATTGGTCAATATTTTTATTTTTAAAGAGAAAATATAGGCCCTCGGCCGGGATTCGAACCCGGATCCTCTGTCTTTCCGTGACAGCGCTCTACCATTTGAGCCACCAAGGCCGCCTGCCGGCAGAGGACAAATCTTTTATATTATCCGATCCCATGTCCTCGTGCTCTCGCAATTTTTGCGATGAATACGCTAGAACGAATGTTCTCGGCATTGTGTATTCATTGCAAAAATTGCGAGAACACGAGGACATGGGATCGGGTCTATTATCCAAGTATTTTCTGTACTTAGTTATTTGAATATGGAGCTCCTTTCTGTAGTGCAAAAACGTGGCTTGATTTTGTAAATTTTTATTTTCCATTAATGGAAACGCTTTTCTGGTGAAATCAATGATTTAGGAGGCCAATTATCCTACGGTATTGTTCTTATTACATGTATGTATTATATGGTATTTTATGCCTTATTATATAATAAGATGAAATGGCCATTAGCGAAATCCCTGTTATCGAAGTGATTAGAGGACTAAAAATGCCTGTGTGTTCAGGAAAGAAGGAGAGATTTGGAAAATCAATGAAGATAAACAAGAACTTGGAAACTATGGTTTTACTTTTCATACTCCTACGTCCATAGAAGATGCTTTTTCAATATAGACGAAAACGCAGAGCTATGAAATTTCTTTTGAGGAACAAGAAACATTGGATCCACTGTATGATGGAGTTTTTATACCTTGGAATGATATAAATGAAGAACAAAGGTAAGGTAAAGAATTAGTGGTGGGTTTAGAAGGCATGTGAGTATTACAGGAAATTTCCTAAGAAGGGAATTGAGCACAAAATAGAAATAGATATAAGAGAGTGTACAGGTTTTCAGAGTGGATGTTGAACGATGTAGATAAAAATAAAAGGTCTTAGCCAGAAGTAGTGTAGCTAGTTTATTGCAAATGTAATGCAATATAAATTTATTTCTATGTTTATTGTATTTACACATGATTTTACCTAAATTATAGAGGCAATTTGAATCCCAGGGGGAACAGTAGATCTCATAGGATCCATCTATGGCTGTCCCATGGACACACTGAGTTACCTCGTGCCCCTAAGGACACTTTAAAAAAACAAAAATTTTAATAATTTAATTATATGTTCTTATATTGCTAAGTTATAGAGTTTTGCAAATACCATTTTACTAGCTACATTATAAAGCTTAATTAAACTGGATAAACAATGAACAAAAACTATGTAGAACGTACTAACTGATTTAGGCGGACGATTTAGGAGGTCGACTGAGTTGATAGCTTTTTAGACCTCACCCGAAAGTTGGAGTAAGAAAAAAGACTTGACATTTACCTAAAGCACTGCGCTTCGTTCCCAGGATTCCTCCAACTAACAGTTTGCAGCCCAACTTTGTCCCAACATCCAGTCCCCTAATCACCGAACTAAATGTGCCCCAGACAGGGTCCGGGCTAGCTATTAGTGTTAATTTCTAGCAGTAAAACCTGAGCTTAATAGTGGATTTCATGCATTTGGCTAACTCGAAGTCCACTTAATGGAGTTACTTGTGTTTTCAGGCACTCGAGTTGTATTATCTTATCTGAGGCTAATTAGGCCCTTAGGGACTTACTTGATCGTTAGTTAGCCCGATCCGATCCAAAGAAAAGAGCAACTTCATATCTTTAATAAACGAACATTTAATCTATTTTTAATTTGCATTCCTCCAAACAATGGATACCTAAATACTCACTGGAAAAAAAAATTAACTCTTAAGGAGTTATAGTTGAAACAATCAATAATATAAAAGCAGCTGAGGAAATCAGTGCTCTAAAAAAAATCTCGAAAACACAGTGGTGGAATGCTGGTGCCATGAACCTTTATTTACAAAATCCTTGCGTGGAAAAATTGGTGCACACATAAAACTCAAGAAAATTACAAAAATCTCAAAGAAACACAGTTAAAATACAATGTATGCAAAAAAATCCTTGTTGAAGGACACAATGTACCTCCACCTGATTTCAATTCAAGAAACAACACTAAAATGAATAAATATAATGGTGGTATAATAGTAGAAATGTGAAAGGTCGTTTGCCCTAATCTGAAAAATGCTCTTCACAACATTATAAAGACTTGGATAACATAATAAGTACCTGAAAAATGGATTTATGTACAAATCCACCCACTGCACAAAAAAGAGTACTACACATTTTTATCAGATTTAATAAAAAATCAGCAATTTTAATTTTAAATTTTTATTACCTCAAGGTAGTATCCTTGGTCCCATCCTTTATACAGTTTATACAGCTGACATCCCAACTCATCCTATTACTATCCTTACCACGTATGCTGATGATACATGCGTATTATTAGTCAACACCAATCTAGTTATTGCATCCCAAAGCTTCCAATCCCATAACGCTGATCTTGAAGAATGGTGCCAAAACTGGAGAATTAAAATAAATTCTGAAAAATCGCATCAAATCACTTTTACCTTACGTCGTAAACCAATGACTTCCTGGCCTTCACTATCCTTTAATAATATCCCACTGGTGCCTGTACAACAGATCCGATGATACTTAGAGTTGCACCTCGACAAACGATTAAACTGGAATCCTCATACAAGACTGAAAAGACAAGAAACCGCTCAGTTTATCGACAACAAAAACATATTAACCCATAGCCATCTAAAGTAAACTCATTTTCATTGTAAGGGATTATTCCACCAATTTTTTAAAATTTGTATGTATGTAATTTAAAATAAAAAATATTAATAAAAAAAAAAACGCTCGAGGTTTCAGGCTACTTCAACACTTTCTAGACAAACGCTATAAGCTCCCAATTAACTACAAAAAACTCATCTATGTGACCATCATACGACCTATTTGGACTTACCGAGTAGAGCTTTGGGCCTCCACTATGCCATCGAATTCCTCTCGTATCGAATCCCTACAATCCAAAATCCTTCGTAAATTCCTCAATTCTCCTTATTTTGTTAACAATAAAGTCATCCATAACGACCTTAATGTCCCGTTTGTTGCTGATTTGGCCCGACCCCGGTATCTATCGTTTCATAACAAACTTCATTCCCAGTCAAACCCTCTAGTTTCAAATCTAGCTTCCTCATAAATTTCCGATAATCCTCCGAGGCGTCGGAAAAGAAGCCGCGTGACTTTCTTAGTTGATTTGAGTACTACCAGTGGGTAGTTTCTCTGGTTGTCATTATCTCATGTCGTTATCACTTAGACTACTTAGTTGTATTATTGTCATACAGTTCTAAATATCAATATCATTATGTAAATTATCAATATTATATAAATATCAATTATATAATATTATGCAAATATCAATGTTATGTTCTTTTTCGGTTCATATTTGTTATTCTAAAGGGACTTAGTCCCAGAATAAAGTTACTTTTTTATTCTCTTCTATTTTATTTTAAATAAATAAATAAAAAAAATATTAAAAGCCCTATGGGTATCTTACAACTACACTACTGTATATAATTATTGTGTGTATTTGTTTATTTGTAAGCCTGTAAGTCAGTAAATTAAGTTCCTAATACCTTCACAATATTATAAACCTTATCGAAAGGAAGTTGATTGGCTCAGAAAATGCTGTCGATAACTTGATCTTATTTCAATTTCCGTTCCGGCTATTTCCACTTAGCCATTTTTCCGAAAATTAAGTAATTATGGCATAATTATAACAAATTAGCTTTTGGATGGAAATTCGGCTTTCCATTGAATGAAGCTTATCTACTTGATGTTTTTCCCCAACCTCTGTTTCAGTTACCATCCCACTCATAATGGTAATATAGCGGCCGATCTATATTTCTCGGTTGATCGAATTCATACAGCTCAGGTTTTAATCATATTTAATGAATCGTGATGGCGATAATGGTAAAATTACAAATATATTTTTTTATAATGAAAAGTATAAAAGTAGACAGGAGCATCATGGCGACAATCATCTATAAAAACATCGACGGACAATGGAGATTGCTGCCTGGTGAAGTGTTCTATCTGGAAAATGAATCAATAGTAGATACAATGCGTAAAAGAAGAATTGCATTTTTCAGTCACATATCAAGATTACCAGAGACCAAATTAGTTAATTATTCAACTATTTTTGACAAAGACAAAGATTAAGAACAACTGGTTGATAGAGGTTCAGGAAGATTTAAAAGAGTTAAATTGAACAATGCGACAAATTGCAGACAGAGAAGAAGATTCTGAAGAATAGGGATACGGGACTTAAATTAAAAACAGTTGCGCGGAAACAATACATCATTACAGATGAGGAAAAAACAGGCAGCTCTGAAAGAATAAATAAGTTTTGAGAACAGAAGAGGACATAAAGCATCACAGCTAATATTTAAAAGACTATTATGTATATAGATTGATTCAAGTCCTCCTATGTGCGTAAGCTACAAAAAAAAAAAAATATTTTAATTATTGTTTGTGTAATAAAGATTATGTTTAATACTCAAGGATATTGAGTTTCTAATTCGATTAAATTATAAATAATAATATATATAAATATAAATGATTCTGAGAGATTTATGAGTTGAAATTATATTTCCACCGCTCGGACAAGTCTTCTATTATTAATTAATCCTTTCTCTACCAGTCCCTTTCTGTTCAATTTTATTTTATTTCTGTGAGAGTAAATAAAATATTAATTTAATAAAGATGTCTTTCTTTTCTTTTATCTACCACTGGGAGTTTTGTTCTTAGTGTCTTATGATTCAGGCTCTTAAAAATATATTCAGTTAACGTTGTAAATTAGTTATATAGTTTTGCTTGATGGTATCGAAGATTTGTTTTCTTTTCCCTCTTCAGTGTATTTACAGATCCCATCCACACTCACATTTAGACGTAAATAATTATAGTTTTGAGTAGTCGATCTTGTTTTATGGTATTTGAAACGTGGCAACTTCATTAACATAGAATAAAAAGAAAGTAAATCGAATGTCGGTTAAGATGTCTAAGAAGGAATGTTAAATAATGAATGTTTTATATAAGTGTATAATTGTATTCATTTGCTTGCATATTTATAGCCCTTTTATTTAATACATGTAAGTCGTGAATTCAACGACTTAACCAATGAGGTGATAAAATAAAACTCTTGTGGATGCAGTTCAGAACTGTAATTACTACCTGAATCAACACAATATTCAATATTCAGTAATTACACTCAATACTTAATTTCTACAATAGCAGTCTATAATGTCTATTATAACCTCGCTCACATCTGTCTATGAAGGTTATCTCACGTCTGTCATATGACTAAGTTTGGCCTCAGTATTCAAACTTACAAACAATCATAACCTCCTTTTTGTTCAGAAACCTCCGTTACCTCTGCTCTCCGCCAACCCGCCGCTCTCTTACCAACTTTAGGTCCACCACAACAAAGGTCTCCTTTAAGCCCCGACATGTGGGCCTCGTCATGCCTCCTCTATGCCAGGTCGATCTTACCTTGACATACATAATGATCCTCTCCAGCAAACCCGAAGTACTGCATTGTATGTCCAAATCACCTTAATTGGGATTTCTTCCGTTGAATGCTTCAACGAAGAAGCAGACTGGACCTTTTTGGGGGGTCCTCATCTTATCCTATCTAATTCTGCATTCTACCTTCCTCAGGTAACACTTATCTATTGCCACAATCTGTTATTTATGTTTTGTTGCAATCACCCAAGGTCCAAAGGAATGTTTAAATAGTGAAACGAAGGTTAACTTGTAAAATTTGATATTCAAATCCTCTTTTCTGCCAAGGAAACCTTAATAACCCTGGAGCTATGCACGTTCTTGGATTTCTGACTCATCATATATATAAAAAAAAAAAAAAATGACTCAAAGATACTTTTACTTTCTATCTATTCGAGTCTGGTTCCATTAATTTTAATTAGTCTTATAGCTTGCTTAGGTTTTTTCCCATTCGTATAGGTAACGTTTTGACACTGATTTTCATACCTATCCCCATTAATACTAGAAATCTTTAGATTTTACTGCAGATCTTTGTCGTTAATTGCTAATATTGTCAAAAGATATAAAACATAATTATTAAACCCTGGTTCGTATTTGTTTCTTCTCGGTCTCAAACGATGTTTTGTTTCCTTATTCTGTCAAATACCTTTTCGATATCAATGAAACATTCCGACAAATCTTAAGTTCTTATCCCTAATATTGTCCCATATTAATCCATATTGTTCTTCATTTATTTTTGAAGTAATGCTAAGCAGTAAGATTTTGATTGCCGCTAATGAATTGCCTCTTTTGAAAAAATAGGATTTATCTTGGCTGTCTTTCAATCCTCCAAATTTTTACGATGTTTTAAATATGTTACATCATATCGTTTTTCTTGTATCAATTATTTTACATCATATCGTTACTTGCGGCTCCTCTTTTAGGTCTAAAGGTCGAGAACTGTTAATAACAATAATTATAATTGCACTTATAGCAATCATAATTACTATCTTGTAGATTAACAAGCCGAGAGTTGTAACAAATAAAAACAAATTAACTGACATGATTGATTGGTTCTGAACATCAAATGAAACTAATGTCTTGCTACACCCATAATCTAGCCAATCTGCAGTAAAAAGAAAGATTCCTACCTTCAGAGTTGATCTTTCTTCTCGTCAGAACAAAACACTTCTTACTTGGAATAGCAGTCTTCAAACTCGCACTTATTGAAAAAAAAATCATTATAAAGGTTAATTGCAGCTAACGGAAACATATTCAGTACACTCCTATACGCTTCTGTGCTCTAGCGGACCCATTCGTCTATTTTTTCCTATAGAGGGTGAATTATTATACAAAAGTCAACTCCTTTCTGCACACGAGTCTGCAACGTCTACAAAACCTGCGCGTGGGAATCGCTTGGGTTGCAACGCTCGATCACTGATGATATTGTTTCCAAAACAAAACAATGTTTCTTATTCTAAATATTGTTAATTGCAAATTTAATTTTTACTTCATTGCCCATTCTTAGCCTTCTCCAGCACTTTCTCTCTATTAGGTTTATATTCAGCATCAAGTATTTGGTATGCCTTTGTTTTCTATACTTGTGTTCAAATAAATTATATTTCATATGTGTTGGATTATCATATTATTATTACATCATATATTGCTTGACAGCATCGTACACCGCGGACATAGTAATTTTCATTGTATGAATAGTTTTTTTATTTTTCTTAATTTCTATGGATCTTGGGAATATTTAGTACTATTTAAATTAATTATGTTTGCCTAGTGCTTCCTTTATAGCTACGACTATTTCGGCTGGAGATCGGAGGCCAAGGCGGGTTTTTCCTTCCTGCATTTATACCTTTTTCTCGTCCCGGAAACCAAAGCTGCGGGCTTAAGAAGTATTTCCTAAATGGCATTCCGATTGATATTGATGTCTTCACTCACGAAGCTTATATATCTCGAGGCGTTCAGTTATATTTCTGCTTGATGGGATCGAAGATTTGTTTTCTTTTCACTCTTCAGTGTATTTATAGATCCCCTCCACACTCACACTTAGACGTAAATAATTATAGTTTTGAGCAGTTGATCTTGTTTTATGTATTTGAAACTTGGCAACTTTATTAACATAGAATAAAAATAAAGTAAATCGAGTGTCGGTTAAGATGTCTAAGAAGGAATGTTAAATAATGAATGTTATTAGTATTTTAATGCAATCAACTAATATAATGAAAGCTTAAATCTAATCATATAATATAATATAATACATATTTAATTGAGAAATTATACTGATGTCATTTGACCCATATCGTAAATGTTCTCGCTCTTCTTTTAAAAACCTCTCTTTAAGAATTCGCTTGGAAGCGTGAATGAGAATGCTCCCATTGAAGATACTCCTTGCGCGTTTCGTCTATGTGTAGTAGATCCCTGTTCTCGGGACGTTTCATAAACTTCAACAATAAACTGATCATTATTATAACACGGCTTTTGAGGACGACACCTTTTTTTTTTCAATATTACAATTGCTCTTGAAGCCGATAACCAATATATTGTTTATTATTTTTATTAATTCTAGGTCCTAAAGTATTAGTTTAGTTTAACTAGGTGATCGGTTAAATATATACATATATACAATTTATTTTCCCTCTTCATTTTTTACCCTAGCAAGATATAAGATGCACCGCTAAACTTCATAAAGCGGTTGCTATAGGTGAGCATGGTCGAGTAAAATGACCCTTAGGTTTCATTACCTTTACTTTTCAAGAGAGGGGAGTTGTCGAGAAGGAGCGGGCAAGGCAAGAGGGAAGATAATGGATGAAGAATTGCAGAGAAATGGCATCGCCCACATATTGCATTTCCTTGTAAGTAGTTTTATAAGTTACATTGTAAACCACGATCAGTATAAATATATATCATTTTATCCAATAATTATTATTATCCGATAAACAACTCCCGATCAGTCAGCCTTTGGAGAAGAATAAGAAGAATTTGTCTCTTAGTTATTAATGTTATAGGTTTAATATATATTAAGTATAATGATCTCAGGGTGGCATCCCATTTTATTATTTAAATCTAATTCAGATCAAAGGATCTGACTTTTCCTTGAGATCATAGCTTGGACAGTAAAGCCAGAATCTATCACGGTTTAGTACATGGTAGATGCTGCACTGTTTATAGGTCAACAGTTGTGCAGGGGCGTGGTTTGGCCGAGATTACTCACAATCGTCAGGTTTTTCCCAATTAAGGGTACCCACTTTATGGGGCTGGCTGGTCCATGAGGATCTGCCACACCCGGATTTGAACCTTCAGCATTCTGCGCCCTAAGCTACTCCGCTCCTTCTCCAAGATATGTACTTTTCTTTCCAATTATATTTTAAGGAGTACTACAGTAAATTCGTGCCATTGCATCAAATGCTTTAAGTATTCTGTTTCACTTCTTATTTGACATTCTTAGTCAAAATAATTATTAGTTTCTTGAAATCCTTGTTTTTAGAGCCTCAGGAACTTATCGCTTCTAACTATAGCACTTCTAAACCTTTCCTTGCAATCAAGGCCTCGGGCCTCTCTTGTGAGACAGCGGGAATGGAAGATAATAAAACTTGTTAGGAAAATTTGCATTTAGATCCTGGCACTTTAGCACCTAGGAGCTTATAAATTTCCAAGAGGTAACACTGTATAAAGTTCGGCATGGGAAACAAAATTAGGCTCGCATTCCCTTATCTGAATAAATAATTAACAGGCGAATGTTTGCCAAGAGATAAGACCCTCTAATATTTGGGATCTGTTGGAAGTGTTCCATTGCAATAGGTGCCCTGGATTATACATTCATTGTGTGCCCTCTTGTTCTACGGCCGGTGGAATTAATCGCTCCAGTGCCATCGCCCTTTTGGAAATGAATATCTTCCGAGCCCTAAGTACTTCTGAATTACTTTAGGAGGGACTCGAACCTAGCCCTGGCTCTGTCGGAAATCCTATTTCACAAGATAATATTTTCATTGCTACAGATGATCCCGATTGAATCAAAACAAAATCTGATGGGTGTGAGCGTATTTATTTAAATAACTTCATGAATTTCATATGTATAGATTGTATCATTGAAGATAGAGGTTAATGTGATTATGCAAATCAGATGCAAAATATAAGATTGGTTCTTTTAAATTTTAATAAATTACTGAAATTTATACCATGGCATTACCCTTCAGGATGAAATATATATTCCTAAAAAATAGACTGAAACAAATTGACTTAAATGTACACAGTTAAGATGTATTAATGAAAATAATAAAAACAAATAAATTGAATAACTTCGATTAAGATTTATCCGAATTGTTTTCCTCAAGGAATGAATGATTTTTTTCTTCTAGCTATCGATAGTCAAGTCAAATAATATTTTTGTTTAACGAGTACCCGAGCCCGCACAGGCTAAGGGCTGTCATTTTACTTCCCCTTCGAAAGACAGCGTTTCCTGGGATTTTTTACTCTGTATGAAAAATCGTTAGGCCAACTGCTCATCATAAGAATGTGAATTCGGTATCTCGTACATAGTAGGTTGTTATTCTAACCAATGTCCAGTTAATTACAACTTAAATTTATAATATAATAATTGTTTTCTAGACTGGATTATCTAATGGGCTGATAACTGCTTGAACGTACCTTCATATCTTAAAGTTTGAGAAAGATTTGTAAAAAATTATTTTTTGTCTTAGGACCCGAAAAAATAGGATTTACGGATGAACCCTCCTGAAAATCCCAATGATCAGTCGAAGCGTAACGAAAATGGTGACCAATACCACTCGAAACTAAGTGCTCCTCGAGTAGGCCTGTGATTGACTCGAGAGTTCGACCGGAAAGGGATCAATAGTCATCCCTATTAATAGGCGAACATATTGGCATGTGTCACAGCTGATGCCCCTGCAAACAGTAAGGTTACTAAAGCGTTAATTATGTCATTTGACTCACTATATTTGTCGTCAATCAGAGCTCTTGATTAGGAATCAAACTCAGCCCAGGGGGGTCAATAAAGATTATTGAAAGGAGTAAGTGTTTGCATGGGTGTGTTGTGAAGAAACCCTAAGTTAATGTATTCACTCAAAACGATTATATTGTTTATTTTTATTTATTGAGAGTTTCTCCAAACTTGAGGTTTTCTCCCACCAAAGTTTAGGATAACATTTTTTTCCAGGTTTTCCTCTCAAGTGCATCTTCTTCATTGAGACCGTATTCTGCCATGTCTTCCTGGACTTGGTTCATCCATGAAATTTTGAATTGGGCTTCTTATCACGCCTAGATATTCCAACTGCCCTTCTCCAGAAGTCCATCTCCGCGTCTAGAAGTTTTTCTTTGCTTTGTTATCCACACTTTCCACGTTTCACAGCCATTTAACATTATAGCCAACATAATGAATATAACATAGCATGGAAAATCATTGTTTTTGTGTTTTTTAAGAAGTTATTATTCCACATTATGGAATGGAGCAAGCAAATAGCTTTTCTTCCTTCTCTAGTTGTTCGGGCTGCGTCCCTTTCAGATGTCCCATCTTTTTTTTTTATAATATAACAATTAATGCCTTTGTTTTAATTGTTGAGTTTTAAGAGGAGGTTTTAAACACCTTAATTATGTCCATATTTCGGTTAATAATAAAAAAATTCCCATTTTCAGACTATATGGATTGAGAAGAAATGGTAAACCAAGTATATTTGATGGCAACCTAATCAAAAATACATATTAAATTAAATATATGTATAGTAATTAAAAATTCGAAGTGGATATAAAACTTTATAGATTATTTGTTCGTCAGAAGCTTTGCAGAGTTCATAGATACAAAGTATAATACATTTAAATGACTTGAAACAACAGGGAAGACTTTTACAGCAACCGTTATTGTAAATTAAGACGCATTTCGTCTCCATTCGCATATTGAAACTGCCATTACTTCTTAGTTGAGTAGTTAGTATTGTAAAGAGAAACAAATTTATATTTTACAAATATTATATCTACAATATAATCTAACTTAAGAATTGCGTATTAAATGATTAAAATCTGTGAAGAATGAAAATGAAAAATGCCATTCTTTCACAAAAGTATAATTATACCGATTTTAAATTTGTGGCAGTGCATTTTAGACAAATCCGAATATTAGATTTCAACACCTGAATAAGGAAATTAATGTATTTATAAATAAATAATTTTACAAGACTTGTATTCGAAACGAGACTGTACAGCAAACAAATCTTCCCTAAGAGCTTACAAAAAAAAAAGGAGAATATTGCGTAGAATCTCTGGCCTGACTAAATATACACCTCTAGAAAATTAGAAACCAGTACGTTTGGGAATTGAGGGTTGTTTCTTGTAAATATTTATTACAGGACTGAATCGATGTAGTAACACCATTTGTCCTAGTAACAAAAGGTATAGGTGTCAAAAAAAGTATTGCTGTGCCGAGGGCCACATTATTCAGGAATATACAAATACATATATGCATATTGCAAGTGAAGTGTCATTTACCTTGGAAATAAATAGTAAAAGGTTAGGACGTTTTATTTACACGAAATAAATGTCTTAATTAATAAAAACGAATAGATAAAAAAAAATGTGCGTACATTTCCAAAACAGGCCAGCGAAATGGAATTTTCATTGGAAATAAATGGAATCTTATCAAAGTGATATTGAGAGCTGTGTGATATGCGTAGCAGATTTTTTATTTGACAGTTTTCGATATTTAAAAAAAAAAAATCTTCCTGGAGGCAGCCTTTATAAGAACAAGTTCACAAACCACCGGACCCGGTGTGTTATCGAATTCCAGGGGATAGGTTATTTGGTGGTGGATGTTTAATATTGGAGCTACTGGGCGCTTGGTCATTCTTATTTGTCCACCCTGGAAAATTTCTTGTTCCTTATGCAATTTATACTGGAAGAGAATATTCTTTCCTTTATTGCATTACTTATGACTTTCCCGTGGACTGTAGTTATGGAATACTGCAGGGTAATAATGCAAGTTATTACAGTCGTTCTGTGAACTGCAGATCTCATAAAAAAATCTAAAAACTCCTTTTTATTGAAACTTTTGTACGTAAAGCAATTTCGTTCATTCCTTGAAAGACCAATTGCATTCGAAATAGCGGACGTCTGGAGAACTACCATTTATTTATTTTAAAACATTTCCTAGAATGGATAAAGATAATACCTTATCGATTTACGAAATTCAATGTGTGATCTAATTATTACTTGGGGTAAAATACACCGATGATGAGTAAACATTTTTTTTTTTCATCAGGGATTGTCTTTATTTAGTGTTTTGTTTCCAATTAGGTATAAAAATACAGATACATTTTATTTCTTTTTTTGCCTGTGAATTCCCGAAATTCTCCCGTTAAAAAAATAAATCTTACAGAATATGAGGAAAATTCGTACAAACATTTTCCACTACAATAATATAAAATTCTTGAGATCGATATGGTAAGTAATATTTATTGTTTTATTTTTGTTTTGAGAAGTTAATTTTTTTTTTTACATTTTCTTTGTAATTGTATAATGAAAATATTCGAATAAACATTATCCCGAATCAGAGATAGTTATTAATGTACGAAATTCAATCTGTAATCTAACGATTTCATGCGTAAAATATCCCAAGGAATAAGAGTTTCTTCGCATTTATGTATTCCGTTTTATTATTTTTTTTTTCCACTTAGGTATCAAAATACAGACAAATTTTATTTCATTTTTACCTGGCAAGCCACCAATTTATTAAGGAAAATAATAGCATAAATCATACAGATCACGACGAAAATTTAAACAATTATTTTCCATATTTGCTACATTAATATAAAATTCATAAGATGGTTAAGAAAAGTAATTTTTTTGTGTCTTGATAAGTCGATTTTTTTTGTTTACATTTTCCTGGAATTGTAAAATTGAAATGTTGGAAATATATTCTAGAATGGATAAAAATCATCCCGAATGCTTGTTAATGTTCGAAATTCAATCTGTGATCTAATTATTTATTACGTGAGCAAAATATACCGAAGGAAAAACAATTATCCAGGACAAATCAATTCTTCATTTATTAACTCTTGAAACGTTTCGACTACAGTGTCATTATCAATCACAAATAATTTCTGGTTTTATGCATCAAAACCATTTCGTACATAAATATACAAGTTAAAAGTCAGAATTTTCTTCATACAATTTTTTTCAATTTCAAATGTCATTTTTAAAAATGTATTCTTTGTTTAAAATGCAGGTTATACTTTTTCCTGTTGCAGGAATTCTGACTTTTAACTTGTTAATTTATGTACGAAATGGTTTTTGATGCACAAATCCAGAAATTATTTGTGATTGAAAATGACACTGTAGTCGAAAAGTTTTAAGAATTAATAAAATATACCGATGATTAGCTAAGATTTTTTCTGCATTTAGCTATTCACTGTATTTTTTTCTTAGTTTCCACTCATGTTGAAAAATATGGTTAAATTGTATTTCTTTTTTGCTTGAGAATCCTCGAATTTCTCGAAAGGTAATAAAATGAATCATTCAGATTAAGTTGAAAATTTGTTCAAAAATTTTCCATATTTGCTATAGTGCATTAGATGGTTGAGATGATTATTTTTTCTACTCTTGAGTGTACATTCTAATTTCTGTTTTGTTTATCTATAGAAATATAAAGTAATTTTACTTACTTCTAGATTGGGGATCCCCAAATTGCTTGTCTGAGGTATAAAATTCAGCATGAAGAGTTCAATGAAAATTGGTGAACACATTTTCTTTATTTATTTGTTTTGTAATCAGTTGATAAAACTCATAAGATGTTTTTACCAAAAGGAAAAGAGAGGAATATAAGAAAGAAATCATGAAATAGATCCTTTCAAAACCTATATAACAGAAATTGAAAACTTATCTCTTTCTCTCTCTGTTATATGGTGTTCTCAAGTTTCTTCAAGACACGGAAAACTTAATGAAGAATTAAAGGAAGCTCTCAAAACTTATGTAAAACATTTGTAATCAACTGACAGCCTTCTTCATAAGGATAATCACGTTTCTACGAAATCTGTACCTGAATTTTAAGATGTTCTTTTTGGCAGGGAATTTTCAGAAGGTAGTTTGCGAACTAAATCAACTGGAAAACCACTTCTGGATCTTAACAATGTCGGTCTGGAAAAGTGTATTATCAACAGAGTGGAATTGACTTAAAAAGAGAAAAAACCTGCTTATTGAGTTTGCTCCAGTTCATTTTACTCTCCCATCTTTATTAAATGTATCTACCGAGCAAAGGTAAACCGTTGCTCCTCCTAATGCAAATAGTTATATAAAATAATACTAATATTATTATAGATGAGAATACTTAAAAGTATAAAATTTATAGATTAGCGGCAAATAATTATTCACTAATTATCGATTCACAATATTCTTTTAAAATATATAAATTATTTATTGCCTTTAAGTAAAATGCATACATCCAAGCATAGTTCAATAAAATAATTCTTGTTAGTTTTCAAATTAAATTGTTTAATTATTTAGTTATGGAATTAATATTAACCTAGATATAAGGGAGCGGAGTTGCTCAGTGGTAGAGCGCTGGGTTGTAAAGCCGAAGGTCTAGGGTTCAAATCCTAACTTCAGACTTTTATTTAATCTGTTAGTGGCCAAAGATGGATCCTATAGGATCTAGGACCATCCTGGGGCACACCCAGCCTCTATAAAGTGAAAAAATAAAGGGAAAAGATCTACTGATTGAGCTTGATCTTAGTCAAATCACCTCCCTGTACAACCGTTGTCCCAGAAACAGTACAGACTCTACCATATACTGAACCCGGACCCTTCACGGGTTCGGCAGTAAACTTTAATTTAAAGGAGTAAAGGCAATAGAGTTTAATTTATAAACTTTAGTACAACTTTGTATGTATATATATATATATATATATATATATATATATATATATATATATATATATATATATATATATATATACAAACTATATATGCTACTTCCATTTATTCAATATATTGTTACGGTCACAGAGAGGAAGACGGAAACAAGGGATTAGCGCCTTAAGCCGTCGGTGGGAGAAGTTAAGATGGGATTAGAACATTCGCGAACATGTCCTTTGTCGGAAGGCATTAAGAAGGTTCTAGACATTCCCGGAACAGTCTTCCCCTACTTCCGTGTTCTAGAATGTTCGGCCTTGCCTATTTAAATACCCCTCGCGCCTGGAGCGGACCAGTCTGAGAGTAGACCAGACATGGTGATGATCTGTAATAAGTGAGTGTCAGTGTGATAAACTAGTCAGTGTTGAACCGGCCAGTGTAATAAGTGTATCAGTGAACTGTGACAGTCTCGCGAGTGTAATAAACTGTTTCTGTTTGTTACTGTGTGTCAGTTTGTCATACTTGGAGAATCTTACGGTCGGTGGACTAGTGAACTGTAAATGTTAATTAGTAGTTATAAAATGTAGTGTAATTTTATAATATTCATACAAATTTATGTAAATAGTTAAGTCATTTAGAATTAGTAATATCTTATATTACTGTAATAATTAAATAGGAGTTAGGCCTAGATAATAAATATTTATAATATTGTTATTGTAAATTGATATTAGTTTAATAATTTAATTGTTCATAATTTACTTGTATCCTTTTTGTCACTTTGTTAATAACTATTAGTATCTTTAATTTAGCAGTAGTTTAATTCATTTTAATACCAAGTAGCCCATAACAATATTTAAAATATTCCCTCATATTTTTTTCCCGTTTTTGTTATTTTATGTTATTTGCTATCTTAAATTTAATTAATGCTCTACAACCAATTGTAAAACATAATAGTAAAGTTCAAATATTAGCTGATTATACAATATGAATATATAATTACTTCACCAATTTAATTCCATACTTAATAGTATTTGTTGGAATTTATAATATAATAACTGTATATGACCAAACCGAAAAAAGTGTTAAATGCTTTATTTTCGTCTCTTCACCTTATGTAGTAATAATAACAAAATTATAAATCAAGAAAAAAGATCAGTAACAAATTATCATTTTTTTAATAAAGATTTGATAAAAAAAAATTGTGAGTAAAAAACCGTAGCCGTACTTTGGAAGAGACGTAAAACGGGCATCCCGAGCCAGTACGATGCTGGGTACTCGTTAAAAATCCCTAATTATACCTGGATAGGCAAAATTTAGGACTCCTTCTGTAGCATCGTCCAATTAGCCATAGCAGCGTAAAGTGAAGTTAATATGTTACAAATAACGAAAGTGCTTCGGAACGTGAAAAGTACCATCAAGTAGAAAAGCAACAGGCAACGACAAAAGTAAATTACAGGTCTGAAAAACGAAATCGATTTCAATATAGAGTGACATGGAAAACGCTGTTTTCACTAAAGTGCCGTAGACAGTTTTATAGTAGATGAATCCTAATTACCAACTTGGGAACAAACCGATAATTGTAGAGTGGGTGGCTTTCACACGCCGAATAGTCACGAATCTTCTATTCTAATGCCGTTTTATTAAATTATTTCGTTTGCTTTAGTGACACAGAAATGTATCTACAAACTGAGATATTTGTGGTAACACTATTATTCATTTCCTACGTTAAGGCCACAAGGTCTTATGTCTGTACGGTCTGGATATAAGTTCTTTTTATTTAACTCAAAAATAACTATTTCTATAATTTTTAAAAATTCGGTTTTTATGTCCATGTGTAAGAATGAAAAAATGGAAGATAAAAGAATTTATCATTTATATATTTATTACATAGAAGAACAAAAATACATTGATATAATTGACCATAGGTTGGTTATAAATTTATAAGCAATGGGAATAAAAAATATATAAGTGACAGACAAATATTCCCTCTCTCGGTCTGATTGTAGAGCAGGCATATGATACCTTATATAAGTATTTTCCCTTATTAGTAATTTAATGAATAGAGATAGGTGTGTTTTTAATTAGCACTTTGCAGGGGATGCATTTCCATTATTTTTTTTCACGAATTTATTTCATTATAAAAATTCTAAAAGCGTTTACTTACTTAGTTTATGCTAGCCCACTAGTCATTAGAGTAAATACAATTTATACCGGCTTAAAAGTGTATAAAAGTTATAAGCTGTTTGATGTAGAAATCTGTAAAAAACTTTTTTATGTACATTGTAAAATTGACAGCCCATTAGGAGCGAAGGAGTTAGTAGCATTTAAAGGAGAGTTTCGGGAACCAACTTAATCCCCTCCCTCTAGCCCTTTACTTACTTGAAGGCTAGTCACAGAAGTTCGTTAATTTTTTTTTCTACTTAATACATTTTAAAACTTTTTTAACACTCAGCACGCAGCAGCTAAGGCATGGTGCTTTGGATGGGAACTTCTCTTTAACTTGGTATAAATCATCCTGTTTTATTTTTATTTTATTTTATTTTTATTTTTTTAAATCCTACTTTATAATTCAGATTATTCTCGTTTTCTTGTTTACATTTTCCTTTTATATACAATATAACGTACTTTGTTTATCTCCAATAAGTTTTTAATTTATTTGTTATTTTGAATATATTTTTCTTTCATTCTGTTATACTTAACATTAAAAGTTTTATTGGTATTTTTGATGTGTTCATTTTATTATTTTTTATTTGTTTGGCCGATATATTGCAATCCGGTAAGCGAAACACTAGCATCTTATGGTGAGGACGTGCGTGTGTGCGAAACACATTCCTTTGCACTTTAAAACATTATTATTCTTTTACGCATTGTTATATTTTACGCAACCTGCAAATTTGAAATGACTTTTCTACTCGATTTGCAGGAATATGAATTATTGACAATTAATTATTTAATTATTAATTAATTGTTCCCTGTATTATAAAAAAGGGTAACCAAAATAAGTGGGGGAAATCTGGTGTTTGAGCCTGACCTAGGACAAGTCATCTCCTTGCAGAACCGCTGTCCATGAAACAGTACAGTCTCTACCATGTACTGAACCCCAGACCCTTTCAAGGGTTGTAGTGGTACAAGCAAAAAACCAATTAATGCTCCCTGAGCAGATCAATAGGCAATTGTCTTTTCAATCTTCTTATAGGAAGTCCGGGTAACACAGATCCGGAAAGAGAAAGAAAAAGAGGATTATGGTATAATCAGACGCACCAACTTACCCATTGTAAATCTATGGTTATATATACCTATAATACATTTATTTTAAATTGATAAACGAAATTCAGCGGTCAAATTTCATCTCACAAGTTTTCATCTTTTTTAAATATAATATCATAATAACTCCAAAGAGTGCTGTACAAACATGGTCTTGTGTTAAAAAATACTTTAAGCATTTAAGCCGATCTCACAAATAGGCCATTCAAAGTATGTAAACCATAAAATGTCTACTCATCTCTCTTTTATCAATCTGCTGGTGTTCCTCATGGCAGTATCGTCGGCCCACTTCTCTATACAATATATACAGCTGACATCCCAAGCCTTCCTAACTCTTTCCTTACCACATCTGTTGGTAATGCGTACGTGATAAATAATACCCGTATACGTATACAAGCATGCCAGATCATTATCAGCCAACACTAATCCTATTATAGTAAGCATTACATAATCTTCAATCCCATAGCACTAATATTGAAGAATTGTGTCAAAACTAGGGTATTAGATTAAATTACAGCAATTAGCATCAAATTACTTTTACCCATCGTCCGAAATGAATGACTTCCTTTCTTCCAGTATCCCACCGACTCCTTTGACAATTAATCCGACACTTAGGATTGCATCTTGACAAACGTTTAAATTAGAATCATCATACTGAAAATGCTTGCCGTATCAGGATAATTCAACACTTACTTTAAGCTCCCAATTAATTACAAAACAATCATACAGATGACTATTATAAGACCTATTTGGACTTGAGAGTAATGCTTCAGAGCTCCACTAGTGCTTCCAATTACTCCCATATCCAATCCATACACGAATAAAGTCATCCATAATATTCTCAATTTCCCATTTATTGCTGATTTGGCACGAACACAATTCCAATCCTTTCATGACAAACTTTTTCACCCTTCGAACGTATTGGAAACGTATTGAGAAGACTAAGGCTCCTTAATTGGCTGTAGATTCATACAAGAAGAAGATTTTCAGGTTATATTGAATAAACAATATTTCATGCTAATGTATGCAGATTTAAAGCTTGATTGCGATTACACAATATGTTCATTATCTGCCGGAAACCTCGTAACTTCTTTGATGTGACAACTTCACATACAAAAGCTACGACTACAGTAATGTCAGTTGCTTACGTGAGCTACAATAGCTTCTTCTGAGCCTTGACTGTGACATAAAACAGATTTCAATTTGTATAGTCCAAGCGTTGATTGGGTAATTCATAACACTGGTTTAATACAACTCTTCAGTGTCTTAACATAAACGTTATATAATTGTCTAACATAAATAACGAGATTTCTGTCCACATTAAATAAATAACTTCCCGAAAAGTAAAAATTTAACTCTTAAATTAACCCTTTTCAAAAAGGCTCTATCTCAATTAGGCACCCCTATAAAAGTTTCCAATAGTTGGTAAATTAATTTTTTCAATACTCCTCTAACACAATGATCTATAGACGGTTCAGACTATACCAGATTTTATTTTAAATTGTGGAAGTCCTCAGGTGGGTTTACCATAATCCTCTTACGGGCTGAAGAGGCTGGATTTTAAGTCATACCTTTTTTATAGCGGTAGATCTTTGTTCTAAATCTCCTTACCTGAAAAAGATTAAAAACTGATTATACTTAAAATTATTAACAAATTTATTGATCTAAATTGTTAATATAAAGCATTTATTCTATTTATATATTTTTATAACACAAACTTTTTATTTTTTTACCGCAATACTTCGAGTGCAAACTAATAGTAGGTGTTTCCCAAACCTCACAAGGATAAAACACTTGTTGAAAACTACAGGCCCATTATTTTTTTATAATTTTTTAAATTAATTTTGTTAATTGTTTTAATTCTTAAATATTTTTGTCTTGAAGAGAAAAGATTTGCCCCGGCCTAGATTCAATCTCGAGTCATCGGTCTCATCGTGACAGCACCCTACCAATTAAGCTACCGGAGTCGCCTCTCAGTCCTGACAAACCCGTTCTCTTTTCTGATCCCATGTCCACGTGTTCCCGCAATATTTGTTGACTTACTTCATAATATTATTTATAATTTTTTGTTATTTTTTTTTAAATTTTTAAACATGTTTACATACAAGACTGAAAAGACAAGAAACTGCTCGACGATTTCGACTAGTTCAACATTTAATGGACAAACGCTCTAAGGTCCCAATTAATTACAAAAGACAGTTATCAGACCTATTTGGACATATGGTGTTGAGCTTTGGGGCTCGACAAAACCATCCAATTCATCTCGTATCCTATCCTTACAATCCAAAACCCTTCGTAAAATCCTCAATGCTCTTTATTATGCCAAAAACAAAACCACCATGATCTTAATATCCCATATGTTGCTGATTAGGCTCATACTAGATACCTATCCTTCCATGACAAGCTCCATACACACTTGAATCCGCTAGTCTCTCATCTTGCTTCCCATACTATTCCTGATATCCCTCTGAGGCGTCTGAAAAGAAGATGACCTCGAGACCTTCTACTATAGAACTTTATTGGAGTCCTACCGATAAGTAGTTTCTCCACAAGTGTTTATTTTTTCATGTCATTTGTTCATATTAGCAAATTTTCATATTAAAAAACTTGCTGTAATATTATTACAGTTGTAATTATCAATAAATTAATCTAAAAAAATAAATATATTTTTATTTTGAAGAGAAAAGATTTTCCCCGGCCGGGATTCGAATCTAGTATGTCCGTCTCTCCGTGACAGCACTCTACCGATTGAGTTACAGGAGTCTCCTCTCAGACGGGACAAATCCGTTCTCTTATCTGATCCCATGCACGAGGACGAATGTTCATTGAGCATTACTTAAGTTTAGGATCTAGACACCAGCATTCTGCTAAACTCAATTAGCCAGAATGACCGACCACATCACAGAGGGGTTTAATGATAAACAACATACGGGTATGGTATTACTTGATGTGCAAAGAGCTTTCGCATAACGGCATAATGGGCAAATATTCAAAGTGACTTTACAATTTCCCCTCATTTTTAACAGAATTAATTAAATCATACTTAACAAATCGCAGGAATAAAGTATTTATAGAAGGCTCCACTACTCCACAGTACGTACAATTACTGCCGGACTTCGACAAGGCGAGTTTTTCTCGCTAAAGCTCCACAATATTTATATCGATGATTTACCGAATACATTGAAAGTAGAAAACTCCCTATTTGCAGATGATACAGCTTTTTATACTTCAAGTTATAGATCGGACACAATTACAAATAGACTGACTACACCACTAAAATAATAGAGAGATTCTACAACGAATGGAAAATTTAAATAAATCAGAATAAAACCCAAGCTATGTTATTTACAACGAGACGACCGAATAATATTCCCCAACTGAACGTAAACAGAACGCCCGTACACTCGACAACTCAGAATAAATATTTAGGACTTAATATGGGCAATAAAGAGAACAGGGCTCTGTGTACTATATATCCATAATTTAACAGGAATTCTAAATTAAGCTTAGATAATGAGTTATTATTATATGAAGCCTGCTTACGACCTATACTAACATATGCACGTCCAATATTTAGTTATATGTCTAAAACTAATTATAAAAAACTACAAATATTCCAAAACAAATGCTTTAGAATTGAAGGGAATTATGCATAAAGAATTGTGTATACCTAATATTAATGTATTCATCAATAAACTATGCAAAAAATTCTTTTTTAAGTGCTAACACAAAAAAACACTTAGAAAAATTATTGGGAACTGTACAAAAAATATTACAAAGCGGTATGTACATAAAAGAACAAAGCATTCATTATTGCAGGATACCAATTTCTTTTATATTATTGTTTTTTCTCTGTTGAAAAATTTTTTTACATATTTTTTCTTTCTATCTGTATTATGATTCTGTATAGATACATTTAAATTTGTCCAATAGTAATTTTTTTTAGATTTGAGACTTGCCTATTTGGCAAAACATATAATTTTTGTGAATTGTAGCAAATTATGTAAGAAATAAATAAATAAATAAAATAGTAGGTGTAAAGGTTCTCTAAAATTGTTTAGAGGAAGCCGTTATTAGTAACAAGTTACACTATGCTAGAGGATTAAAGTGTGTATGGGGCTTTTCAAGGAAGGATAGGTATCTAGTTTGGTCCAAATCAGCAACATATGGGATATTAAGATCATGATGCATGAGTTTGTTTGTGACATACTTAATATGGCATTGCATTTTACGAAGGATTTTGGATTGTAAGGATTGGATACGAGATGAATTGGAGGGTTTAGTAGACCCCAAAGCTCAACTCCGTTTATCCAAATAGGCCTGATAACTGTCATGCAAATGAGTCTTTTGTAATTAATTGCGAGCTTACAGCGTTTGTCCAGTAAATGTTGATGTAGACGAAAACTTCAACAAGGAGTTTCTTGTCTTTTCACTCTTTTATGAGGATTATATTTCCATTAAATGTGATTTTATGTTGTTTTTTTGGGGGGTAAAATGAATTTCTAATAAGGAGATCATTGTATATACAAAGATCCAGCAGTCTTTGTCCGTTTCTTTTCACAACCCCCTCTCAAGCAGGAGGCCCTATTACATATTGAGCTCTTCTGAAATCATTTCCAATGTCTCCCATGATCAGAATACTTCTGCTTTGGGTTCTGTATCTCCCATTGGCTTCTGTAAAACAGTTCCTTATCGGGGAAGTTAGCATATTCTGTAGGGGCTTACATTTCCATCAGGTTAACATTGCCTATTTTAAGGCTTACATTGACAGTTATTATTGTTGGGTTTACTGGATCCTAGTCCTACACTTTACTCAATATCAGGCCAACACCTTCCTTGGCTCTGTTTCCTAGTGCGACACCCCATAGATCATGTGATATCTTTTATTAAGGTGCAATTCTCCTGAGCCTTTCTTCAGCACTTCGCTTAGCCCAAGGATATCTAGTCGCTATTTCTCCCTTTCCTCTACAATCTCTACCTCCTTTCCAGTAAAAGTTCTGATGTTCCTTGTTCCCAAACAAATGCCCTTTTCCTTGCCGGGTCTTTTCCTTGAAGACTGTCCAAATCCGAGGCTATCTGCAGCTTGCAACTGAAAATCATTAATACTCCTTTAAGAGTGATTGGCCCAGTAAAAGAGGCTCGCATCCTCGGGACAACTGGTCTCCAGATATTTATATCTCAGGGTAAAGTGTGTGTACCTAGGGAAGGTGATCCTAGGATGTGTACTGTAAATGACCTTGGTCTGTAATGTGAATGTGTGTAGTGTGCTGTATTAGTGTACTTTATGAGCGTCAGTGTACTGTTCCCCCAACCTGGAGGGCCAGTGGCAAATTGCGGTATAATGACCGTGCAATGGGGCCCCACCTCCATACACTAGCTAAAACAACTATTTAAATTATCGTTTAAGATGTTCGATTCTTATGAGTACTAATTCTGGATAAATATACGTGTTAACACTTCTTTTTATGTATAAATTTTGTATTTAATATTTAGATGTTTAGATTTTATCAGACATAGATTTTCTTTTTTTTCTATTTGTTCATCTTTCTCTTATCAAATGGTAATATTAATCTTTTATAATTATTGGTCTCATTGGTCATATTCTGTTATTCGGATGGTCTAACTTTTCTCTCGTTTTTATAATTTATCAATTATGGTTTTTATTGTTACACAAGAAGTTGGTTTTATATTATTGTCTATTTTAATATTTATTCCTATATCCTTCATGCAGTTTGTGTGGTTAGCTTAACAACCTACTTTTTAACATTGTTGTACTCGTTCGGGATCCCTATTCTAATTATGTGTGGAGCATCATAAAGCGACGTTAAATGAACAAACGTTTTTCAAATAAAATATTTAAAAAAATATATCATATAACAATAAAATAAATTAAAATAAACGTTTTGTTTGTTCAATATTCTCATTCTCAAGGGACTTCGAATTGTTTTCTATTCAACGAATCAACAATTTATTGTTGATATATAGTATAAATAAATTTAAATGACTTATTTATTTAATATAAATATATATTCTACTTCTGTACTTCAATCCAACAAAATATTGATATAATATTAATTTATAATATGCCATCCATATATTTAACATGAAGCGGGGTAGATCAGGTGCGGTGTCGAAGGTCCCAGGTTAAAATCCGGCTGTGGTAAATAATTTATTCTGTCTGTTAACAACTAGGCCCGTGGGTTCTGGAGATCCTATTTGGGTTCACCCAGCCTCTAGAAAGAGGGAAATCCGTTGAGCGTGATCTAGGACAAATCACCTCCCTGCACAAATGTTTTTCTAAAAACAGTACAGTCTCTACCACGTACTGAACCAAAGACCCTTCATGGGCTGTACTGGTACAGGATTTTCTTAATGTATATATATTTTTTCTTTCCTTTTAGTGACTCCATAATCTATAATGTATGTACTATAATTATAATTATTAATTGTTATTAATATAGGAATACTGTTATTTGTACCGTTTGAAAGCCAACAAATAATCAGCAGGTTTTGTCATCGTTTTACTGGGGGACCCTTAGCGGACACTAATCGATGGCTGTAATTTAGCTCTCTCCTTTGTATTATGCCCGATCCCAATGTTATCAAAGCGTTTTCTGTTCTGTTTTTGCAGCTATGAACCGAATAACTGCCAACGCTAAATGGTTGTGTTTTCTGTGAATGTACAAAAAATTATTTGATCTTTGGTGATTTGACACATCCATCTTCGACTTGAAACATATTTTTTAAAAATATAATGGGAGATCGTATCGGTTTTATCCAAGCTAAATAAGATTTTTTTGTGTACCGATACCAAAGTTTGTGACTCATAAAGATCATTTATTTTAAAATCAAATATAATTAAAAACAATAACTCAATATTTTTGGAAAAATTGTTGTTTTCTCCTCGATAACTGTGTTCTTATAATTCTGTTGATCGTCAACGAAAATATTATGCGTACTTCAGTAAACAATTCAAGAGGGTCCAACAAATTATTAAATTTTTTAGCTCAAAAAATAATATATTTGATTTACTTTTACAATATAATATTTTCCCCATTTATTGTTGTTGTATGATTCTTGATAATAATTAAATTGATGAGGTGAAATCAAATAATGTAGACTATAGAGACATACAGTTCCAATTTGATAACGTAATATTCGCCAACACAGTCAGTTAACAATGACCTTTGTATAATACATAAGGGAATATTCCGTTGTCAATAACTGTAATGGAACTAGATACATATTAATCAGCATGCATTTACGAATATATTAATGTAAGTGGTGAAAATATCTTAAATGATGGAACTGGACCAGTTGTATTGCTGCTTATGATTATTTCGGAATAATTAGTTAAAAAACAAAAGGAATTTCCGTTGTGTAACACCCTCCAACAGACATCTCTCCCATCTTCCAGCCAATACTTCTCCCAATGGAAAATTTTTAAACACCCCGTCTCTCTAACGGACGCGGACAACCATATTTTTGTCATGAGAAAAAAAAATAAAGTAACTAATGATTCCATAATTTAAAAACTAAAGCATCTAAACCATTCTTCTAAGTAGTGTTTCTGGTCTAATGGGTAACAAAATCTTTTAAAAACATTCTTCATTTTATGACTTAAAGTTTTGAAAACAGAACTTTTGTTTTATTATACTATTGAAAAATTAGAATAGTTATATTATTATTTTGCGAGAATCGTTTACATTTTGCATTATTCGTCCCTTTCTAAGTCTATTTGTTTATTAACATAGAACATTGATGTTGTGAAAAATTTAAAAGTAAAATACTGAGAGGTAACAAACTTTTATTGACAAATTAAGGCGAAAAAAGCCGAAATAATCTTCTCACAAATATTAGAATTGCGTAATGCCTATTAAATGCGCATCTTCAGCAGGCCCTGAATATTATATTCATATTTTTCAGTTAAAAGACTTCATGTTCATCTAAGTTATCTCGACAAGGGGAAGGCATTGGCTTTAGAGTTTACCCCAATCAGGCTCAATCGGATTCAAGTCAACTGAACAAGAGGACCAGGTCATAAGCCTGATTTCTTGTTCCTCCAAGTAAGCACCCTTGTCCTATGAGGTCGAGCATTAACGTTAAGATGAATCTCTTTTCCCTAATTTATAATGATAAAGATAAAATAAAAGGTCTTATATCATTTTTCAGGTTCGTGAAGTAACCTGGTTGTTTCTTAATGATATCATTTGAACTTTTCAATTTATCCGACTTTAATTGGACCTTCTCCATAAGACTTCCTTCTCATTCATATTCGCTTTTGATCACTTGTTTGCTCTTTTTAAGTTCATTATAAACTTTAAAAAATATTTAATGATCATATTCTGTTATTCGGATGGTCTAACTTTTCTCTCGTTTTTATAATTTATCAATTATGGTTTTTATTGTTGCACAAGAAGTTGTTTTTATATTATTGTCTATTTTAATATTTATTCCTACTGTATCCTCCTACCGCAGTTTGTGTGGTTAGCTTAACAACCTACTTTTTAACATTGTTGTACTCGTTCGGGTTCCCTATTCTAATTATGTGTGAGGCATCATAAAGCGACGTTAAATGAACAAATAAAATATTTAAAAAAATATATCATATAACAATAAAATAAATTAAAATAAACGTTTTGTTTGTTCAATATTCTCATTCTCAAGGGACTTGGAATTGTTTTCTATTCAACAAATCAAAAATTTATTCATGTTGTATGACTATATAGTATAAATAAATTTAAATGACTTATTTATTTTATATAAATACATGTTCTATTTATGTAATTCAACCCAACAAAATATCGATATAATATTAATTTATAATATGCCATCGATATTTTTAATAGGAAGCGGGGTAGCTCAGTTGCGGTGTCGAAGGTCACAGGTTAAAATCCGGCTGTGATAAATAATTCATTCAGTCTTTTAACAACCAGGTCTGTGGCTTCTGGAGATCCTATTTGGGTTCACCCAGCCTCTAGAAAGAGAGTAATCCGTTGAGCGTGATCTAGGACAAATCACCTCCGTGCACAAACGTTGTTCTAAAAACAGTACAGTCTCTACCACCTAATGAACCCAAAACCCTTCATGGGCTGTTCTGGTACAGGATTTTCTTAATGTATAAGTATTTTTTCTTTCCTTTTAATGACTCCATAATCTATAATGTATGTATTATATTATATAATACATATGTTGATCTTCGTATAAAAAAAAAAAATCCTAACAAAATAAGCAACGTTCCCAATCTTCAACAGCCCAATTAACATAGGAGCGCGTTGATTTTTCTTTCCTTTTAAATAACAAAAACTCTCGCTGGTCTTTTTCAAGCCAAATTCATGAGGGATTTTCAACTGTTTGAGTTGAAATTCCTGATTCATCTTGCATCCTCAAAAGTGCTTAACACTTGTCGAGTTGCTGAAACTCTCTGCTTTGTTGTTTGAATTTTCAAATAACCGACCTTCAGCAGGAGAGTATTTATAGCAATACCCTTTATCTTACGTGAGTTTATCAAACAGTGCTTCTTTCCTTATATGGTCTTTCTTTCTTTATGCCAGTCTCTTCCTATAACTGTTGTAGATCTATCATCTACTACAAAGGGCGTAAGTGAGTAAGGTAAAAGATGCTCTTCATTATGAAAAATTGCGTTCTACACTAGCTAATTGGGGACTGATTGCGAATACGAAGATTTATATATTATATATACGACTACATTATATATCTCAGCTTTACAAAAAAAAGTAATGTGATTTTGTTAAAATATATTTTAACAGGATTCTTACTTAGATGCAAAAGGATTAATCAACAATACTGTGGGTCACAAAAGGGAAAGCGACCTGCAATAAGCTTAACAGTAACTGGAGATATTGGAGACGAAGAAGTCTTTAGAAGCGAAATAGCTAAAGGAAAATGGAAGTGGAGGTAAGGAAACAAAAAGCTGAGTGAATAATTTAAACTTAACAAGAATTGTATTTATTTCGAGATGAACTAAAGAATTATTTTAACTACTCTTTTAGCTTTCAACGGCCACTATTATTACAAAAGACTTTGTTGATTTCTTCTGGTTTAGATCGTGTTGATAAATTTCGCCAGCCATGCTGCTGACTTCTTCAGGGCTGAGATGAGAAAATCATCCTTCCCATCTCAGCCCTGAAGAAGTCAGCATCATGGCTGGCGAAACGTTGGCGAAAAATTTATCAACACGACCTAACCAGAAGAAATCAACAAAGTCTTTTGTAATTATTTTAAATTTTTCGCTATAAAATAATCTTTAGAGCAACTTTTTCGGATACTTCATAATTTATTTTCAGAATAAAAAATTGTTTCTTTACTTCTTCACCTGGTCTGAACTTGCTTTTGATATTTTAGAAATAAAATCTAGCACCCGAAAGGAAAATAAAAAGGCAAACAGTATAAAAAACATTGTTTTTGTTTTCTTCCGTTATTTATATTCCACCTGTATTCCTGTTATTGGTTGCTTTTTGAAGGAAAGTAAATACAAAACAAAGACAAAGTGACCGCAAAGAAAACAGATATTGACAATCCTAACAGAAAACAGATTCTATTGACAATTTATAACCACTATATTTCAATCTTGTTCGACGTTTAGAAGATTGGTTTCCGATTGTGACCCTAAATAGCAACATGTCATACCCTTTTATTTTATTTTTTCCACCCATTCTCTTGTGCCTTCAAACCATAACAAGGTTTGTTGAAAAAAAACCAACGGACAGATTGTCAATGATTTCTCGATAATTGCCTTAAAGTTCTAATATAAACATTTCAGGAACTTGACGCTCTCTTCTGAGTTAATTCGCTTTCTATTTGTAGGCTTTAGATGATAAAACATCATTTTGTTCTTCTTTCATACATTCTTAGATGAATTTCATAATGTAGAAAAGTATTATTGAAAAAATTAATTAATACGTTTCAACGTTTTATTCGTTTCATTTTTAATATTTAAAAAAAAAAGTTATCGTGATATTTAGTATGGAAAATAGAATGTAATTATGGGAAATACTTCGATAATCATTTCAGGTAGAAAAGAACGATTCGAAAAACATATATTAACTACATTGATTTTTAAATATTTTTATTTTAAAGAGAAAAGATGTAAACATTTTTAAAATTAAAATTTTATAAAAGAAAATTAAATTAAATTTTATAAAAGAAAAGAAAATTTTATAAAATTAAAATTAATGTTTAAAGAACATTCGTTCTCGTGTTTACATGCAAAAAAAATTTGCGAGAACACGGGGAATTGGATCGGATAAAAGAAAAGATTTGTCCCTTGCTGGCAGGCGACCCTGGTGGCTCAATTGGTTGCGGCGCTGCCAGGGAGAGACAGAGGATCCGGGTTCGAATCCCGGCCGGGGGCTTATCTTTTCTCTTTAAAATCAAAATAGCTGACCAATAATTATAAAAAAATATAAATAGTTATATTAACTATACTTCGAAATGTTAGTTAAAACTTCTATTTCTTGATATAACGATTAACTACTCATTACTCATAATTACATTATATTTTCCATACTAAAGAACTGTGTAAATTTTATTTATTTTTTTTAAATATTAAAAATGAAATGAACTGTTTCTCGACTCGACTCGAAGCGACACCAACAGATACGTTGGGTTATATAAAAACAATGGTTGAAGACATTAAATTGTACAAAATTATCTCGTACAATGTACAGTTTTCTGTATAAATAATTAGTTCTTAATTCTAAGATTCCGTCAGAGACAGGGGTTCTTTATGGCCAATTAACACGCTACTAAGAAGAAGGAAACTGGTTGTAAGCTTGCACTAATTCAGAATATTCTATGCCCTTTATTTAGGAGCGGTACAGACTCTGAATATAAATTAGCATATCTTTATCGTTCTGGTAACTATCGTGTTTATGAACCCCCCTTTATACGTTGTTGCTTAATTGGTGATTAATTACTCTTTATTATATAAAACTTTATTGAAGTTTTAGTAAAGATTCTATAGCATAATAGATTCAAGTTAAGACTTAAAGTATGTTAGTAAATACTAAGTTACAAAATTTCTTCTGCACTACCATAACCCTTAATTTCAACTCTCATAATTAAACCTATAGAATGATTTTAAATCTGCTATTAAAGTCAATGTATACTTAAATTAGTCCTTTAATTTCTTGTGGCTTGGGTTCGATTTATGCGAGTGATTTATATTTCAAAAACGCAAATGCCATAAGAGAAGAAAAATTAGCTGTTCGCATTCTTTACTGGAGACATTACTGGAAAACAGACATTCGCTCCCGTTGACAACGCTCCTGCGTTTAGTTTACGTTTGACCAAGGAAAACAACGGAACTGTAAGGAGTAAATGGTTTATAATATGGATTCAACTGGACTAATTTATATAATATTTAATTGATGAGGTAAACCATTTTCCAGTCATAATTTTTCTTTTTACAAAGACGTTTCGACTATATAGTCATTTTCAGTTTCACAAGTCATTCCTGGAATTTTCATACTAATAGGTCTGTAATTTAACAACATAAAAATATAAAAAACAACAAACAATATAATAAAATCACAATTATAACATTAAAAAATTATGACTGGAAAATGGTTTACCTTATAAATTGAAAGGAGTAAATGGTTTGCCTCTTGGTGCATGGAGGCCATATATCACACAGTCAGATTATTGTTTGTTAAGATAAATGACATATTTTTTTTAATGAGCTTAAAAATCAAATTCGGAGTTCTTCTCGAAACGAAAGGAGTGGTACCATCATCAAATCCAAATATTGGCAGAATGGTGGATGAAAGTACTTGACATCAATGGAATTTACTTTGAAGAGGAGTAGTATTATGCTGTTTAAAATAAATAATCTGAAATTAAGCTATGCACAAAGATCTTTATTATAACCCCGTATATACTTTTTATACTATATTATACTACTACATTAAATTATCTACCAAATTTAAGGCAATTATTAACCTTAATTTTATTTGTTGTTTTAGTTGACTTAGTAAAGAAAAAAAGAGGGGGTTCTTCCTATTAGTATTGTTCAATCATCATTTCTTTCAGTGGGATGGATTGAATTATTTTACAGGTTTATCGCGATATAAATATCAATTCATATCCCCCTATTTCCCTCCGGCCGGATATGGACCAGGCACATTGTTGCTAATGCTAGCGATTCTGAAGTGAATCCCCTAAGGATTTCTTTATTGCATTGTAATAAATAAATGCAGAACCGATCTACTATTTTCAAGGGAAAAAATTACAGTTTGGGAAAAAAGAAATTCTCTTAAATAGAGAGAACTGTTAACTGAAAAGCCAACGTTTCGACCTACATCGATGGCCTTCTTCAGGGTTAAGTATCCAAAATACAAACAAATTAAAAAAATAAATGATAAATATTAAAAATACATATAGGTATCAAGTTATCTGAGTGATAAACATTAAGACAGAGGGGGCCCTTAGATAAAATACATTGCAAAGGAAATAATTGTAGAGTATTATCAATGGAGGTAATAAAAATAAGCAATAAAGGATAAAATAAAGAATAAAATAAGTAATAAAGAAGGTAATACAATTAAATCATAAGTTAATTAAAACAAAAATAAGGTAATGTAACAAAATAAAAAATAACGAAGGTAGTACAAACAAATCTAATAGATTTCTTCCTCTCTATTAAGAAATAATACAAATAAGAAGTATGGGAATAATGATATATAAAAATTGTTGATAAAGTTCTGTAGAAAATAAATGAAATAGATAATAGAAATGCTGTTGGAAAACATAGAATAAATGACATATCAGTATTATTTAAATCTAAAGTATGAAAGATTTTACTGATAAATTCTGGGAGTGTTGCATCAGAGATAAAAGGATAATTGTAGAAGAGTTATAATAGACGAGAAATCGGACTATATAACAGATGAAATGAAGAATTAAAGAAATGAATAATATAATATTAATAACATATTGGTAATATTTAAAAGTATAAGATAAAAGAGTTACATGACAGGGAATGTCTAAAATTATGGGATAACTAATAATATCAAAATTCTTATTAGACTAAAATAATGGATATATAAATTAAATAAATACAATAAACTAGAAGTGTTTGAGAAAAGAGAGCTCATATCTTATACATTATGAAAAATATAAAAAAACAATGCAAAGCAATTGTAGAATGAAGGAAAGGCGAATGACTTATTAATGTAACAATAGTGGAATGAAATTTTTTAAAAATATTATTAAAAAAATAACCTACTTATTAAAAATGACAAAATAATAGTTATATCTATAAAAAAAAATTAAATAGATAGAACAAATAAAAATCTTTTTATTATTAGTAAAATAGAAAATGAATAACGAAATGTTTGAGAATTAAAAATATGTGGACTAGAACATTGGAGTATGGGAACAAAGGAGGCCAAACTAGTCTTACTAATATTATAAATGTGAAAGTTTGTCTCTCTTTCACGCAAAAACTACTGAACAGATTTGGATGAAACTTTACAGTAATATAGGTTATACATCAGAATAACACATAGACTATAGCAAGCGCGGATTTAGGGGGGCGCACGGGGGCATGTGCCCCCCCCCCCCCGACAGTTAATAGGTACTGTGGAGAGTCCATTATAGTATATAATTAAAGGCAAATCACATGATCATAGCTGTTGAAATAACAGAAAGAACATGAGTGAAACTATCTGATAGCATCTTGAAATTTTAAGATAGGTTCTTTGTATAGTTTAAGAAAGAAATTTATATAATTCCACCCCAAGGGTTTCCCCTTTAATATAATAGGGGTTCAAAGGTTGTATAGAATCCGTCAGTTTTGAAGTTAGACATCTGAAATTTGGAATGTAAGAGTAACTTATATTTTAAACAAATAATTAAATTATTTATTTAAAATGATCTTTCACGAGAAACTTGTGATGTGGCAGACCAAATTCCACGCGAGCGAAGCCGCGGTCATAAGCTAGTATGAAATAAAAGAGAATAATGAAGGAAGTATTGCAAAATAATTTTAAAAATAGTTTTGAAACAGGTGGGAATGCTGAAACTGATATAAAAGAAAAATGTATAAGATAGTAAAAAGGGTATTAACAAGCGAAAAATTAGAAAGAGATCATGCCTTATATTGGGGTCAAGTGCTTAGCCCTTAACTGACAAAATAGAAGAGAGGATTATGATGGGAGTAGAACTAGGTGAAAAACAAATTAGTTGAAGGAGTGGGTGAGAAAAATTTGAAAAATAGTTGAAATTGTGAGCTATAGAAAATGCATCATAAGAAATAAATAGAAAAATGGTATTTATACGATATAGTGGTTGAAAGGGGGGTATGGGGCAGTGCTGCCAACTCTTGGGGACATTAGGAGGTGGGGAAGGAGTATGAAGTAATAAATACAATTATATGAATAAGTAAATGTTAGTAATAAGTTTGACGCATTATAATGGGTCTCGGTGTAAAGAAATAGGGTTAAATATGAAAAAATGGAAATGTTATATCGCAGGTCACACTGCAAAAAGGAAAGTTAACTCTTTTTGATGAGGCTTATGATGTGTCTGTAGGTCATTGAAATGCAATTTTTATTAATTTTCAGATAAAGTTTGGCCCTAGGTTTGTATAGATGGATTCTGCAATGAGTCTTTTGTTGTGATTGGGGACAGTGGCGAGAACAGAGGATTATTCAAAATTAAAGGTTTAGTTTGTCAAATAATGTTCTGAAAGTTTGGATGCAGATTAGTTAGGGGTAGAGATAGAAGTCTTGTATTATGATATTCTTCTGTAAAAAACTGTTTTTTGTTTAACCAATATTGGAGGTAGTACAATTAAGGACAGAGCAAGGGATACGGTAGAGTATGTTGGAGAGGTTTTTGGTGGGTATATGATATTTTAAATTAGTGAACAGGTGGGATAGTTTATTATATTGTTTAAACCACGGCAAAGATTAGGAAAACTAAGACGTATAACTTTTTAAATATTGCCGGATAGAATGGGTATGTATGAAATGAATTTGTAAAGGTAAGGGCTGGGAATCGGTTGTGTTGAATTGGGGGAGGGGCAAATGGCATAAATATGATTTTGAAGAAGGTCTAAGAACTTATGGATGATGTGGGGTGGGAAGTTATTAGAAAGTAAAATGTTGTTGATACTTTGGTTGTCAGTTGGTAAGTATTGAGTGTCAGATAAGGAAAGACATGGGTGGATAATATTTCTGGCAACGCCAATTTTTAGATGTTAGGGGTGCTGTGAAAAATATGTAAGGAGTCTGCCGAGATATGTGGATTTGGTTTACCAATCAAAGGACAGGGAGCCATTGTTATTTCTGATGATGAGGATGTCGAGAAAGGAGAGGCTGTGGTTCGCTTCTATTTCAATGGTAAATGGAAGAGTTAAAAGTAGCTAGTATTTCGGGGATCTAATCTGGGTTGAGTACTAAGAGAAGGTCTTCAATATATTTCTTAATAATGATGATATCGCGGGGGAATAGAAGGATGAAGGAGTTAAGGTCATTGAGTACTATGTTAGAGTACTATGTCTAGAGCAAGGCAATTACTCTTGATAAACAAATTTTTCTTGGAAACTGAGGATATTTTATGGATAACTAATTATCCAATCTCGATTCATGTTATGAAAAGATTTGTGAAAATACTATGATTATACATAAGTCAATCTTATCTGAAAAGATCCTTTGGACTTTATTTAGTATTATTTTTCTAGGATAAATGGTAATTTAGCACGAACATAAAAATAAATGGCCGTGGGTGTATGTAAATGTGGCCAAGAACTTAATAATAAAACGTAATGGGTCTACTTCAGACCAAATCTAAAATATTATTTATTCATTTTTTTTTACTTTGTATTTATATTTTATATTTATTTATTAAGTTGGGAATTATTAAGGTTCATTAAAATTTTACAAAAAACTAGACTTGAAGGGAATGATTTCGCAACCCCTAAATCTCATACCGTAAGTTCGGATTTGTTTGAATGTATTCACCGTTATGAATTTATTCTCTATAATAAAATAAAATATTTTATTTAGTGAGTGATAAAATAGGAAACTCGATAGAAAATTCCAGGCGATTTCGTCTTAATATAATAAAATCATAAAATGGAATATATTATTAAGTGATTGTTAAAAGAGGTAACAGAATAGATTCGGTGACGAATCGGGAATTTTTCTCTTAGAGTCAATGTTCACAGTCGTGGACAATTTAACAAATTTGAAAACAAAATTTAAACTTATTTATATATAGAAATATCATCAACTTGAATTTTAATGTTTTTTTCTATCGAGACGAGCATGTTATTGTAAATTCACTAAAAACCTGGTGTTTTTTTTTTCATTATTAGGGCATGAATATGATAACAATCAAGTCCGGAAATGTTTCTAAAATACAGTTTTATATTTACTAACTAAATTTCAAGATTGTTTAAAAAACATACTATTATATGAACAGTCGAGAGAAAAAAAATGAACAATGTTTACACTTAAATGGTTATTATTCACTATAACTTTAAGCATCTTCAACGTAACTGAGAATAAATAATTGATAGTTATTTATTCATACATAATACCTTACAATAAATAATTTAAATATTGTTCAATGCATCTTTTTATATTAATACATATCGCTTCTATATTTTACAGACTCAGATCGATCTTTTTAAAGTATTCCTATGTAAAGTCTGCTATCAACTTCGCTGCCAGTCTATTACAAGCTATCCTAGAGAACCATATGTAAATTTTGACCCCAAATTGTGATATAAATCCTGTCTTGTATTACTCTGCAGGTGCCTAATGAGCTGGGGAAGACCATGTCTTCTGATCCTTGGACAAAATATATTTATTCAGCTAACTGAAATGTTATTATTTAATTAACTATTATGTACCTTTGTAATATTTTGGAGTAGCCCTTTATTTAAAAGGTTGTCAACCAAATTCGGGCGCTACTCCCAGTTGGTTAGCGATTCCATTATATTTCCTCAGTCATGTAATAGTTAGTCTTATCAATAAATTTTTTATTATATTTTTTCTTTTATTTTTATAATTAGTAATTGATAATATTTTAATACTTGATGTGAATGATCTTCACACCAATCTTTATTTTTTACTTGATTCAGTTTTACTTTTTCAGGTATTGTTCCAAAGATTGGAGCAAATTTACTATTCCAATCAGTTTTCAGATGTTATTTTTTCTTTTTCGTGCTCACCATGGAACATTTCAATTGAAGAAATGCTGGATTGTTATGGATAATCTTCTCCATTAATGGATAGTTTGAATGATCTTCTCCCACTTTCCTACCTCATGCATTGATATTTCCACTTAGATACAAGAAGAAGTCGCTTAGAGACCTTCTCCATGGTTTTGGAAGTCAGTAGTCATCTTTAAATTATCCTTTATTATCTCCTATTTAGTCAGTTTCGTGAAGGTTTTGCTCGGTTGTCAAAAACTTGGCATGAAAGCCTAATATTTGTACCGTGAGGAATTGAGATCCAATAGGGATTGGACCCATTTAGAAACTTGTAGAGATTGGATGGTGAGAAAATATATCCTAAGGGGTTTCACCTCTGGAGGCAGTGACTCATCGAGTTCGAAGAGAAGGGAAGAGACCGTTGGGATTTCAACAAGGTACGCTGGTTCTCCCAAATGAAAACTTTTTTCAACATAACAACATATGTTACATATAATAATTAAGTTTAATTTTGTATAATTCTTTTCTTCAGCACACTGTAAAGAACGAGTTTGGGTTAAAACTTTGAATGAAATATCAAAATATTTCCAGGTCCGGGCTAGTCATGGACTCCGGCAAAATTATCCATTGAGGACATGGTAATTTCCACGGCCCTGAAAATTAAATTCCTGACTTTCATGTTGCTCAATCTCCACGATGACTCTCCGGAAACTCGAAGCAATTTTCCTTTTCTGTAGATACTCGGTCTATTTCTCTGTGAATGTGGAATATTCTCCTGGCCATCGATGGTTTATCTCCTTGTGATGAACTGCATTGCCTCATTAGACGCCGTGCAGTAAGCTGTAATGACCACAATCTTATTCTACAGTTGGCTAGTGATGTTCAGGCACTACGAAGAATATTCATAGCTAAGTATTCCAAATATGTTGGAGATAGTAAAAATTAATGTCATTTCATTAATTGATTTCTAAATTTTGTTATTAATGAAGTTATGAAAAGTATGTAAACTTATTTATAGTATCTATTATTTCCTGCATTTTTTATTAAATTCTATTTCAAATTGATTTATTTATTTACTTCTTAACATTAACAACTAATCAGTGTTGTATACAGATACCATATTCGTTTGCTATTATATCTTTCTATTTCTATTCAAAACAACTACTGATATAAATGGATAAACTGGATTTATCTCTTGGTTCTTTACATTTGAATCTATTAGCTTACAACTTTTATTTACTCGTTAGTTTCATTGAATCTTAAACAGTAAAATAATTAGAGGTACTGAATTATACATTTGCAGTAACAAAACAAGTAATACTACCAAATTTTCACTGAAATGAGGGCGAAAGGATTTATTGTAATGAGTTAGGGCCGTGTTAATGAGTTTTACTCACCCGAAACAAAGTTAGCTCTTTCCCATCGATTGCTAACATATCCAGATATTTCCCCAAAGAGATCTCTAAGAAAAACAAATCGTTTTACAGATGTTCAATAAAAACAAATTTATCGGGGGGATAGCTGTAAACATCTCAGCTGGTGAGCATTAGGAGTATAGAGTATGCCTAGTTGCTCCCTCGGGTAGGGTACTAACTTTTCTACCTATCGGCTTCCTTCCTCCAACTTCGGTATTTGGTCTGGAGCCTCCGGCGAACGAAAAACCCCTTATCTGGTATTCATATATTCCTAGAAAGGTCTTGAAGTTCAAAAGTTGTTTTGATGGACTTTTAAATGCTTCTCTCAGTTCAGTTTGCTGACACATTTTCGGATAAGAAGATTAATTAATTCATCAATGTCATACATTACGACATCCACAATAAATTGTTTATATTTTAAAAATTAAAATAGATTTTTCAGCAACGGGCAATATATCAACTAAAATCAACAGCCTTTCGAAGAGGATAGCGGTAGATTAATTTATTTTTAAAAATTGGGGTATTCAAACTTGATAGCGTACTAGTTCACGGGTTCGCAGCCCGGCAGGTGGCTCTAGAATTTTTTAAAGGGAGTAAAACACTCTTAGTAATAACGTCTTTCGAAAGGTGCGTAAAATGCTAGTCCCGAGACTGTACAGTGTCAGGTACCCGTTAAAGATCCCGATCCTAATAAGACCTGCATAGGCAAAATTAGGACCCACTGTAGCATCGTCCAATTACCGTTAAATGAATAAACAAACAAACGTGATAATATTATATAAAAAATTGATTTGCATTCAATCGTGATGTATATCGCTGAAATTATCTAAGAAATAATCGGAAGTGCAGAGCATCAATTCACTATATAGATTAGCTAAAATCCAAAACGTATCAACACAGAACGACAAGATACCGAACAATGACGAAATTCTAAAGACTTCATCAGTGATAGTCTGTTTTTAATAATTTTGGAAATTTAAACAACTTTTATAGTTTTTATTCAGGTTTTTTTATATTCTTTCATTTCATTTGTTTAAGAAGAAATTTTTACTATATTTTTTGCTTTTAAAGAAGAGGTTTTAATTTTAAAGCGTTATTTCATGACACTGTTTGTTATATACTCATTACTTTTGTTATATACTTTTGGACTGCCTATGGCAAATTATTTTTTTCGAATATATGATCAACATAGAAGTTCACAGATCTCATGTGCAAGCAGCTATACTAAACCTTTGATATGATTTGAATAATGCATGTGCTTATTATCGGGCGTTATCGCGTAAGATATGGCGTTATAATTGTATCGATCGCGACAGTGAGGAAAATTATATATGTTAAGTGCCATCCATCAACATGAATTGACATTTGTAGGCCGCCAGTACGCTATGTATCATCTAATCGCAGACAATACAAGATGTAGGGAGCATTTATCGTAACGTAAACATAACAGTTTGTATAATGGTAAAAATGTACGTTGACCAACCTGGCTGTCCTAGGTATGCATATCTACTAAACGAATTTACTACCGATGTTAGGAATATAATGCCAGTGAATAAATAATCCTAATCATATATGCATATAAACGCATCCGATAACTTATCATGTGTGTTATTTTTTATCTAAATTATCAATCATTATCCGATATTTTATTTTAGTAACCAAGACATTATTTGTATAAGGGTCTATTAATCTATATTATGTTCAATATTCACATTAAAAAATAACAAATAACGACACTGTCCGACATTTATAATATTTGCCAAAATACCTCAATTAAACCTACTGAGATGATATATACCTACTCCTACTTTTCTGTATATATCATAATAAGAAAAACAATCAAAGAATTGAAATAAGTTGTACAAATGCATGAACAATAATAACCCGGCTTACGTAGGGAAGAACTTATTCCTTGATAGTTTGCCGTTTGGGATCAAAAGCGGATAGCTCTGAAATTACGAATATTTACTTTTTTCATACGTTTATTCAAGTATTTTTGTCTAACACTTCTCCGCCTTATTTCCCATGATTTCAATCCGGTACCGAAGTTTTGAGAGTGAGAACTTGCTTGACTAAACGAGCGAAAATAGGAAATTAGCATTAACTTGACTACCAAGGGATATAATGGAGGTCCGACCACAGGGCAGAAGGTCCCTTAGTCGCCCAAGAATCTTTAATCAAGACCTCATTCAAAGAATAGGAGCAAGAAGGGGAAAATAAAAAAGGATGATTCGGGGCCGGGAAGGTTGACTCTCATTGACAGAAGCTCCTCTATGACATAATAAAGGAAGAATACAGAAATTAAAAAAAAAATAAAGTAAACACACTCTAATTAAATTTACTGCCATGAAATGGCATTACTGTGCTGTACATCACAACAAGAGGAAGAACAATCAAAAGGAAGAACGTATTCTATAATTTATGGATGCGTTTTATAAAACAAAGTTTTTTTATCACTCCTCGAAAATATATTGATGATTATAAATTTTGAATTACCTTTAAGGAAATATTTGTTACCATTATGCTTAAGATAATACCAGAAGAGGCTGTATATTTATAAATTATTCAATATTTATAATATTAAACCCACCATAATCAAACTAACTGGTATTAATTGTACTAGCGTTATTAATTATAGTGGTATTTAATATTACAGTGCAGTGTCTAATATCTCATGAAAGACTAAACATCAGCTTGAGTTCATTGATGAAAACGTTTTTAATGTGATATAAAAAATTCCGTTGGTGATTTATTTTTTTACTATAATTTATTTATTATAAATTATAAATATCGATAAAGATAACGTAGTTAGCATGCATGTTCTCTGCGGATAAGGATTCTTTTCATGTGTTTCACCGACAGATTATGTTATATTTATGCAAGCAGGCATTGTACTGCACAAGGAGGTCGGGAAGGGATAAAACGATAGGGGATTGGAACTGGTTATATCCCAGAGAGGACTTTCTACATCAGCAGATGGGAAGGATAGTAAAGTCCTCCGTGGTCCAGGAGCAAGGGGATACCGCGATGGACCTCATTTATGTCTGCGCCAGTATGTACCTACTGCATTAAGATAGCAAGGATCTATATTGAGAAATATCATCAGTGTGTGTGTGTGTGTGTGTGTGTGTGTGTGTGTGTATATATATATATATATATATATATATATATGTATTTATACTTATGTTTTTTCCAGAAGTAAATATAATTTTATCTATATGATTTTTATATTTATTTCCAATATAATTTAAAACCTGTGATCAAATAAGTGTTTTTTGTCGTTTATTACTTTGTTATCACAGTTATCACGAATACGACTAATGGTTTTGACAAAATTTACCTTGAAATATTTTAAAAATATTCAGTCAATATCTGTTTCAAGGGAATATCCCTATATATGAATTTGAACTTTATTGTTTATCTGTTTACTTTACTTAAATCAGACAATATATTTAGTATTAGTTGGATAAAAAAATAAATAGTGAATACAAACAAAATACAAAACGATTGTTAATACTTATTTTCAATAATGAATATACTTCAGTCACCGATATCGCAGAGACATTCGACTTTTTTACTGCCCGAACGACATGTTACGTTGACTGTTCGTTCATATTTATAATTTATGAATTAAAATTACAATTTTGAGCTGAAAAATACTTAATCGAATAAGACATTGATCTGGGAAACATTCAATACACCCCGCATAGAAGAGGTCACTGCAGAGACCAGAATTTCCGTGGCTCGATAACCGGCGAGCAGCTCCTACAAGAAAGGAGCCAGTACAGATAAGGAATCCCGCATTCTACCTCTTGCTCCTCCGGTTTCCACAATATTCAAACTCGCCCTTAAAGTTGAACATTTTCCACTCCCCTTTTATTTGAAAAAACAAACAAAAAATCTATAATGGTCTAGCTCGACATCTGAATGTTTTATAAAGATTTTAATTTATTGTGAAAACAGATCCAGATACATAATTTAATTTTAAAAATCTAGGAACGTTTTTATGGGAAAAAATATAAGCTAACTTTTTAAGGGTTATATGTATATAGTAGCCACGTAAGAGGATTCGACCATAGAAATAATACACCTTAGTGATAAAGAAAAATAAAATGTAATTAATAGACGATATAATTTTTTTTTAATTTTAAACTTAAATCATTTAAATCCGAAACAGCTATCTGATTACAGAAATTCCTACCTTTACAAATAAAATAAAATTGCATCTCGTCACACATGATGTAGTATCTATCGTTCTTCACTCTTCTGAGCTACGCCGGCATACCAACCACTTCTACTGTTTTTTTTTCCTCACAAATTTTCCCCTGACCCTTCATTGATTGTGGTGGTAGAGTTTTTTATATTTTTTTATATATATCGGAATGCGGATGCGTATGAGCATTTTATTTTTGAAGCAAAAATATCAGGAAGGTATTCCTGAATTCCTAGGAAGGTACTACCTTCCTGAAAATCGATATAATGATTTGACAAGATGTTTTAGGAAACTCGAGGGTACGATGCTTGAAATTTTATAAATAATCTTTTGATCTATAATAATAAAAATAATATGATAATATAACGGTCCTAAATTATCATCTTCCTATTCTCATTGCTTAGGGAAAAAGAATGCTTAGAAATAAGATTCCAGGTATACCATTTAAAGTAGTAATATTCTTTTTTATTTCCAACAAAAACAGAACTGCTTAACATAGATATGTTATCATTAATTATTTTGGTTTTGAAGAGAAAAGATTTACCCTGGCCGGGATTCGAACCCGGGTTGTCTGCTTCTCCATAGCAGTATATAGGATCGGTGAAGAGAACGGATTTGTCTGATTGGGATACACAATGGTAGCTCAGTGGCTTAGAGCACTGCTAAGGAAAAGCAGACGACCCGGATTCGAATCCCGGCCAAGGCAAATCTTTTCTCTTCAAAAGAAAAATATTTAAAAATAATAACAATTAATAAAAAATAAAAATTATAAATAATATACAGACGTAAGTCAACAAGATCCTAATTAAAATAATGTTTAATGAACATTCTTCTCCGTGTATACATCGCCAAATTGCGAGAACACTGGGATATAGGATCGGTGAAGAGAATGGATTTTTCTTGCTTGGATGCGAGCCTTGGTAGCTCAGTGGTTAGAGCACCGCGCTAGAGATTGCTCAGATCTTATGCATCTAAATATATAATTGTTTCATTAATAAAAAATAAATAAAAACAAATCATTAGATGATGCTTGCCTGTAAATACGAGGTGATTCATTCAACTAAAGTTAAATTGATTAATCCTATCGAATAAAGTATTGTAAGAGTTGTAAGGTATGATTCTTCACGATCTTAATCATTATCATTTTGATGTATTTTTATCTGATCGTCAATGTCCTTCTAGGGTACAGTACTGTTCAAGAATATCAGTAAGAAGTACAAATTCTTACAATCAGATCTTTTATTTTCTGTATCTAAAGTCCAAGCGTTTCATTTAAGCCTGACTAGCGCTTTATACTAAATAAAGTACTAACCAATAAAATATTCAACGGCCTAATTAAAAGTAAAGTTGATTAAACTTTTAAACCTCTGAGAGCATTAATCTGATATCAGGATGTAGCCGGCGGGGTTTAAAAAAACAAGCTTGTCCAAGTCTGTTTCTTAGTTCGATAAAGGAGTGTCTTCCTCAGAAAAGATATAAACTTGATTAACTCGAAAAATAAATGTTTCGCTTGATATTGAATCAAGGTAAAAAAATAATAATTATTTAATGGCGTACATTATTAAATTTATTTAAAAAAACTGCACCACTACAACTTATGAAGGGTCTAAGGATCAGTACTAAGTAGCGATTGTACTGTTTCGTGGAAAACGGTTATGCAGCGTCCTAAATCAGACTTGACCGCAAGATTTTTCCATCTATTTCGAATCTTTACATATTATAGAGAATCTGAGGAGGGTCTCAGATCCCAAAGGATTCATCAGCGGCTGTTAGAAAATGCATGTGGCTGTTTTATCATCTGATACCTAAGAAGGACATGAGAGCAATGTCGTCATAACTGTTGCCTGGTCCAGATCTCGGGATCCTTAATTTAGGAATGATTAATTTATGGTAGTGGGGTCTCAAGGTTATCGTAATGGTCTCAAGCCTATACGATGTCAGGTGCTCGTTAAAAATTCCTATCCTAATTAAACCTGGACTGACAAAATTTAGAGCTCCCACTGTATCCTCATCCGATTATCCATAGCAGCATAAAATAAACAAACAACAAACTACTGAATCAGAAGAACTAAAGTAAAACTTTAAACGATATATAGTTTTATTAACAGTGAAGAAATATATATATATATATATATATATATATATATATATATATATATATATATATATATAAGTCTGCTATCTAAACTTCATTTTTGGATAAATTAGTATTTAGGAGCCTTTTGGGACTTGGGCTTATTCGAGATTTGAGCCATAAGCATTTATATCTCAGCCTAGCAAAGATACATGAGCAGCCAAATGAATAAACAAAGAGCGGTCTCCGTCAAACACCGTTGTCAAGGCGCCGAGAATTATGTAGTCCTTTCTGCCTTAATCTACACACACTCCGCAACCGAAGCAGTGTAACTCTTCGTAGAAGTTTTGAAATGCATTAGGTCTCGAATTAATTTAGAATCATTTAGTAATGATTCAAGGATAAGAAATGATTTAATATTGTTAGGTCTATCAGTGTCTATTTTGATTTGGATAATAGTGGTGTACTTCCATTTACACAATATGTTAAAAATGTAATTGGATTCGTTCGTGTCAACCCTTCCTAGCTATGTCATGCAATGCACCAATTAGTATGACCGCTACTGCGAGTACTATCACGGCATATCTTGTCATGTTAATATTCCTGAAAGGTGTTAAGTGTTGTGTTGCAATAGTTGTCTACGCAGCAGTTATTGGATTTTATTAGTTAAGCGAGCTAATAAAATTCAAGCTTAATTACCATTAAAACGTGATAATTTTAATTATTGCAACAAGTATACAATACACATATTATTGCGTAGTACGTAGCTAATAATGTAGTTAGGTATTTTAAGGTTATCACATTTGTATAATATATATTATTTCATCTATTCCTTAGGTTATTTTCTTGACGGCGTTGTTAAGTTGGTTTTCATTTTCAATTTTATTATAGTTCTAATTTTTACATCAGATATCTATCTTTTATATTTTTTAAGGGAGTAAAAAATCCTTAGTTACGCCGTCCTTTGGAAGGGACGTTATACGGGGGTCCCGAGCCTGTATGATGTCAGGTACTCGTTAAAAATCCCTATCCTAATTAAACCTGGATAGGCAAAATTTAGAGCTCCCACTGTAACATCGTCCGATTAGCCATAGCAGCATAAAGTAACGTTAAATGAACTAACAACTAACATTTTTCTATCTACTTCCTCCGTTCTTCTTGGACGATAAACTCTTTAAAATAAAAAATAAAATACCAAGTTTTCAGTTTTTATTTCTTCGTTTCTATTGTTTTTTTTTCAGTAGCGTTCGAGCAATTAAAAGATAATTTCAACAAAGCCGGATAGTAATAAAGCCGGGTTTGAACCCATGACCTTAGAGCTAAGCACTCTTATAAATGGTAGAAATAATAATTATAATTATAAGGAATAATAAATTCTAGAAAATAATAATTTCTTTCCTTTCTTTATTTATATATTTACATATATATATATGTATTTTTTTTTTGTTATATTGTTTTATTTTTTTAATTTGAAATCCTATGAATGCGGTTTTCCGATTGCCTAATGATGCGTAAATTAAAAAAAATATTTTAGTATACATAGAATGGTTTTCTACATAATTTTATGTATTTACATTGTGTTGAACGTACATAACGTTATGTTGAAATTATCTTTTAATTGCTTGACCGCTTCCGAAAAAAAAAACAATTTTTTATTTTAAAGAGTTTATTGTCCAAGAAGTACGATTCCTGGTATATTTGGAATCATTTTTTTTTTAACTCAAAAGCAATATTCATATTTTATGACTTACAACTTCAAGTCTTAACAATCATCAATAATTCTTTAATTATTTTTAAAAATCAAGTATTATTTTGTGAAATCTAATGGTAGCGTATCTAAATCTTTACTATAGAGATTCATCAACTGAAAGATTCATTTTGTTGCAGACCAGTATATTTTATTTTTCAAAGTAATAAATATTTAGTTGGAATTAAAAACAACAATAATTTCTTGTAATTCTGAAATATATTTATATATATGTATATATAAGCTATAGATAAGCCAACAAACAGTCAACATTTCCGCCTTTTTAGTAATCACGAATCCTGAAAAAATAATAACATTAATGGACCACTTCTATCATAGATTGCATATTCATTTTTTCGGACTTTTAGGATCACTTAAAACATCATTCCCTCTTCCTCCTTCGAAACTCCTTCATCCTCTCTGATTGCTTCCCCTTCTCTCCTCAATCCATCCTCCAATGGGATTCTTCCATTCCCCAACAGGAATCGTTATTTTATATATTTTCTTTTCTTAATCCTCCCGATCCGTGCAGTCCTCATCTGTAATATTGAATTCCTTTATCTCATCCTTTATATGTTATAAATAATTTTCATTCATATTGGAATATAATTCAGTGAAACAGCGTCCTTGGGCATAGAAGGCTGTTATACAAACTACTACATCGCAAAACTTATTCTACCAACGCTTCGGCCTAATTCCTAAATCACAATATATAACTATGCTACCTAACTAAATAACAATGCCAATATTGAAATGATGAGAAAGACTAAAACTCACTACTCTATTTACTTTAGAGAATATTAGAAAAAAGGGCGAATGAAAAGTAAAAACTTGTGAACTTAACTCCAAGCGACAACCTGTGATACTGATAACTTCTTTATTTTAGTTGTTAGCATCAGCAAATTATTAATTAAAATAAATTCCCGATTAAACTTAATATATTTCAGTTGAAAGAATTACTGATGTCTTATTTAAATTTCCAATCAAATGCTCTTACCACATTTAATGATTGTATTTTTTCTTCAAATCCATATAAACAAATATTAACACTTTAGAGAAAAATTAATTCTTTTATATTACTCTTTCACTATAGCTTGGGAAAATGAGTCTCTTAATGTGTTTAATCTAAAATTGAACAATTCTACCATTTATGTTTTCGTTAATATTCTCATTTAATGTCAAAATATTTCCGGACGGTAAGGCCCTCCTACAAGATTAGGTTCTAAATTATATAATTTAGAACCTAATCTTGTAGAAATATATCTATATAGAAATATATATTGAAATATTTCCATATTTATTAATGACTTAATGAATAATTTATGAAATTAATACGATCAGGAAGAAAAATAAAATGCACATGGAATGTTTAATTTTCAGTAAAATGTTAATAATCGAAATAGGATTTCATCAGAATTCGATCCGATTCGATATGACCCAAAAATGTTGGGTATAAAAGTGAGATATTAAAATTATATTAAAAAAATGTTCAACTTTATAATTAAATACAGGAATGAAGCACAATGAAAAATTGGTTAAATTATAAAACCATTGACGAGAAATAACAAGAGTGACATAAAATAAATGAAGATCATAAAATAAAATGAGAAATGATTTTATTGCTCAATGTAATGAATGTCATGTTACTGGTTAAAGACAAAAATTGTTTCAAATTTTCTCCTTTTAAATGTATTTGAAGTTATGGTATAGCTATTATACTAAATTATGAAACATTAAATGTAATAATAATAAAAAAAGGAGAGAGTGAATGAGGGGGGGAACAAAATAATAGTATAAAATATACCAGGGAATGTAGAATTAATGGGTGTAGTGAGAACAACTAAAAAATAATAATTAAACAGTTGCCTAAAAAAAAAAAGAATCGTCAGCGTTGCCAACCCACCAATTAATAACTAGGTTGATTAATCAACCTCACTCTTATTTTAAACTGACGGTATGAGATGTGGTTCCTTTGATTCTATTTAAATTTCTATTTTTCATTTTTTTTTCGACGTTATGGTTGAGAATACTAAAACCTTTGATTTATCGGTTGTTTATTTGATTTTATAATTTTAAAAAAATAATAAAATATTTTTCTATTTTGGCAATCTAGAAGATAATTTGTATTATTTACTCCCGATATATATCTCTAAATCGTATTTTCCTAGAAGGAATTGGGCTATCAATCAAACAAAATAAGCCTTATTGGGGAATCAGTGCTAACACTACACTTGATTTATTCTGAGCTGAGACCCCTAGGAATTGTTAAACCTTTTGACACCCCGTGCTGTCACTCCCTCGAGCGCTAATGAATCCTTAGAAAAGACTTATCATAATTCTGCATAAAACATGCTAATTTGATTAGTGGGTCCGCTGACTTTTCCCCTATTTAAGTTGAAGGAGGGATTTTCCAGATATCGTATTTTCCAGTAAAGCGCTTCTATAAGGGCCCCGGAGCTCGGCAGCTTGCTTTAATTTTACGCTTCCGTGTTGCCTAAAATATTAATCTGCTGGCTCAGGAATGACTCAAAATGATGTCAAATGCGTGATGGATACGTGCAATAAATACAACACAAAAAGCCAAAAGGTAGCATATACATACTACATACATACATAGCACATATAAAATTGTTGGTAGCATATACATACTACATACATACATGGCACATATAAAATTGTTGATAGCATTTACATACTACATACATACATGGTAGCATATACGGAGAAAGAGTGACTATATGTGACTAACTACCTATACTATCATGGTATGTAAGTTGCTACATTTGAAAGTGGTATAAATCCATTTATTCATATTAGTGATATGTTATAGTTATAACATTTTATCTTACATTTTATTCTAATACACTATAGTCTTCAAATGATCTTATGTGATTAATTTTTAAATATGTCATTATGCTTTAGTTGTACATTGTATTAATTTTTAAATAAGTAAATGATATTTTTTTCTTAACTTTCCCATTCAGTGACAGATCCGTTTATTGATAATTTAATGATTGGATATGACATTCTATTTTTAATGCCAGCATTCCTTTCTTTCGGGTACATAATGATTTTTACCAAACGTTTCACCAACGATCAGTTAAATGAGCTGTTATTTTTGAACGTGGTACAAGTCCATTTCTTTCTTATTAATCACTTAAAAAATATGAGAAAACGGACAAATGTTTTATTAATAAGCATTCAGCGAAGAGTAAACGTATTAAACCCTGTTCACTTTTTAAATTTTCTTATGCAATTATAAAAATCAAAACAACTTTAACGAATAATCGAGTTTTTTGGTCTAGATGGGCTTATACCACTTCTAAGTATAACAGCTCATATCTTGCCATATTAATATTCCTAGAAAGTGTTACAATATTTATCTATACAGCAGTTCTATCGGTTATCTGATACAGGAATACTTAATAAAAAGCTAGTAAACACATAAATGTAATTTAAACAAGATGGTTATTGTATAAGTTGTCATCAAACATATAAATTGCGTAAGAAGTAATAAATTTGATTGATTTGTATAATATTGGCTTAATCAACAGCCTAGGTATATTATATATATATATATATAATATATATTATATATTATATGAAACGTTTTGTTTATAAAGAATAAAATAATTGACTGGAAGCAGAGTTTTTTTCTCGAAGATGAAATTTACAATAAATCTAGTTTAAAAAAAGAAAAAAAGGAAATTATAAGAATGATAAATGTATATTTTAAACTAATTCTTTTCTCCAACTGTGTCTCTACGGCGCTAGTTCCAGCATGACATTTGAGTATTGCGGGTACGGTAGTTCCTAGCGCCGTACCAAATTTCTCTCTGAATAACGCATTTCTAATAACGCGCTAGGAGATTTCGAATCTTACTAAACAATAATATTTAATAATTATATTTTAATTAATTGCGGAATTGAAATAACCGTAATCCGACTTAAAAACACAGACCATATTTATCTTTATTAAAAAGTAATTGCTTATTATGAGAAGAGAATAAGCTTAATGTTAGTTATACCTACTTCGATCATTAAATTTATATAACTGGTTATTCATTAAAACTATCCTTACAAAAATTTGATATTAATAAACGAGAAGGACTAAAATTAGGTATTAATAAGAGGTTTGGTAATTTTCTAATCGGATCACACTAATACGATTATATTGAGTGTTATTAAATGATTTGTATTTAATGTGTTACTTCAATTTAATTTTTTTAGTTTGTAATATTTTTAACATTTAAATTTCATTTTAGAAATATTTATATCGTTTTAATTAAAAATATTATTATAAATCTATATGTTATATTATATATATATATATATATATATATATATATATATATATATATATATATATATATATATATATTTATATTTGTTCGATTTCTTGATGTTTTTCAGTTATGGATTGGTTTTCAGCAACGTAATTGCAGATTCACTTAGTAAGCGTTGAGCATCTATCGCCTATATAAGAAATAATTTTTCAATAACTAATATATAAAGTTACGATTTACTATATACAGGAGTTGCGTGGAAGATATATCAGGATCTATGTATACAATATAGAAATGAGTTGTTATTTTTAAAATAAATATGTTTTCAAGTATATAAGATAATTATTTCTGAATGTAGACTACTGTATCTCGGAGGTGTTTTAAAAAAGGGGACGGCAGAATTATAACTAGAGCCTGAAAGCCGGGCTAAATCCTTTATAGTGGCCCCAAGTCAGGTCACGTATCCTCGAGGTGGTGGGTAGACAGAGTGGAAAAAACGTAAACAAAGAGATTTATGACACAGCCGCTGTTGGAGGATGGGGGGTGGAAGGAGAAGGACATGGAGAAGGGGGAAGGGAGTTCATGTAATTAGGGGAGGGGATATGTGATGCAGGGCCGGGGCAAAAAATTCACGGTCAGCTAAACTTGCCGGAGCTTGATATAGGAAAAAAAGTATAATAAAGGTTCGAAATATATTCTTAACTACGAAAATATCTAGTCTGGATTTTAAGAACCCTGCGTTATTTACTACTGTTTTTATTGTTAAATGTTTTAAATAACATTATATTATAACCAGTTTGTTCCAAAATCCATGCAAATGATATGGCCGACATAACACTATCTATTGGGGGCGACCGGTGGTCTACTATTTAGTGTAACAAATTATTAAGCCCAAGACCGGGGGTTCGTAGCCCGGCAGGTGGTCCTAAAATTTTTTAAAGGGAGTAAAAAATCCTTAGTTACGGGGTCCTTCGGAAGGGACGTTAAACGGGGGTCCCGAGCCTGTACGATGTCAGGTACTCATTAAAAATTCTTATCCTAATTAAACATGGATAGGCAAAATTTAGAGCTCCCACTGTAGCATCGTCAGAGTAGACATAGCAGCATAAAGTGACGTTAAATGAACAAACAACACTATCTATTAATACAATATATCTAAATTTATAATCTATGTTAGTGCTTAAAATTGTTAATAATGCAAAAATGTGCCCAATGATTTCATCATTCACACAATAAAATCATATGTGTGTTTCAGCTCCGACGCACGACTGGAGTTTATTCCTCAAGAACTATCATTGTGTAGACTACGTAAAAAGAGAGGGACTGAAATTATCTTAAAAAATAATCAAAGCATATATAAATATTTATTCATATTATTTACATATTCCAATGAGTTCAAGCTCAAAACCCTGTTACCTCAATCCTTATTCCTAGTTCTTCGATCCTACCTCTCTGATCGCTACTTCCAAGTACGCTGTGGTAATGAATACTCCAATCTTTACCCAACCCAAGCTGGAGTTCCCCAAGGCAGCGTCTTGGGTCCTATCCTATGCATATTGTACACCGCTGATATCCCAACTACTCCTGAAACCTTCCTTGCAACGTTCGCAGACGACACAGCTATCCTATCATCTCATCTAGATCCCGAAATGGTTTCCTCGAACCTACAAAGCCACCTTTCACTCATTGAAATTTGGTGTAACCAATGGCGGATCAAAGTCAACGAGGAAAAATGCAAACACGTGACTTTTACCCTTCGCCGGGGAACATGTCCTTCTGTTCAATTCAATGAAACCATCCTACCTATTTCCGACACAGTACGATACCTTGGCTTCCTCCTAGACAAAAGACTTACATGGAATCCTCATACCAGACTCAAAAAACAAGAACTTAACAGACGATTTAGCCAACTATACAGATTACTATGTAGGACCTCCGATCTTTCAATAGACAATAAATTACTAATATACATGACCATCATCAAACCTATTTGGCCCTATGGACTGGAACTGTGGGGGACCGCAAAACAATCGAATATCAGACGCATTCAATCCTTTCAATCCAAAATCCTGAGAACTATTGTCAATGCTCCTTATTATGTCTCCAACAAAACCCTCCATAATGATTTCAACATTCCTTTCGTCCTCAACCTCATCCCTACTAAATTTTCAAACTTTCACCAAAACCTTGCCTGTCATCCCAACCCCCTGGCTCAGTCATTATTCAGTTCTAAACATCCATATAACCCACCCCGCCGTCTAAACCGGCAATGGCCCCGAGACCTGTTGTAATAAAGTTATTTGGAGTACTGGCACTGGCCAGATTCTCCACTCACGACCTGTGTGTGTGAAGCGCCCTTAACCAGCTTCCATTGGCGTTTAATGCCAGTGACGCGGCTGGGAAAGGGGGCTAGGGCTTCCCGGACTCCTGCTTTGCCCTCATTCCGGGGGAAGAAGCTCAGTTCGGGGACCCCAGGCAAATTGTAAATAGGGTATGAATGTGAAACATTTTATTTTATTTTTATTATTAGTATTATTATTATTATTATTTATTTTATTTTATTATTATTGTTTTTTTTTTATTTTTTTTTTTACTTTATTTTTGTTTATCATTTCCGCATTAATTTCATTCTGTTAACGCATATATATAATTTTCTGCATGTATATATTTATTTATTTTATTTTGTTTTGTTATGGAATGACTGTAAGCTACATAGCACTATTACTTATTGCCCACAAGTGGCAGATTGTAATATTTCAATAAAGTGTTAATATAAAAAAAAAGAAAAAAAAATCCAATGAAATATGTAACATAAACTATTTCACATAGTAATAATTTTTAATATTTTTATATAAATCATTCTTGAGAAGATCCGTTTGTTGTACTATGAACATTTAACTTGATTTTGAAAAGTATTTAGTCCGTGAATAGTATTATCATCTTACTAATCCAAGTTACATGGGTTATGCATAGTGAAAACATTGCATCAATAGTTGTACCATATCTAGTCGTCCCGAGTAATCTGCCCGAAATAAAGTCTAAATTAAGTTCATTTTTCAATAATGGTACTATGTGTAAACTTTCATCTTTACTAGGGAAAATTAAATTTACTTTTCACTATTAAAATTGTACTGACGTTAAGTGAATAAGGAAATATCCACTGTGTCTTTTTATCTTTGAAAGAACCAAAGATAAATTATTTCATACTAATACTGGTTTCGCTGTAAGTAAGTAGATTTTCAGCTTAAAGGTAATCTTGATGAAGCTTAGAAAGAAGTTCAGTCAGTAATATAGCCATTTGACTTTTTTTGAAAAATTTCAATCTAATGATTTTGAATCTATAATATAAAAGCTATATCGGGGGTTGAACTCAATATATTTATATTTTACTATAAAGTTTATTGACTAAACCTTCTCCCTGACCATTTAAAACATTGGTAAATCTATTCTCATAATAACAAAACAAAAAACATCTAAGCTCAAAGGTAGCATTGAGGTGATATATTTATCTTCTTAATTTTTTCAAACAAAGCTTTTAACCTTCATTCAAGGTTTTAAATTATATTTTAACCATCCCGTCTACAACTATCCTTCTTTAGAGCATTCACGGACTGGTTTTATATGAACAAAGCATGCATTAATAGCGTTTTTACTTTATTTTTGAGCAATAATCACAATTTTATTGATTGTCACAGTAAATTTACCAAGTGCAGATAGATCTTCTGTATTGTCTTAATATTCTGAACAATACCAACTAAGAAATTAAATTATTATTAATAATTTAATCGCAATATAACTTCTAATTTCTATCTCTTATGTAAAGCTAATAGTAGAATCTTATCGAGAAAGAAGTGATAGGTGCGCAAAGGAACGTAAGGGGCCAAACGCTCGATTTTACTCCTCATAAAATTTTCATACCGCGGGCTTAAGGAGTAAACTCCAAAAAATAAACTCATACCAACTATTCAGAAATACATCCACCAATTTAAAAATAACACTATATAGAAAAAAGCCATTTTTATAAATAATGAAACAAGTTAAAAAAATCGGACAGGAAAGACCATGAACACGAGATGAGACTACACGGATAATAAATTATTTGAGGCTACACGTTTTCACTCCGGTGTGATAAAACTCGGCATTGAATTGGCTAAGTGAATACCTGTAGCCCCTAATGAATCAGTAGCTAATTCGAATGCTGTGCAAAACAAGTTAATTGTACTGACGGATTCTTGTCATTCTCGTGGCTTGAGATGTAGTTATTGCTTATATTTTAATTACATTCCGAGCCAAGAATATTAGAATGGCACGACTCACTCGGCACTAGTTAGTAATGTTGGACAAAATATAACTTAACCATTTATTTACCTGGGCAACAGATCTGCATGCACAATCATTGGTCTATGCTAGAACCTCCTGACTAAATCACGTATTATGCCCTATACAAATGTAACATTTGCCATTTAATTTATTTGTCACGTAGCCGAATAATTAATCCCTCTCACTCCGACAGCTGAGTTAGGGACCAAAATTCATAGAGCCTCCCAGCTGCCTTGATCAACCGGTGTAGCTTAAATACTGAATTCGAGCTCGGAGGCGCCCACACATCGGGTATGCGGTAAATAATTCATGGCGAGCTGAGTAGGCTGAATATTCACAGATACTGAGTTCTGTAGTCGTTTTGAATTTTCGAGAGAATGTATGTGGCGGCTTAATCATCTGCCACTTAAGAAGGACAGGTAACTACTGCCTGGTAAAATATCTGGTTCCTTAATCAGAGAATGGTTACTTTATGCCAGTGTTTATGCTGCCAAGGTTACTGTTATGTTTTTATCTGTGCCAAGTATTAAGCCTTTGGATGTTTTAGATTTAAAGTTTTATTATGACCCATTGCTATGTATCGTTGTGTGTCATTATAAAACATAAATAAGAATTTACAAAAAGAGTAAAATGCGGTTATAAGAACTAGGCCACTCAGGCAGGTAGCCCTGGTTAAGGGGTTCGAAAGAGTGATATACCAGATAAGTTTTAATATAAATTCTATATAATCCTTCGTAAAATCCTCAATGCTCCTTATTTTGTTAAGAATAAAGTCATCCATAACGACCTTAATGTCCCTTTTGTTGCTGATTTAGCCCGAACCCGGTATCTATCCTTTCATAACAAACTTCATTACCACTCAAACCCTCTAGTTTCAAACCTAGCTTCCTCTTCAATTCCCGATAATCCTCCGAGGCGTCTGCAAAGAAGATGGCCACGTGACCTTCTTAGTTGAACTTTGATTTGAGCATTACCAGTGGGTAGTTTCTCTACTTGTCATTCCCATGTCATTATGTATCACGCATCCTATTTACTTGTTGTATCAATTTAATACAGTTGTAAATATCTATAAATAAATTTTAAAAAAATGCTATATGTATTTTATGGCTATCTTAATCGTTTTTTGCTCATGTCAAAATGTACAGATTAAATGATAGACCAAATAAAAATTGTATTAATAAAGGATATTCTCTATAATTATTCAGGTGCTTACTTAACCCAGTTGCACTGTATACTTATGAACACTATATTGATGGTTTTATTAAGGTAATAAGTTGACTGATTAGTAAATTGGTAATCATACAACCAACCTCTTGAAAATAATTCAATTTATAATAAAGTTAGAACGTTTAAAGAAATAAAAATTTGAGTATTTATCTCTAATATTTACTCTGGAATGGCTAAATGAACAGAATTATATAAAACACATTTATACACCCAAAGCATAGCTACTGATGTATGATCTTAGGTTCACATAATTGTAGAGTCTGAACTGTATCTAAGCCAACGGTTTTGCAGGGAGGAGATTTGTCCGATATCACACTCAACCACTACCTTTTTCCACTATTAAGTATAACTTATACAGGCCGGGTGAGCGCCATGAGTGTCCAAGATCTTAGAATGTCCATCCGACGCTCAGCGCTCTACACTACGACCTACTATACTACGCTACATTTTTGTAGTGGGGCGTCTATATATTTTTTAAAAGTTAAATAACCAAGTCCTTACAGACTTCACAGGATAAAACATTGTTTTTTTTTCTACAATCTTGTTATGATTTTTTTTTCCTTTTCTGGTATCCTGTCGGAAAATCAGATAGTCAAACACGAAGCCATAGAAATATCAAAGATATTGAATTATTTTTATCTGCGAAATCAGGTTTACTGTTAATTTAGTTTTTATTAAATTTCTTATCATACTCGTATGTTAGGGTTTGTCTTAATTAAGCCGAATTGTGGAAATTTACATCACTTATGAAATTTTGCTAGCTGGTGTAATATGAGTTAGGCATGCATCGGATTTTTATGATTTGTTAATGTTATGTCATAATACCTGAGCTTTGGAGCTTAGAATGTTGTGTGCTCATACAGAAAGAATAGAAAAATAATTTTATTCTGGAACCAGATCCCTTCAGAATAACAGATGTGTACAAAATTTACTAAATATATAATGTAGAATATTGGGGCTGGTACTCCTGCCAAGGATTGTCTGAAGGATCAAAGAAAGATCATTGAGTAAGAAAGTGTTGAAGAATGAGAAATTAGGAAGGGGGAAGTATCGCTCTAAGTTTGAAGATAAGCTTCTGGTGCCAACCTTCTCAAATACTTGGATGATATCCAGAAATACAATTTCAACTGTCCCAATAGACGCCGTTACTCTGTGTAATTGATGAATGGTTGAATGCCGAATTGAGAATAGATGACGGACTTTTATGCTATTATTTTACTTTATTTTTATTAACATATTTTTAATAATAAACCAACTAAGCGGACTGCTACGAGAGTATGACCTATTCAGGTATAATTAGGGTAGAGATTTTTTATGAGTATCTGACTCGGGGCTACCATTTTACATCCCTTCCGAGGGACGGCATAAACAAGTTTTTTTAATCTCTTTGAAAAATACTTGTGTCAGATGCTATGCGGCGAACCCTCGACCTTCTACTATTTTTTGTTTGTATTTCAAGTATTTTTTCTAAAAATTTTAATTCTATTTCAGCGGTTTTTAAGATTTAGATAACTTTTAAGATGTAAATCGTTGCAATGTGTGCGTATTTCCATTGTAGAGAGAATCTGGACGTTCTAGCTATTGAATTATAAATACAAGAATGCTTATGTTATCCAGCGAGCACTGTGTAGTATGTATGATTACACAGTGGAATAAATCCGTCTGTTTGAGTTAACTGTTACTGTAGATACTGAGGCTAAACGAAATTTCGGTTACGAAGCGAAAACCCTAGGAGAGAAGGGCCAGTATAAATTAGACTTCAATGAAGGCCTCAATGGCGGACAGTTTAATAAATTATCCTCCCTTTGATCCATCGCTACAGCTGCTTCCGAATCGAAACCCGAACTTTGAAAGCGTATATTTTCAATGGGTTTTAAGTGCTTTGGGCCCGAAGTTGGCAATTCATTGACCATCACTTCCATTAATTTAGAGAAACCTCGGCCCCCACTAGAACTCATTCTTTTATTGTTTTATTAATTATTTATAGCATCTGGATTTCTTATTGACCCATTAGTCATGCAATTTAAACATGTAAACATTTAAAAAAAACTTACGACCAAAGAAATCAGTAATTAGGGATAAACTGATTATCATAAACCGACATTTCGACCCACACTAGGGTCTTTTCTTTATGGCTCAATAGACAAGATACATATACATTTAAATTAAATAATTGAAATAAAACAATATAAAGAATAAACCACATTAAATAATAAATAAAAATGAAACTATAGGAGTAAACGGTAGTAAACCATAAAATATTTATTTTATATTCATTATTCTTATGATGGTGATTATTTTTAAATATTTTTATTTTGAAGATAAAAGATTTGTCCAGCCCGGGATTCGAAACCGGGAGGCCCGCGTAAAACTGACGTAAGTCAAGGAGAGTCTAATTAAAGTAATGTTCAATGAACATTCTTTCCCTTGTATACATCGCTAAAACTGCGTTAACACAGGGATATAGGATCTTTGAAGATTTGTCTAGCCGTGTTACGAGCGAGGTTAGCTCAGTTGGTTACAGCACCGCGCTAGAGACGCGGGCGACCCGGATTCGAATCCCGGCCTGGACAAATCTTTTCTCTTCAAAATTAAAATAAACCATAAATAGTTTATGTCTATTTAAGGAATTATTTCTTTGACATCGATCCCGACCACTTTCTTCTCCACATGTCTCGAATATTATTAGTTAACCATATCAACTAATGATATTCAAGGTAAAATTAAAAATGTTGATTGCACACTGCAATTTGCACTGATATACATGGTTCTACTGTCTACCCTGTTACCTATATTCATAAATGATTTTTAAAAAAAGGTTGCCTTCTAACACTAGTGCCAAGAGAATTATTCATTTAAATGGCATATTTATAAATGTTTTGTTCGATACGACTAGAAAAATGTTAATGAAAACTGATTTCGCGTCTTGGTATTTTACGATTCAGTTTCTCTAGTGTTGAATGATTTTTAACCTGATTACCTTAAAAATTATTCTATAAATTAATATTTATGGATGAATTGCAGGATTACCGATCCACTTTTATTACAGATGGGCATATATTACTATTGTATGTTTATTTTCATTGGTAGCTCAATTAATTTATAATATTTCTTTCGAATAGTTTATAATACATATATATATATATATATATATATATATATATATATATATATATATATAAATTTTTTTTTTTTAAATTTCAGACTATTTATAAAACGAAGATACGTAGTTCTTGTAAATATTATGAGATATTTTTTTTAATCTGATCAATTGTTTTTGGTCTCTTTACCCATTGATCTATGAGAGGCTTATGCTCAAACATGGAAATTTTACCATAATTGGCTATTTTAATCCGTTTTCATACTTTAACAATAATAATCGGTTTTAAATAATAATATTTTTTGAATAATATATGTAATAAATAAATCAGTAACGTAAAAATGTATGTCACATTGTGAAGAGGTCCAGAGAACTGGTTGGTTAGGGGAGGATATGGGGTGAGGGAACGGACCATTAGAGTGTAGCGGGAAAATCCCTTGCGAGAATCGGCCCTAATTGGTGGTGAATGCAATTTGTGAGGATTTTCAAGTCAATAATTTTGGCAGTGCATAAAAATTCCAAGCTTCAATAACTAAATGCACAGATATTTTACAATTGTTACAAAATGATGGATTAATTGACTTTTAATATGTACTTTGTTCTAACTATTTTAGAATTCTGACATTGAAAAAGTTCGTCGTCAAAATATGGGGGACATGTTTGCTTTCGGAAACTAACCACGATATTTTATTTACATGCTACAGACAATTTGGTTTTTATTTTTATGATGTTTGTATAATCTTGTATTGGATTATAAGTAAATGAGGGCTTTTTACGACGGGAATGATACAGCCTTAGGTCCATTTCATAGGCTTGTGCTATTTCGAAGCCAACTTTTGTGCAAGAAGGTAATTAGATTCAGAACATGCTCAACCTTCAGAATCCTTTCCCCTTAATTATGAGCTACATTATGCTCTATGTTGAAAAATAGAGTATGGAGAGTTTTATAAAGCCTTAACAATTATTTGTTTAAATCTGTCAGATATAAATATTGACATTTGTCGCTTGATATTTTTTCTTATAACTTTATTACGCTTTTATAATTTTGCTTATTATATTTTTTTAATTTAAAAAGCCTGTACCACTAGAGCCCATGTTGTTACATTTTTATGTATATATATATATATATATATATATATATATATATATATATATATACATATATATATATACATATATATGTAAGCATATAAATATATTTATTTATGTAAAAATTATATTTATTCCGTAGCTGATTTCCAGATGCATAATCTGATTTTTTTTTGTAATTTTTTTTCAGTTATTATTTTAAAGGGTTTAGTCCTGAAATAAAATTGTTTTTATAGTCTAATACTATTAGATCTGTCGTTTTAATAAATAATTTTCAGATCCATGCCATTTTATCACAAATTGTTTTACTGAAAATAAAAATCCTCCCAAATTGAACAGACTGAACATCTATCAAGAAAACCATTCTTGGTATTTGGAATTATCCTCTGTTCGGCGGAAAAAAAAAGATGGAAGGTTCATTGAGTAACGGCCTGGAAAATTTATTGCCGCCGTGTTCCCTTCGGCAGAAGATAATCCCACACTGCTCAGCGGAAGAGAACACTAAATTCCCACTTAACTAGCGGCAATTTATTTAGTCTACTGCTGGTGAGTTGTCAATACCTAAGTTGAAATACTTAAATTCACATTCTTTCGCTTTTTTAAATCTCAGATTCGGATTTGGAAATATCAGGTTAAAAATAAAAATTGGACAATCAGAGTAATTTGTAAAGAAGAATATCGAAAATCTTAAAATTGTATCTTATATACGAAATAAAGCCCAGTTGTGGCAGATACAAATTTTTTTTAAGAGCCACGGATGAATCCTGTTGGATCTGCAGAACCTCCTCGGGCTCACGCTCTCTCTATAGGTTGATTGTGGGAAAACCTGGCATTTGAGCGTGATCTAGGACTAATCACCTCCCGGCACAAATGAAACATTACAGTCTCTATCATTTAATGAACCCAAGATCCCAAGACCTTTTATGGGTTGTAATATTACAATTTTTTTTTCTTTCAACTTATTTTTTGAGCTATTAGTAAAGGTTCCTTCTCGTAATACATATGTCATAGGCTACAACATTTTCTACAAGTTTCAGTCGGACTTTTTGATGTTAGTATAATTATTTATGATATAACTAGAGATTTAGGAATAATGGCTATATTTTATATTCATGATTAGATTTTTTTTTAAATCTTCAATTTATACATTTCTTTTTCGATACATCTAAAAAAATAATTATAAAAACTGATTACACATCTTGGTAGTTTGTCACTAATTTCATTCAGATTTTAATTATTTGTAATACGGTTTCTTTAAAAATGAATTTATTCAATAAATAAATTAAAATTTATTTATTATTAACTGGAAATCTGTTTACAGGAATTAATTTCAGCATTTCCTTTTATTTTCCAACATATATTTTATTTGCGTATAATTAAGCGGAATACTGTAATTAGAAAGGCGTTAATTACTTTTTCCTTACCTGAGATTCCCATTAAGAAACTTATCGGAAGGAACCAACCGAGTTGTGGTGGAAAATTGGATCGCATCATTTAGCGGTTTGTTGTTCTCCAACCAGACTGTTTGGGAAGTTACCGTTCAAGGAAGTTATTCCCGTTATCAAAATTACAAGGGTTGTTTTGTCGACTTTGTCTAACTACTTCTAGTAATCGATTGTATTCCGTCTTTAGATTTAGGAAGGTAGGGCGAAATGCGTTCAGTATTTAGGATACTTGGAAGGGACATGGGGTAATAAACAGTATTCTACAAAACTTTTAACACTGATTCTGTCACATTAAAGAATAATAGTGACTATAGATCTAGGATTTAAGCATAACATTTTAAGTTAACGCATAACCAAGTTCTTTAAAAAATAAACATCATTTATTCAAAACTCTGCAAGAATTAAGTTATCTTTGGATTGGGAACAATGCTAGAAAATTGTAAAGTTAGGTGTTGGTTGAATTGTTTTTAAACATTAAATTTGTTTTGATAACTTTTTTTATATTTAGCTCCATATCAAACCAATAAATCTGTAACTAAAATCCAAAACTATCTAATCAAATATAGCAAGGTCCATAAACTTTGTATAGTATCTAAAAACTAATGCATATCGAAATGAGTATGTTGATATTATCGGAACGGGCAATCATTTTTAGGGTACAAACATTAAAATGATTTATTAATTGCCAATCTTGAATAATTATTAATTGACCGCACAGATACAATCTGGAAATGAAGCATGTCTGTGGAAAATTATGTAGAATGGACCCTAAAAGATTGACTGTAAGACTTTCAATTCCAATCAAACCTTAATTTGACAATTAATTGAAAATTTAACAAAAAACATTTAACAATGTTTGTAATAGCTAAAATTAAGGAATACACGTAGTGGAAAACACATAGGGTTGCTAAAGTATTCTCCAGGAGATAGTACAGAAAGATCATCTCTGGGGAAAAATCATACAAATCGATAGGTTTTCAGGAATCACCTAAAGATTTGAGAGCTGAGGAGACAGGTAGAGCAAAACGATTTGAAATCAATCTTTCGACTTACATTGCAGATCTTCATCAGGGCTTAGTGGTCATTTCAATATATTAATTAATACTTGAGACTATTAATCCCTGATGGAATAGTTAATCACTATTTAAATTTTATTTTCCACCTCTACTCGGACCATTTTCACCTCCAAGAATGGCAACAATCTGCATAGGAATATTCAGTTGTTAAGATGTTGTGCTTGGCGCTCACCCTAGCAGAAAATACTTATGCTGAGTCCTGAGAAGTCTTAAACCTACCACTTACGCCTGACATGAGTTTCAATAAAGTTTGTGTACTAAGGAAAAGTACAGCAGAATCGCCACTTTATTCCTCTCTGAACACTTTATACGTGTTATAATAGTACAATTATTATTAGGTTTATTTAATTGTTAGAGAATATTCCAAGGTCAACGTAAAGGTTGTGCTGGGATGTTGTATGTTCTAAATTACGCTCAACCGCCAGTTGTCTCCAACAATTTAGCTTACCCAGAGGCTGGGTGATCCTCAGGAGGGTCTGTGGGTTCCACGGTGTCCATTCGTGGCTGTTAATAGATTAAATAGTTCATCAGTCAGAGCCGGATTTGAACCCGAAACCCTCAGCATATTCTAGCACTATACATACTCAGCTATCACAGCTCACCCATTAAAATCTGATATCATCTTTCAAAAAATTATGAAAAAAAAGAAAGGAAATATTTAGCTACACTTATGATGAATCTTTGGCTCTCATTGGCCATGTTTCATATTTAAATGAACACGGCCGATGAAAAACTCATTACGAAATGAATGGAAGAGATTGAAATTAATTTAACTGCGCCCTATGGGGCCCGCTACACTTTTCAATTGGATACCCCGGCCTCCCCCGGAGCTGTATATTAATTTACGTAGTCAAGTGACACTACACCGCTACTAACGGGCTATTAGCAATTTTATTATAAATATATTTTTTAATGAATGCTTTTAATTATATATTTTCCTAATGAACCTTATAAATAGCTTCAGCATTTCTCAAATTTACTTTTTAATTAATATTTACTACATATAATTTAATTGCAGATGTTTTTCTGAATAGCTATTTCAGGTACCCTGTTTTTATCTTAGTTTATTTATTGAAATAATAATTTAATTTGCACATTTCATAAATCGAGTCTTATAAAAATAATTCGTTATATCACTGTTGTTGTTGCTGCTATATTTTGGTAACAATGTAAGACTGTATTTAGATAAGTCAAGTTTAAATATTTGGTTTTTGAAATTAAAAAGTTTCCAGTTTACCATTTTCGAATGTTTTTTGTCTGGAATGACTCTCAAGTCTTTATTATATTATATACTCTACACATCCATATATTATATTTATATTATTATATTATATCTCAAAATAAGGCAAAAATATCTATTGAAATTCCAAATGTGTTTGGTATTTTCCTTCTTTTTATTTTCTAATAAAAGGGAAATAAAAATAAAATCGGTCTTAAAGGTATCCACGTGCAAGCGTTTATGGAGAAACCACCTATTGAAGGCACTCCTAGCGTGGTTCATTTCGCTGTAGTAGATCCCTGCTCCATAGACCTTTCAATCTCCTTGTCGGATTCTGTAGCAATGTGTCGGTTAGTGATGATTGAACCAGTAAGTATGGATGTCCAGCAAATTTCATGAATTTTTTGAAGATTTTCTTAATTGTATCAGCTGCGAGTGGCATGTTGAGATATTTGTGTAATGATTTCCCTTTTAGCGTAGTGATCATGTAGTGACGCATTTCATGATGACGCAGTTCATTTCATTAACAATAAATATCCGACTTTAAGTTTCATCATTTACAACTTTAAAATTGTACTTAATTTAACTAATACAAGTTTCCAAGCCAAACTTGACGATTTTCTTCTAACTGTAATTATATAGTAAGTACTTAAATATAGCCTTTTAAAGTTTTCGATTCGATTTGTGTTTTTTTTCTTTATTCCTTTATTTTTTCCTAAATTATCCATAAAACCCATAGGAGTTTGAAATTTTTTATTTTATATAAACTGTTTCTTTGGTTTTGTGGTAGTCAAAAAATTAATATACTTTTTATTAATAATAAAAAAATCAATGCTAATTATTGATGTTTTCCACATGTTTGGTGGAGCCGGAGAAAACCAACAGCAAGGAAAAATTCAGTGTTGTGAAAGTGTGGAAAAAAAAAGTGTTGTGACATACGTACTTCTTCCATTGAGGGATTTAGTTCAGTTCATTCCTATTTTATATATATATATATATATATATATATATATATATATATATATATATATATATATATATATTTATATATATATATATTTATATATGGTATATATTTTTTTTTTGTAAATATTGTGTAATGAAGCTAAGTTCCTCTTCGTTTTTGTGTAGGTTTTTATTCAACCATTTGGAAATTAAAATGGAGAGTTTTGCATTTATTCTGAGACACTTAGCCTCTATAGAAAAGCAAATATAAACAAGCCCAGCTGCCATAGCACGGTTGCTTTATATATAGTTAGTTTAATTTTGAAACAAATTATAATAAAAGTTAATCATATATTATAAATAAATTGGAAAAAATAATATAACAGTTTAAAATAGATATGTACTCATATTTGTACAAAAGTATGGAATCGTCATTCCTTTACGTGGAAGATTGATCTTCGAGTAGAAGGGAAAAATAAATGAAATTAGGGAGGAAGCTTTACAAATGGAAATGGCTAAGGAATTCCTTAAAGGAGTAGCAGAAATGATAAAGGATTTTTCAAAGGTAAAAGTTCTCTAAGATGGAAGGTACAAATTGCTAGCTATTTCAATACATTACTAACAATTAGATGGCTAGGAATCATAACCATAATGAACAAGCAGTAATTTCTTACATGAGTAGGGCTTATTAAACATCTTCTGAACATTTTTTAGAATACATTTTTCTAAGTATGTGCTCCATAAAAGATGTTTCATCATTTCGAGTAGGTTTATATTATTATATTAATGATTAATATACATAATCAATTATTATAGAAGAAAAAATAGTCGGGGCTGCTATGTTTGTCATTGTTAATATACTATGAATTTTATTAATAAGAAGAGTTCCTCAATAGCGAGTCTTCTCTTTGGAGAAGTTTAAGTGGCACAGTTGTATTCCTGACGGCAGACAGTGCAGATGCCGGGAAACTCATCCAGGAATTTTCAGGTACTTTTTCATTGACATATAATAGAGAAGGCATATTTTAAACTAATTTATGTAACCTTAATCACGATAAAATGAAAGCAAAGTTATTTAATGCGATGTAAAAGGGTGTTTATTTATTTTTATAAAAAAACTCGCGTACACCTTTATAGTAGGAGGGATATATATTATATTTGATAATTATATGGTATTACTGCACTATTTGGAAAATAAATCAGATCAACGGAACTTATCTTTCCCTGAGATCATTGTTAGGCAAATGTGGACTGCATAGCAGGGATGAGTTAAATAATAAATTCGATTTAATAGTGGGATGTTAAAGAATTGAATTATATTTTTTTTTTAAAAAATTGCTCATTATTGCTTATATGCTCAACTTGCAATTATTGAAGATAATATATAGTAATATTTAAATATTAATGACTTTTCTTGCCAGTACTTCAGAAACTGAATCGCCTCAGAAAAGCTTTGCTTTTTTACATTGAATACATGTTTCCGCAATAAACTAACAAAGACTAGATTTCTTTAAATGTGCTAAAAATGGACGGACTAAAATACGACAACGAAGCTCAAAGCAGGGTAGTTAAAAAAATCTTAAAAACTATTGGCCCAACTCCAAAAAAAACAACACAGGAACAGTTAGTATAAAAACTGTCAGGGACAATATGAACTTTTCCTTAGCCATTCTGATCTTTCTTCACTTACAAAATAAACTTACATATTTTTCACCCTCTCACTATTTACCGCTGAAGCTTTGCCAGTTTTTCCGGGCGACTTTACATATAGGGAATTGCTTTTATCTTTATGGCCTGATGGTAGCTGCTTAGAAGGAGAGACTGTGCGGGACTTGGTACTTTTTCAGGAGTTGGACTCGTTCCAACTGGTCCACAACTATCAAGTATTGGCAAGGGTGGCGCGCAAACACACTCAGAGCACTCTGGCACGCACTTAGCGTCCCACAGAGCGCCAACACAAACACACGCGGGGCTCGGCTGGCGCTCAATGCGGCTCTGTTTGTCCTCCAACCACGGTCTTCTCCTTCACTTATTGTGTACCATTCCGTCTGAGCCCTGTCTATTGTCATATTCGATTAATGTTTATCAAAGTAGCGATATTGTGAGAAGCGAAAATTTCCGGTGTGACCCAGTACCCAAGCATTGGGTTGTTGTATATGAATATGCCCATTCAGGAGGGAGGTTATTTAGTAAAACAACTTTATGAAATAAAAACAGATGTATTCAAAATATTTGCAAGGCAATAAAATGTATACAAGTGTCAAGCACAGAAATCACAGAAATTTTAGTGGAGAAATAATCAGTGTTTGTTAAATTGTAGTGATAGTAAATATAATTAAAAAAGAGATGTATGATTAATAACAGCTCATTACAAGCTGTGTACACCTCACAAAGTAAACAACTGAAGTCCAACGACCCGTTATGTAGAATCCATCTAAAAATAAAATAAGCCTAGTACCGAACGAATTCCTAAAAATATAATCACCACTGAGCCGACAGACAAACATCTGAGGTCAGTGTGTAATTATAGCGATATGTTATCTCACGGAATTCTCTCTAAGCCTTTTGTAATTATGATTTCTTCTGCAGGATTTTCCAAATATAGACCATTATTTTATGTATAATGGTAACTCAGAATTTCTATATGGGTTGGAAATTGCATAAGCGTTGTCTTTTAGATAAAAACGGTTTTATGTTAAAATAATGATTTAGGTAATTACAGTAATTACGATGAAGCATTTAATTTCGAGCTGATTCCGACTCCGTGACTTTTCCACCACGATGCGATTAGGTAAAAGCACCGAAGACTAGACCGCGGGAAAGCTTTTAGTATAAAATCCTGTTATAGCTGGGCTTGCACCGGCCGACCGGCGGACCTAATGAACCGGCTACGATTGGCAAATAACTCTGAATGGTAATCCCCCCTCCCGATCTCCTGCGATACTAATGTGTTTTCTGACCCAGGATCAGTAGCTATTACTATACCACTGGCTTATTATAATAATTTTCTTTTGTTTTCAATCAACAGAATTAATTAAAAATGTAATTACATTGTGTGATTTTTGCTATAGGCTCCAAAGGCCATTCGGATCGATCCAATTAATTCTAACGACCTCTTCGTTATTTGTTTAGATTTTTCGATCTTTAAATACAATTTCATTCGTTCAGCATCATGAAAAACAAATAAAACTGTACTACCTTAATCCAACATGGGCCTTGGATTCAGAACATGCTATAGACTCTATACTATTTTAAGCCATTACGCAGGAAGGTAATTTGGCGGAAAAACGGCTTAGATGCAATTTATCCCACAAATGCTTAATATAAGCAGGGTACAGAGTCGATCAATGGCTGTTAATATCATAAAATATTCAGGTGGTGGATGAATTGTGCAATCATTTGTAAAACAACCTGCGCACAGGTTTCCTAGGGGCGGATAAGGAAGCCCTTCGTCTTACTTACTACCTCACTCTTGTCACGCATCCTTTGGTCTCATCGTGGTGAGTTTGCTCCTACTGTTATATATTTCCATTCTCTTGAAGTTATTACTGCTCTTTTTCGTTTGACCCAGGTACCCTTGGATATCATTGCTGTTTTGTTTTTTTTTAAATTGTAGGCTCAAATGGAGAAACATCATCCACTCCAACTCCCAAGGCTCGCTTCGGATTTCTGAAAAGATGGTTTTGTAATTTTCATTTTACTTCGCAATGATGTATTTATGGATTGTTACAGATAAATAAAGAGTTAACTGTTGGACATAGTTGTTTGTAAGGTGCGGAAAGAAAACAAATAACTATTGAAAATAGCACGTTGCAATGACTTTTTCTAAACTTCTAATCAGTTTTATCATACTCTTTGTTTCTAACTATATTGCAATGGAATAAAAAATTTAATGAAATTGTGTTTGTAACTAGTCCATGACCATAAAGGAACACACGTTACAGAAGTTATGTATTTTAGAAAAATCTTTAATATAAGCTTGAAAATCAAGTTAGCAATTAAACTGCAGTGATTCCACATGTCTTTCCGTATCATTTCCACGTCCCAAAGGAACTTCACATTTTACACTCGTTGCTCCAATACAATGTCAAGCTTCAAAGCCTACGATATACGATGTAATAAATTGTCTGTTTGTTACTGTGTGTCAGTTTTTTATATTTGGAGATTCTTACCCTTGCTGGACTTTAATTAGTGAACTGTAAGTTTTAATTTTTAGTTATAAGCTATAGCGTAAATTTTATTGAATTTGTACAAATTTATGTGAATAGTTAAGCTATTTCGAATTAGGAATATCTTATATTATTTTAGTAATTAAATAGGCCTAGGTTATAATAAATATTTAGAGTATTGTTATTGTAAATTTATATTAGTCTAATAATTTAAATTGTTAATAATTTAATTGTATTCCTTTTGTCACTTTATTAAATATTAATACATATCTTGAATTTAGGGGCATTTTTATTCATTTTAACACCCAGTAGCCCGTAACAGTATCAAAAAAGCATACTCTGACATGTTGCTGACCTTAATACATCCGTTTTAAATTCATCCCTGGAATGATCAAAGAGATCAAGACATATTTGTTATTTGTGGTGGCACTTCCTTATGTCGACTTCTCCACGATCCTATTATGGTCTCATCGCAAATAACCCGGAATGTCTATATAAGGAAAGAGTTTTATTTATCTATGTTTTCTTCTTCTTTTTTTTGTTGGATTTTTGTATTTCTTTTCTGTTTACCTGAATGGTTGAGGGCGTTATTCTGTGATTCCTCCAAAAGCAGGCTTTCCTTATAGCGCGGAGTCCCCCCGACGTGTCTCCTCAGCAAACACCTTCTCTCTAAGAAGTCTCGTTAGCTCACTCGTGACCGGATTATGAGGAGGAGTAAATGGTTTGAGTAAATCCTTTGAGACATGGGCTTGTGTTTCTAACTTCCTGTTTAATTGAAGTAAAATATAGTTGATTAATTAATGAGTCTTAAATCTTCTTTTAATCCAGTTGAAAACTCACTATTTAACCTTTAACTGCTGAGAGTGAAGAGCTTTACTTCTGTCACAGAGCTAAATGGGCTGGCTATCCGACTACCGGCATGTTACAGGCGGTTGAATTGAGGGATGTTTCACAAAGAAACAATGAGATTGGTTACCTGGCCAGAGCAGGTAGCCACCGATAGCCCAAGCAAACGGTACATGAATGATATATGAATAAGAATGAAGCAAGGCCACGTGGTTTATACTCGGCTTCAGCAAATAAATAGCAAAGCAGTGCGACGGCATATATCGTCTTTAGTACTGAGGGCTTGTGTGATGCAGGACGGCATATATCGTCTTTAGCAAAGGGGACACGTTCCCTTGCGCTGGCATATAAAGCGTTAATTATTAGCCCACACGCCTTGCCAATCGTATGAACAGTATTATTATTTACTAAATTAAAGTTTCAACGTCGAACTAGAATTGGTAAGATTTTAGTAGTTTAATATTAAAGAAAACCGACAATCATAGCCAAAATCGGCTGTGGAAGCTAAATTATTTCATGTGTTAGCCGTAGGACCTACTTATACTCATCCAGTCCCTATAAGTGAGTAGCCTTTAATGGGGGGGTGTCGAAATAGAAAGTATAGCGGTTCTAACAGAGCGCAGTTAAGTCAATTTCAATGTGTCCCACTCATTTCTTGACGAGTTTCTTTTCGGCTCTGTTCATTTAAATCTAAAACACGGCCAATGAACGCCAAAGATGTATTACAAGATACGTGAAATATTTCCTTTCCCTAGTTTTAGAATTATTTCAAAGGAGCAATTTATTGATAAAGAGGGTGTGGTAGATCAGTGTGTAGAGAGGTCAGTTACTGAACTGTTGGTTCTAGGTTCGAGTCTAGCTAAATAAATTATTCATTCTGATAACATCCACGGATGGACACTTTGATATTTACAGACCCTCCTGAATCTCACCAGGCTTTATAAAGTGGGTGCCCTTAATTGGGGAGGGGAGGGGGGTTGGCTGTTGAGCGTGTACAGTCTCTACCTACCTTTCATGATCTATTATCTATGAACCTTTCATGATTCATGGGTTTTTAATAATTATAATTAATTGATTAGAGAGAATATATTTGGGAATTGAGTTGATGTAAAATTAGCGATTAGAATTAGGACAGGGAGGCGCATTACAGATATTAATGTGTATGTAAATGTATTCCACGTGGTATGGGAGAGGTCAACAAAGGAACGATTTAAGGTTTTGATTTTGCGGGGGCTGGTATATACATATATAACTTATGGATATAATCTATTGTATATAATACGCAGTAAAGTATAATGATAGATTATATTCTGAGAAATGATCACATTTAACTACTAAGTTGTGCCGATAAACAAATCTATTTAAATAATAAATAAATAAATTACAAAAGTGAAATATCTACATAAACTTAAAAACACCTTAGAGATTTTTTAATTAAAAACTTGTTGTTGTTAATTATATAATATTGCATGAAACAACAGCTTGAATTGTTAAAGTTTCATTGAAACGACTGTTGTTTACTGAGGCCTACATACACATCCCATCTTGCCGGCTTTACATGCTACACATCCTGCAAAGCGTTAATTAAATACTAACGCAATAACAAGAGCCTCCAAAACGTAATTCTTCTCAGGGCTCCGGCTTAGAAACCTGTGTTAAGTTACAAATGAATTTTTTAATTCCAGCAACTCTACATTTTTCTGTTCTATCGATTTTATCATTACATTCTGTAGACAGATTAGAAGTATTTTCACTGTATTTGTCAAAGAACCAACATTCGCCAGAATGTTTGTTGATTTTCTTTTTAATATATGACTGAGGGTGCAAAATAGTGGGCTGCAATGTTTTTAAAATGTATTTATTGAAATTCACAAATGTATTATAATACAACAAGTGAATAGAATGACCGACACATAAGGGTATAAGATAAAGGCAAGTAGAGATAGTACCTAGTGGTAGTATTTAAATAACAAATGCAACTTAGTCACGCGACCTTCTTCTTTTCAGCTGCCTCTCAGGATTACCGGGAATTGTTCTAATAAGTTATAAATTACTTGGTTTGATTGAGAATTGAGTTTTTTATGAAAGGACTGGTAACGGGATCGGGCCAAATCAGAAAGAAATAAAAAATTGAGGTTATTATTAATGACTATATTCGTAACAAACTAAGGAGTATTAAGTGTTTTAGGAAGGATTTAGAATGTAAGCATCGGATACGAGAAGAATTCGATGGCTTAGTGGCGCCCCAAACCTCTACTCCATCAGGCCAAATGATTCTCATAATAGCATTGTATATGAGTCTTTTGTAATTAACTGGGAGCTTTGGGTGTTTGACTAGTAAGTGTTAAAGCTTCAACGGCGAGTTAAAGCTTCAAGCGGAATCGACATCGCCTATTGTTTGATTCTTTAATAGTCACTCCGGTAGTAATCGCTTACCATGCTGGTGCTTACCGAGCTTTGTTAGGCTTACTTTTAATGGAGAAAACGCTGGTGGTTGAGAGTAATTTTGATAAAATGGCCTCCCTGCATAACCTTTGTTACAGCACGTTCTCCATAATGTAATGAGCTCGATGCCCTCTTTGTGTATGTATGTTTGACAGGGAATTTAATAAATACCAAGGATTATCGATACTTCAAAGAAGAGATTCCCAGAATTTTCTCATAGACCACTTTCAAAATTTAGCCGGTTCCGGTGGACCCCCAGCAGCTACATTTCTACCATATTCCAAAAAATCGACAAAAAACTCGAGATCAGATCTAACTATGGAAATTCACGTTGCGGCTTTTTTTTTTTTTTTCCACATCCTCCAAACTTTTATTTACAAATTTACAATGAATACATGCAAATGCTTATATATAAAAAAGCCTTCTGTTACCTTTCGGTATTTTAAGGCGTTACAATGGGAGTCCGCTGAAGGCGGTTTTTACACATTGCGGCTGAGTTCCAACCTGGAATTAATAGATTTAGAAAAAAGTTATTATTGATTGGTTAATTAATTAATTGATTGTGCTGTGAGTGAGTGTCAAGAAAGTAAAGTTGGCCAATCAAAAAAGTGATTCCATCCAACTTTACTTTTTTGACATGTACTCACAGCACAAGGAACCAATAAATTCTAATTTATTTAATTTAGAAAACTCCCCATTCGGATTGGTAAAAAGAAAAGGAAAAATAGCGTATTCTTTTGTGTTGTATTTATTCAAATATGTAACACTATTAGTTATTATTTTTATCATATTAAATTGTCGTAGGTCATATTTCGTCCCTTTGCATGTTTTTACGAGCGTTGCGGGCGGCGGCGGTGCTTTGCAAGTCTAGACACGTTGTACTGAATATGGAATATGCAAGTTTTACAACTAACAGTCGCTGATATTAAAATATTATGTGCCTACATTGATAAGTGAAGTGAAGCCAACATTTTAGTTTCAGTTCTTCATTCGTGGACCCCCGCTTACGAATTGTGAACCCCCATTTTTTGTTACGACAACGTAGACCCCCTTAGAGTCTCCCGACCACTTTGGGGGTTAGGCTATAAAGTAATCTTACCTATAATGAAGTTTTGTACTATTGTGTAGTATTATATTACTGGATTACTGGTATTATATTACGGGAATATATGTTAAAGACTTTGATGGGAGAAAAAGGGAGGGAAGATTGTGCTTTACATTACCTTAAAACTTAAACCTTATTGAAACTCATGTTACGCTTAAGATTTGCATGAGCTTTATGAATTGATACGCCACTAGATAAGCGCAATGGAAAACCTCTTGGGAACTGAATTGATATTTTTTTATAAGTTATTGATATTCGTTACGTAACCTGTTCTGTGAAAATTCCACATACAATAATAATACTGAGAACTCCTACACGACAAATATATGAATAATAAATAGTTAACAGTATATATGCGGAACTAGAATGTGTAATACCCCTGTTATATTTTATCAAGGGATATAAACATAAGGTTGTAAATGACGCATTGTGGCATACTCACCGGGAATATAGATCTTATGCAACCTTACAATAAATACTTTAAGAATCTTCGAAAGAAAAATTCTTAGGAAGGTATATGGACCTCTACTTGTGGTAGTTGAACGGAGATTCAGGCAAAACTAGTGAGCTGTACGAGCTATTTGAATTCTGGGACATGTTCTAGTTTCTTAAAGGAAGAGGAATATAATAATTGGGCCATGTCCTAGAGGGAAGATAACTGATATCCTAAAAAACTAAACATGGTACCGGAGAAAGACCTAGAAGACGGTGACTGCAGTACGTGGAAAAGCATCTTACATGACATTGTGAAGAGGCGTTTGACATAAATATTGTCAGAAAAGCAAAGGGCCAAAGGGTTGTAGTGCTAGTTAGTTAGTCATATCTTATGTGGTACCTAATTCAGTATGTAGGTAAATATTCCAGTAATATACGAAGTAAATATTCCATGGTTCTATCTGTATAACTTAATCCTTTACCAAAGTTCAACACGATGGTACAGGTTTTTCTCCCTGGCTAGTACATATATTTTATTTTTAAACTTATAGTATTCTCTAGATTTTTTTTTCAAAATTTTAAAATTCTGTTGTTTGTAGAAAGAACCTATGAGGGGATTACGAGGACCTGGTGATCCGAAAGGTCACTAACTCCCTGAGGAGGGCAAAGGGAACGTGCCCAACCGTTTGGGCGGTGGTGGGGGGGGGGTCGTAATTTAGGACCGTGGGTTGGGAAATATTCAATAGCGGGCCTAAGTATCTAACAGGAACCGACTTCAGTTATAAAGAGGGTTGCACACGTACAATCCCCAGCCTTCTTCAGGAAGACAATTTAAAAGGGATATATGGAGGGTCTCCATTTTACCAGCCCTTCGCCGGATATTTTCTTTTAAAAAAAAGAATGGGGGAGGAGGAAAAAGAAGGAAATGAACGGAAATTTCTCATCCGTTTGTGGAAATATGTTCCTCCGATATTGAAACTCTCAAACAGGCCGCATTTACGGTTCCTTAAATAAAAGGGCCGGAATGAATCATACAAAGGGGAATTTGATATATAGATTTCTACTATGAAGACCTTTCCTTTTATATTAGGGATGAAATCTTCCCAAGTAATAGTTATTTTATTATTTATTTGCCAGAATTATCGGTTCAATTTTACCTAGATAAAACAATTGAATATGACCTCTTTTCATCCAAATATATTATAATTTGCATTTGACTCAACACCTTCCGGCAGACTATCAACAATATCCATTAATGGTCGCCCGGAGCTCTACTTCCTTCCCAACGTCGTATCTCAACTACTAATTTCTTCAAACTATCGCCACGCATTCCGCTGGTCAAAGACACCTTCACCTTCACATTTAACAATTTCACGAGTTGCTTCAGCGGCAATGATATTTTTTTCAATAATGTCTTGAAATTACGAGAATTTCGTAGGACACAGTCATTTATCTTATTTGAACCAAATAACTAAACTGAAGCTTTTTTTTGAAGAAGTCGAATAGAATTAAACAAGCTTAGAGAATGCCCTAAAGGGATTATTAAGTATCGTTAAGTATTAAATAGGATTTATTTATTATTTATTTATTTCATCATTCATAAAAATATCATTCAATTTACAAAATAATAAAGGTGAACACAAATTTATATAGGATAATCACAGTGTTAGCCATTGCTGAATGACATGGATAACACCATCTCTCCGCTATACATCCATCCAATCCAGTTAAACGAAACACAAGGGAAATGTGAATATAATTTATCTAGCTATTCATTCACTTATACACATTTAAATGCAGTTTCATTATCTCAACACACGTCAGTATCAAAAATGGTTTGTTTTTAAAAATATAAGAAATGCTTAGAAATTAGTGTTAAATGGTTCAATAAAGTTATTTTCGAAAATATTTTCGTGTACATAAATGATGAAAGTGGGTTACAGAGAAATTACATTAATATGTACATGTCTTTACTTGTCTGAATTTAACATTGTTCCTTGCCAATTCTTTTTATATCTCTAATGTAACCAGCAGACTTATGTTTCTTTTCCAAGAAAGTTCCTTAGAGACAAGGAAGGTTCTTCAAACTGTTCCTAAATCCAAGCGGTATAAAAACTATGTTGCCCTTAGGTAGCTGCCAAATCTATCCTAGCTTTGCTGAGAAAGAAAAAATTTAATTTTCTGCTTCTTTTCTTTCCTCAGTTGACAGATGTTATTAGGAAAAAAGTTAGTTCATGAACTTGCTTAGAAGGAGAAAAGTTAGAGTGTAGTAATAAAGTGTTAGTTTATTTTATTTATTATGTTGTATCGATTTTATAGCCACCTTATAATCTATATTTTTATATTAAAATCAATATTATAACGTAATATTGATATTATTACATGATCACATTGTCTTGATCTTGTAAAAATAGTTGTCACAATTTTTAATAAGTTTATGTTTATGTTGCGATATCAGTGTAACCATCAGACTGTAGGCCGAAGAACCCTTAAGACACAGAACAGGCAGTTGTAGGCAAGAAGCGGGCAACTCAACATGTAGACTGCCACATCCAGCGAAGCGGTCCCCATTTTCTCTCAAGTTTCAATACAAGTTTTCTTGTAACCACGATCAGCACACAATAAATATTATATAATGAATTAGATGAAAAGGGATCTTCAATTAATAAACAACTCACGTTAGTCAGTCAACCACGTTAACCTTCGGGGAAGGAAGGGATATGTTTCTAATTCATTAATAATATAGAATTACTATATTTTAAGTATAGCGATCTCAAGGTGGCATCATTTAAATATTATTCAGATCAAACGATTTGACTTTTCGTTGAGATTATTGCTTGGGCAGTGAAGGCAATACAGCATACTATACTTTTAGCTGGATACTATGGATAACTCAAATGTACCTCAGTGGTAACGATCTCAGGGTGTCATCTCATTTTATTGTTTTAATAATATTCAGATCAAAGGATCTGTCTGACTTTTCCTTGAGATCATTGCTTTGTCAGTGAAGCCAATATAGCAATATATTGCAATATTTATAATATTATTCGCACGTTTGCTTATAAAATCTTTGGAAAAGATAGAAAAATTGAAGTAATAGTCAGATGTTCTCCCAGTTTCATTTAACTGGATTGATATGGATTTACAGCGGACAGATAAAATGCAATACTTGCCATTTAGAAATGCCTAACGCTGGGATTATTTGTACTGTATATTTCGTTCATGCTCACATTTTTACATGAGCATAAACGAAATATACATTAAATAAACTCCATAAACTGACTTTTATGAAATAAAACAATTTATTTAACTATTTCATAATACATTTTCTTGTTATTCTGTTTAGTTAAAATCAAAAGTTTGTTACCCTCGGCTGCTAATAGTAGTTACGCTAGTTACTGTAGTGTGTTATAGTATATTAACAAAAAACATATTCTGCTTTATGTTTTATTATGTTCAGTTGTTCAGTTGTTGTTGTTGATAGAAATATGTGTATATTATACTTCATTAATATGAATTATTCCTCTTATGCTATGAGATGTGTGGCGGCCGTCTGCCTTTCTCAAATTAAAAGGTTGAGCACGAACCGTCAAATAAATGTTGTGTTAAAGTGGCTGGATAGTGCAATGGGCTCTTCATGGAAATAAAATAATGAGATTTATATAAAACAAAAAAAACAAAATATTTATTGCCTATTTAAAATAAATGATGTCTTGTGAGAAAACCAAAAATGAAAATAATAATAATATCTCACACACACATACTAATGACAAAAAAAAACAAACAATGCTAATGCTCATAAATTGCAAAAAAACAACATAATAATTGCAATAAAATAAAAAAGACATAACCAAATAAAAATATTCTATACAAAAAAAAATGTTAATAAAAATTAAATGTATTTTGAAAATAGTAATAATAATGATAAAACCGTTTGCAGTTCATCACGACCAGAATCGTATTGATTGTTCCTACGCGGAAGATAATGGAGTGAAGAAGCGAGGACACGGTCCCAATATTATTCCACTGTGTACACTGTGAACGCAACTGCAGAACTGAGGACTCTGCACTGTGTTAATCCCGTCCGGCGGTGCGTGTTGCCGTTATGTATAAGCAAGTCTGTTAACGCTTCGGCCGCTCAGCTCGTACATAAACAAACTGGATATACTTTATACATATTAATTTATACACTATGTACAAATTTATGAGTAAACATATTTAAATTAAATAAAAATATACTTGTAAGAAAATAAAATCAAAAATGACTAAATAAGTCGAAACGTATTTTAAATAAAGAAAAACATTTTTTTACAAAAAAAGGTTTTTTACTCATTAGAATGATGATGATTCAAAAATAATTTATACAATTTAAAAATTTCAAAACATAATTATAACATTTTAAAACATTCTGGCTTTGTGGCCTCAACAAGATGCCTACAAAAAATATTAATTAAACGGTTTTGAAATGGGATGCCAAACTCCCCAAAAAAGGGAATATACACACAAAAAGCAAACCGCGTAAGAAAGCCGAATAAGGTGCGTATTTTGTTGAATCAGGGATTCCCGGATTTTTTGTTGTGCTTTAGGATGTATTAAATATTATGTCAGTCTAAAAGTTCGTGAGCATTTTGGTGAAATATTTAAATGGTGTAAATAAACCACAATTTAACATTTTAATCCATGATATATTTTCCTCCGCTATCTACAATATCTCGCCATCTTTCTGGCAGCTTTTTTATTCCATTGGTGTAAAAAGACTCTGGTTTTGAAGCCAAAAAACTTCTGAGTTCATTTTGTATATCCTGTTTAGAATTGAACTTTTTGCCTTGGAAAAAATTTTGTAAGGCACAAAATAACTGAAATCACTTGGGGCAATATCCGGGGAGCATGCAGGGTGCGGCAAAAGCTCCCAGTTCATTCATTAATATTTTGCAGCGTTTACAAAAAAACAAAGCACGTTTATGTGCGTTATCTATATTAATTTTTTATCGGCACTAAAATAAGTGTGATCTTTACAAAATTTGGTGACAAACTGACGAATACATCAGTCAAGCGATGACAAGTTTCGACAGGTTCGGAATCTTATCAATCTGGTAATGAGTCATCGCTAATCCCATACATGCTACTAATGCGCACGAACTTTTGGACTGACCTGATAACATTATATTAATTCATGTATTAAACATATATTTAATAGGTTGCTACTGATAGATTTAACGAACTATCAATTATTAGTAGCTTTGTTATAATATGATATATACATAGAGTGTATACAGAATAATAAATATAATAGGTTTCAACAATATATTTTATTTATAATCTGTGCATAAAGTGTTTAGTCTATCTTCAAGATAACAACATAATCATCATCTCTAAACTCAACATACGGTGGAAAAAAGAAGGGGGCATTGAGGTTATATATGTTTTTATACATAAAGTGAAAATAGTTCTCCTGCCCAATGAAATTCGCATAATAATATAATATTTACAGAAATCAAAATTATTTCTGTTCACTTTTAATAAATCAGTGATTTATATTAATGAAGTAGAAATTGGAAGATAAATTATTGAACACAAAACCTAAAAATATTTGCTCGTTTTAATGCAGTATTGTATAATAATTTCAATAAAACAACTTAATATCTAAACCAAGTATAAATTTAACAACAGTGCGAAGTACAATACATAGTACAATATGCTAAAAGCAGAGCCAGTTTTTGGGTAATGTAACTGAAAAAAACACATACACTAAAGCAAGTAGTGTACCTCTCAGTAGTAGAGAATAAGATGTTATAAATTATTTATACATATGGCCTAAGTTGAAGTAAGAAAATAAATTATTGAACATACTCGTGATGGAGAGAACAAAACTTAAAACATTTGCCCCCACTACTGGCTTCTTATCCCATATCTTATCTTAAATGATAAGTGATAAAGAGATAATCAATAGAGGAGGGAGTATATCTGGCCTGACAGCTCTATACAGATGGAGCACTTCATCCGATCATCCTTTCGTATTCATTGCTCCGATATTGTCGTTCAATCGATTTCTAGTGAATTTCAGGACAAATGGAACTCGATACCCCCATTCCGAAGCAATACATCATTTTTATGACGTCATCTTTCAAAATTTCAGGCTCTGTCAGTATTTCTTCAGTGAAGACTTAAAATACACGGGCAATCCTCGTTATCTGCTTAGTGGAGGCAATAAAATGAAAGATATATTTTTGATAATAATTCGTCCTCTTGCAGCTCATTGTGAAGAGTTGATAGGTAAGTTGTAGGAAGTTTAACTCCAATTGTGGCAAATCAATACTCAATCTGTTAATCGGCTCATCCAGCCGCTATGAAGTTTGAACCTCTATTAGGTGGACTTATTATCTCCCTGCAGGAGCATTGTCCTTGGAACAGTACAGTCTCTACTGCGTACTGAATACAAAATTGGATTGTAATAAAAAAAAATTAAATGTTAAAAAAATAATAGACATCATAAATCGCTACTGGGAGAGGTTTGATGTAGAATGGTTGAGGAACCACGGGCCTCAAGACAGAACAATAAAGAAAGATAGAACATTTTTTTACTAATAAATAAGTATTAATTAATTACTAAAATTTCTTCTAAATACTTTTAAATTTTAGAAGCCGATGTAACAAATACCAGTAATCATGATCATGCATAAATGCCATTGATTACAATATTACTATAAATTATATAATACTATAATGGAAATCATGTTAAGAAAAAATAAAATACTAAAATGGTGATACATGTATAAATAAAAATAATAACTTATCGTTATAAATAATATTAGATTAGTATATTACAATATACATAATACAGTATTATATTAAAGCAGTAATATATTTTTTGAAAACATTTTATTATTTACAATAATAAATTATTTTCAAACCCAAATCTGCTTTATAAAAATGGCTGATAGAGCACATTAATAATTCATATATAACTTATGCATTATTCGTTTGATAAGTCCCGCAATTTTAGTTCACGCAAAAATTAAAAATAAACTAATAATTCATTGTTAATATATATAAATAAGTATATTTATAATTTGTTGTTATGAATAATAGAATTTATCTATATTATAATGTTCAAAATATAATAATGTATTATAATTTTCAAAATCTAGCAATAATATTATTTTTATGGATAGTTTATTGATGTTACTATTGTCAGGCTCAAATTCACTGTCTTTGGATAATGCAATAATAAAAGTTAATTCTGATGTGGTATTCGTAAACATTGACATTTATCAGCGAAATCTAGAATTAAAGAATGATTTATGGAATGAGGGGGGAAATGCGGTGGACAACAATGGCTTTAACAGAAAGGATTTGTTTATACTCTAATTACAGAAGGGAGAAGAGAGGGATAATTATCAGTGGTAAGGAGACGATACCCTTGGAGGGGATGTTTTCTGCTCCACGCTGGCGGCCGTCCAGATCTCCAGTCAGCAGCCGCTGTTAGGCCGAGGATTGCCACCTGAGTTGTCCCCGCTCCGGGCTAATGGCTATCCGCTCTCGCTATTGTGTCCGGCTCTGCGCCTTTGTTATCTTATAGCTCTCGTGTTTTTGTTGTTATTGCTATTTTACTCAGAAAAAATAGTTGTTTATCTCTCTTGAATTCGCTTTATCGTTCTAAATTGGATCCGTTATATGTAGAAGGTATATGGAATGTCATATTATGAAAAACAATTAAATACTCTGAGGAGAATGATACATCAAGTAGACAGAAGGCTCATCAGGATAGTTCAGCATGTACAGTTGTTGAAGGCTCCCGGTTTAAATCCGGCTGTGATAGATAAATTATTTAACCTCTTACACTTATGAATGTATGGATAACCTAACAGTCGATGGATCATATGGGACCTACAGATCCTCGGGGGGCTCACCTCGCTTCTATAAAGTTACCATTATACTGAACCTAAGTCCCTTTATGGGTTGAATTGGTACAGTTATTTTTTATATTTACATCTATAAGGGTAACTGTAGGTACATGAGAGCTTTAGATCGGAGGGGAGAGAGCGAATAACCAAGATGCCGAGACATCTAAAGAAATTTCTTTAAATGTTAAAGAAAATATGTGACTAAAATATCTTGAAGATGAATTTAAAGCCTAATTTTATCTTAATTTCTTTTATTAATCTCCATAAAATGAACCAGCAATCAATAAACAGTTACACTTCTGGAAAAGAATGGAATAAATATTTAAGTTGATAAATGTGAGGTATATTATTTTCGTCTGACCAAACCCAACCCACCCATATTCTTTTGTCAATTTACAAAATATACTCATACACTTTTCTTATACTTGTCACATTTTTCTATCTGGTGCAATGGGCGTTGCACACTAACGACATCGAAATGGTCTTAAAGATGTTCCAAAAAATGATGACGATGCATGTCTTTATTGGGACATTGGGAGGCTCGGCGGCGTATGGCAAAAATGCTGGTATTGGATAAATAAAAAAATAAAAAAGATTCAAGGGGTGGGAGCAATTTTCGTACATTTTTATCATAACTTTTAGTTTTCCTAGTCTTAAAACAAACGTGTAGTACCTCAATTTTGTTCATTACATGGCAGGGACTTTACTCTTAATACCCGTATAGCCTAAACCATGTGAATAAAGGCTGTAGAAGATTAATGTTTTTCGTTGGCCGATTAACAATCAAGGGCATATTCATTTATGAAGTTGGCTAGCCTAGATTATTTTATTTTTATTTCATCAGCTTACATATATAAAAGATTTATCTTTAATTACATACACTAAAATAACGTTTTGGTATGGAATTATTCTATTTTTCAAAATTTTATCTGATTTAGAAATTCAGTCCTGTTAAATATCTAGAATAACCATCGCCACTAACACATACGACGTAATATATAGTCGTTTACCAAGTTGTAGCACTTGGAACAGTAAAGCAGGGTTGATTCATGACGCTCCCCCTTACGAAGTCCTTTGGACCGCCGCTGGAACTTGATGGAAGGATGAGAAAGGACGATCTAGATGTAAATTGGGAACGGAGTTAGACGTCTCATCAGGCTAGGGGCCGCCATACAATTCAGGCCCAGAACAAAAGCTGACATGTTATGGGGGAGGAGCCGGGATTCGGTAGCAGGCATCTTTGTCTGACGGAGCACTTCGTGGCTTTTAGCTACTTGGGCCAGTTTTCTAATAATCTCGTGGTTACTCGGCACAAAAGATATAATACATAAACTGTTGAAGGAGTGTTTAATCAAAGATGTAATAAAAGTATTTTATTAATGTAAAAATAAGTGTTATTTATGAGGCGTTCAGGATTGAATACAGATAATTACAAATTTCAGATAGGCTTTTTTTGATTTCTGGTTATTTTAATCTATCAATGCTTTACGTTTCCAAAACACCAAGTTCAGTAAACGAAAACTATGTGAAATTAGGCGGCATATTGACGAGATTGCTTGGTAAACAAAGGAACAATGTAAAAATTCAATTTTTGAATGTTGGAGTTATATGATTTTGATCCATAAAGCCTCATATATTTTTAATAAACTTGCCTTACTATAGTAAGGAAGAAATCGTTGGGGGTGCAGTCGTAGGCATTGGCGGTTGGTCTTCCTCGCCGCCGCTTGGTATATTTGCCCTGAAGATGGCCTACATTGTAGGTCGAAGCGTCTTCAAACAATAAATAAGTATACACTTATTATGGTGTTTTCATTGACTGCACCTCCAACTATGTCTTCCTTACATTAGAAGTTCCAATCAACCAATTCTTCTCTAACTTGCCTTACTATAACCGGAACGGACCATGTTTTCGCTCTGCAGAAAAAAACTTAATCAAAGATTGTTATTAAGCTGACAGTAGAAGCATTGCTTCCTTCAGTTTCATCTAATTTTATGACTCACTTACCGAACTAGTTTTATTTGCCGATTTAAGATTGTCATGGCAACTATACTCTCAACATTAAAATACTCGCTCAACCACATCCACTCCCGAGAAAAAAGAAAGCTTGTTCCTAGAAGGTTGGAATTGAGATTAAATTAACCATTAATTAAATTAGCCACACATAGAGAGAGCTGCAATTTATACGGCCAATGAGAAAGAAATATACTAAACATACTTTATATACTATGTTTGATGATATAAAATGTTTCCTAGAAAATATTTGTAGGCCAACTTCAGGACTTCAATGAAATCAGGATTATACATTCAAAGGTCCTACATTGGCATCAATAGTTTTCTTGATATATCGAACAAATTAAAACTTGTTTTATGTTGAAGAAATTCTTCAGCCATTTAGGAATAGATTAAGCTCAGTGTATAGAGTGCTGAGCTAGTGAGGAGGTGTAAAACTGTTTAATCTGTTAACAACTATAGATTCCAACCTATCTAAAGGACTTGATGGTTGCGCGTTCACTGCACGAATAGTACAGCCTTTATTATGTACTAGATCCAAGACCCTTCTTTGGTAGAAGCAGTACAGATTGTCTTTTTTCTATTTGCTTTTTATTCTTCGGCATTCGGAGTTTACAAATTATACAATATTACATGCGAAGAAGAGGAGATAAGCTAGTAAGAAGCCTATTAATAAACACAATATTCAGTGTTTATCATTATCTTAATTATATTGAGGGGAGCTGAACGGATTTAAAACGACTTAGTTCTACACCGAAAAAACTCACTATTTTTAGCATCGATCCCAAATATTTCTTTAGTTCAAATTTTGACAAGGAAATGAAGGGCCAGTAGATAATTTAGCATTAAAAAAAATTTTTTTTCCTCCACGTGGGCACAAAGGGCACAAAGGCGTTCTCAAAAAGTTTCTTCATAGTGCAGTGACCTGAAAGGAAATCTCTTCTCATTCCAAGAAAATTGTTCTCGGATTCTTCGAAATGAAGTAAAACTTTTTTTTATCCTTTGAAGATTTGATGAAAAGTATGGGCTATCACATTCCAGAGCTTAGTTTTTTTTCTTTTCCGTTCCTAAAGTGTATCCTCTCTCCTGATTCCCACAATTAGCTTAATGCAGAACGCACGAATGGGCCTTCTGGGATCTACAGAGCCCCCTAATAATAACAATACTAATAATTATAATAATAAAAGACTTAGTCAGACAAAAATCAGCCCACATCAAACTTCGCCAAGCTAGTATTTTAATTATAATAATAGGGTACAAGATATTACGTTTTGCAATCTCCTGGATTCTCTAATTTCATAGATTTTCTGAGAGGATTTTCAAACTAACACCTTATTTTCGAATACCCTGTTAATCCTTCAACATTAATGGCCACGTTTTACGTAAATATGAGGGATCCATGGTGTCCAGTTGAAATGATTTATTCAAGCTCTACTTTTGTTTTAAGGAGCAGAGTGGATTATTGGTAGAGCGCTGATTTGCCATGCCGAAGGCCCTGGGTTCAAATCCCGCTCTTTGACAGACTTTCATTTAATTTATTAGTGGCTAGAGATGGATCCTATGGGATCTAAAACCCTACTGAGGCTCACTATGAATCGGGTACCCGATTAAGGAAGAAAATTTGGTGGTTGAGCGTGATTTCGGATAAATCACCTCCCTGAACGACAATTATCTAAGAAACTGTAGTCTCTACAATGTGCTGAACCCTATACCGTCACGGGTTGTAGTGGTACAGGTTTTTTTTTCTACTTTTTAAGTAATCATATCATTAGGGAATGAAATATAACAGAGGACTTCCTGGCGCAAGTTGAATTGTATTTAACAATTATCAGGTAGGTAAATTATAAAGTTGGAATATGAATCAACCCCTTTATTCCTCAAGTAGCTAATAAATTTATGCGGGCTCTACCGCAGACGAAATAAATACTGCCTTAATCCTGGAGCAAATTAATTTATTTGTTGGGAAGTTGGTACAGCTGCATGGCAACGAGACCACCGGCAACTTAACAGAGACAGATGCCTTCCTTTACTCGCGGTTATTTCAACTTTTCAAAACGGAATCCAGTTAACGGCCCTAGTTGAGCAGAGTTATGACCCAAAGTTGCTCCCCTGCTCCGTCCGTCATTGGGACAAACAAGGCTCTTTTTCCGTCGTTATTTCGGATTGTCCGCACTCTTCGAGTTCTCACCTGACTCATCATGAGAAGGTGCAGATAAAATTTAGAAGAGGTCTTATATGCCACCATTATTATATATATATATATATATATATATATATATATATATATATATATATATATATATATGTATGTAAATGTATATATGTATATATAAAATTGTTAAATATCTTCAAAAGAAAATTACTCCGTTTGTATTATATTATATAGAGAACGTCGAAGGAGAACAAACGCAGAAATGTATGCCCTCCTTAACGATGTAGATATCGCTGCAGTAATAAAATAAAATCTTGGTTGGTGGGCAGGCCATGTCGCCAGAATGGAAGTGAATGCCACTTCAAGGTACTAATGACGAAGCGGTTGCTCGACGTCCCCGAGCGATTGGTTGGATTGTGTTGCTGGTGATGTCAAGAGGGCGGGAGTGAACAGCTGGATAACAACGGCCAGCGATAGAACAGCATGACGATCGGTGTTAGAGGAGGCCATCGCTTGCGGGTAGTAGCGCCAACATAATAATAATATATAAAAAAGAATACCGGTTAAACTCCATCCCTTACTAATTAGTTAATCTTCTTGTGTGTTTTAGCCAAAGTTCATCGTGGTCAAATTAATTCCAATAACCTCTGCTTTATTGAACATACATATTTTTTTCCATTACGATTATTTCAAGTGGTTCGTTCAATCCTGAAAAAAAAACCTGTACCACTAAATCTATTAAGGCCATCAAATTCAGTATGAGTTAATGACTGTAGTGCCTCCAAGCCAACAGTTGTTTGCTCGAGATCACCCCCACCTACCAGGTTTTTAGCCCAATTTAGGGTTTCCAGTTTATTGAGGGCGAGGGACTCCCCTACTATAAGCCACAATTTATAGAGTACGGTCTCCAGATTTGGAGACAGAATCCATGCAGGACTTTTAAACTCAGGAGTCGAGCTACTCCGCTCCATGTTATAAAATTATAAGCAATATTTTTCTTTGTGTATTCCTATTATCGTCAAAAAAGGTTATTTCAATTTCATGTATATATATATTCTATCTCCATTGTTGTCTTTTTTGTTAATGAATGAGAGTGTTTTTACATGTTCCACTATCCTAACCTAGTAAATCTTAATAAATAATATTTAGAATCGATTTAAATATACTCTTCAGTACATTTCGGTATAAACAGGTCGTTGTATGTTCATTTAACGTCACTTTTTGCAGCTATGGCTAATCGGACGATACTACATTGGGAGCTCTAAATTTTGCCTATTCAGGTTTAATTAGGATAGGGATTTTTAACGAGTACCTGACATCGTACAGGCTCGGGACCCCCGTTTAACGCTCCTCCTGAAGGACAGCGTAACTAAGTATTTTTTACTTCCTTTAAAAAACCCTAGGGCAATCTGCCGGGATACGAACCCGCGATCTTGGGCTTAGTAGTTTGTTACGCTAACCACTAGACCACAGGTCGCCCCAATATAAACTGGTCAAAATACACACTAAGATGACACACATGTTAATAATTTGAAAATATATCAAGATCCCAATTATTTTAAATTAATCACAGTCTTAATATTTACGAAATGTATGGTTATACCTTCCTTTATTTAAGCAAAGATTTTACAGAAATTGAAAAATAATAATAAAACCTTAATTTTATCGGATCATATTCTATATAATTTTACGGTTATTTGAATAAGTATAGGTATGTTTCTACTCTTAAATATATTTTGAATATATTTGGTTGATATTTGTAATGCCAGTCTATCATTTAGGATGATTACTCAAATTATTATTTCTATGCCTTAAACTTAATCGAGAAGACTCTCTGGGGACCGAAGTGATTGGCATGCAGTGGTGGATGAGGCCCAGGTCCTCAGGTCCTCAATCCTCTCAGGACAGTAGTGCTAGGGAGTGAGTGAGTGAGTGATGCCTTAATCTTAATTGGATTCTTTTCCAGAGTTCTGTTCTTGTGTTTACCAATTTACTGATCTATTATAACTTCAATATATTATTCATAAATAAAGAGTGCATCTGGGGTATGTAAGCACCAAAGGAATAACCAATGGAATAATAAGTATAGTTTATTAATTCAATTTTAAACAAGATTAATAATTTAATATATGCATTGAGAAGTACAGTTAATGATTCAGATATAGATATAGAAAGCGGGTTGCCATAAAATACATAGCAAGAAATATAAATAAATTAATAATAGGATAAATTACATTTATCTGAGAAACAGGGATAGATTGGGTTTATACGTCGGTCTTCACCTGGCCGTGTCTTCTGCGCCCTGCATCCTCCGCCATCTTCCGCCTTCCGCGCCTTCCAGCAACGGTTGCGTATTACCTTATTTTCAGTTGTATGTTGAACGTCTTGGTGGTGGGGTGCTGTCTCATGTTTGGAGCCTGTTTGGGCTGTTGATCGTTGGGATGTATTGCACCTTTTTCTTCGAGATGTGATTCACATAACCCCTTTTTTGTTTTGTGTCTTGCTAATGCCTGAATAGGCAAAACGTCGACTGGTAAGTGGGTGTATTACTGGATTTGAAACATAAGGCTATGCATTGTGGTTTTTCCCAATTGCATTATAATAAATAATAGTGTTTCTTTTTGAGTTTTTTGCTCTATTTTATGGCTTTATATATTAAACCCCATTTTTTCAGATTTTTTTTTGTGGGGGGGGGGACAAACAAACTGCCAGCACTATTTGTGGCGTCGTCGAGGCACTGCCATGGTTAACATTTATTCGCTTTCCATATTTCAGAAACAGCCAATATCCTCGTAAAAGTATTTCTGAGAAGTGAAATATTATTGTGTATTGTTTGTTATTGATATTATTGAAATATAGCTGAACTCTAATGTTATAGGAAGACAATAACAATAAACTATGCCACTACAACCCATGAAGGATCTTGGGCTCAGTATATAGTAGAGAATGTACTTGTCTCTAGGAAAATGTTCCGGCAGGCGGTATGTCCGAAATCACGCACAACCTTCAGGTATTTTTTCCTATCAAGGGTAGCTTATAGAGGCTGGATGAGTCTCAAGAGGATCTGCATATCCCAAAGATCCATCCATTATTAGTAAAGCAATCTAAAAATATTTCTGCCTTTATAAAATAAGAAATGTTTCTTTTTTTATTAATAAACCATTAACTAATCTCCAAACAATGTGCCACGCTCTGAACAATTTTATAGATTTTAGCCTTCCAAGTTGAAGTTAGGGCAATCTTTGGTATTTACTAAGGGGGAGGGTGTTATATGATATAATAGGTGGGAGGATCATCCAACTTTAATACAAAACAAATTTTAATCTTCTCATTTTGTATCTTTTCGTTTACCTCCTCATTTTTCTTTCCCTTTATTTTATGTTTACATTTTATCCTTTCTGGACATTTATTTTCTCTATTTTATATTCGTATTCTTTAATTATTATATCTGCCACTATTTGAATTTCTGTTCATCATCTACAATTCTAATTTTATCTATCACTATTTTAAGTTTATTATATTCTGTAACCACTCTTATATTCATTATCTTTATTTATCATATCTATTCACTATTTCATCATATCTAGTCACTATTTTAATTTCCACACTTGTACCACTTTACTACATTACTTGTCACTATATTCTTGTTACTGCAACGTTTTTTATATATTTCTGTTTGTTTCTCTCTGTCTTAGCCCTAAAGATGGCCGACACGTCGGCACACAATAAATAAGTTACACTTATTTAGGTGTTTTTATTGACTGCACCCCCAACTATTTCTTCCTTATATTTGATTCTTCCAGGGAATGATTCCAGAATTGATTGCTGAATGAGCCATATCGCAAATCGTACAATTAAATAATTATTCTATCTTTTAAATAATAAAATTAGCTACTGATTGTATATTGGTAAAGCGACCAAACTGTTTTATATAAAATATTGTATCTTATCGTTTTTCCCTGGGTCGTTTATGAAATGTGGCAGATTAACACTAAGTATCCCTTAACGGCAGATATTTAACTTTTATTTTACCGGGGTCACATTAGCGTGGTATATCGCTGGCCATTAAGAGGCATGGACAGTTATAACGTTGAAGGGAGAGAATAAAACATAAGTTCAGTAAGTGTCCCACAATGCGGAACGTGACAAATCGGTTTGCCTGAAGATTTGGAAGATGTGATATATTTGGATGCATGTTATAGAGGATCTCAGGAATCGGTAGTATTTGTCTCTCTTGCAAAATCTTTATTCTCTATGTTTGTACGATATTTTTTTAATATACGCGTGTTATATATGTTTTTAAATGTAATCCTCTAAAGCATATATGAACCGTTTTTTCAACTGGCAATAACAACTTTTTTCGATAATAAATATCGAAAAAACAATATTAGGCTCCATTAAATTTGAAGAAGGGATAAATAAAAAAAATCAATTCGGCATGTTCAAACTTTCTATTAAAATATAATTAATTTACGTAACTATGAAAGAATAATACTCAGAACTTGGCATTATTATTATTATTATTATTATTAAAGTGGCTGCAAAATGGTTGACAATTAATGATATCATTTTCCCATATCATGGCCTTTTATAAAAATAAATAAATAATTTGTTAGGATGATATGCTATAAAATTCTACTTAATTAATAACTAAACGTAGGAGTCATAGTGAAAAACATTGAAAATGGCTTGGAGCTAGAAGATTACAGTAAATATAATTATTATGTCATAATTAATAATGTCAACACCCGTATTTCCGTAAGTCAAGAAATGGAGTTAAAATGAATAAGTAAATACTTAATTAATAATTTTTATTGCAATAATTATTTCTAAAACTTTTTAAGCACAAAAAACAATTTTTTGAACGTTTTGTCTTATAAATAATTAAATTTAAATAAAGCCTTTTGAAAAACTAAAGGATATTTAATTCTATGTTTTATAGGAAATGTTTTTGATTATAAAAATAGTAACTAAAAATAAGATATGTAATTTCAGAAATGTGTAATTTAGCAATAATAATTTACTTAATTTATATTAAAAAAAAAGTATATAACTAAAGTAGTGTAAATAGGTTTTGAAGCTTCATACAGTCGCAATGAGTTGAAACCTCAAAAATACATTTTTCTGTTACTGTTAAACTGCCTTTAATTATTTAATAATTTAATGATATGATTAAAAATGAAAAAAATAGGAAATAATTTTTCTTCTTGAAAACACATCTGATGGCTATTTATTGTTCTAAAAATCTGCCCACTGCTCAAAAATATTTAAATTTCGCAAAGCTAACTATTATAAATCATTTGTTTTGTTGATGAGATGATTGTAAAATATATGATATGCTTTAAAGGAAATCATGGTTGTTAATGATGCAATTAGTGTTTCTTTCTAAATACTGCGATTGTTAATCTAAATTTAATTGTTTAATATGAACTTTTAGTTGTATTTTTTATTTTAATATTCTAAATTTTATGTATCAAATCCATTTTTCAGTACCAACTATGTTTTTTATTTATTACATCTATTGAAACAATGTAAATTGAAAAGAAATATATACTGCTAATTGGAAGTTGTTGCAAATAATAGTAGTTAATGTTATTTTAACAAATAACTAATTCGGTATTGTTTCTAGTTTAATATGTCGCTGTTATCAATGATTATTCAAAATATTTGTTGTGTAGATAAAAAATTTTGTGAAAGTAATAGTACTATTGTATAGATATCAAATTACTTTATGACTGAGTTATAGTCCATAATTGTTTATACATTGTACATGTGTTTATAAGTTATTTATAACTTTTTGAACCTGATAAAAGAACAATGTATTAATCTTTTTTTTTATTATCATTATTGATTCTGACAGTTTATTATGCGCAATAAGTATTCATTATATTTTCGAAGGATCCCTAAAAGGAATATAATACCCCGGACACGAAATCATTGCTATGATTTGAAATTTGTGATACTCCCGATGGCGAAGCGTGAGCGAAATTAATTGGCCTAGTTAAATAAATCATTTTATCGAATGGAGGGAAGTCGATGGTTTTATTGCACCGTTATTTGCCACTGAATGAAAATTCCTGTTCATAATTTGAGTATATTTTCCAAATGTTATTTTTAAGTGGTATTTTAATTGTCCACGTACGAATATTTTAAATAATCTGAACTTGATTTAATTAAAATGTTTCATATTTTGTCTGGCATATGAGTTGATTTTAAAATTTCATGGGTTGGAATACATTTACATATATTCATTATTATATTTGTGTTTAATTTGTATTTGTATTTGTGTTTTAATGAATTATATTATATATTTCAACTTTCATTAATATTTATTACACCTACCCGCGTATTATCAGTATGATATTCACATATAATATGATAGTTCAGGCTACAAACAATTGCAGATAACCGTTTCTGGGTACCGGGTAATACTCAAGTGCCTCATTAGGTATCATCCGCTCTATTTAATTGCTTTATGATTATAATACACTTCTTAATACTAATAAATACATTTTTAAATAATTTTTTCCGTCAGTAAATACTCATAATATTGATCAAATCCATTATAATATCACAAGAATAAATTTTCATAGTTTTAATAAAGGGGATTAATTATTTATATTAATATGTAATTGTAATTGTTCCTCCGTCACGACTCTCAGCGTACTATGCTGTTCTGTCTTTAAATAATTACATTCAAAAAGGTATACATCAAAGGGCAAACAACGGACTCAGATAAACATTAATAAACCAACAAAGCTACCCAATTCTGGCTCTATAGACAATATTTAAAGAGGAAAATTGGAGTGTTTCTTGAGAGTGAGCTTCTGCTTAGAGAGCCGGTTCTGCCAATATCGGGAATCGTTTTTAATTGGCCCTTTTATAACATTCTTTGTCTTTCGGGTATAAAAGGTAGAGATAAAGTAATATCCCTATGTAACCAACCTGAATTTTTCTGCTCGTTACAAATCCTGCACTGCGCATGCAGGATTTGTAACGAGCACATGTACACATTTATATTTATTTAAATATGTAAGAAGTATTTAAATATATATTTTAGCGAGTATTTTATAAATCTAATTTATCTACTTCTCATAGATGTTTTTAAAATTGTGCAACTCTATAAATTATTCATTTTTTCCGTATCTAAAATTTTTTTGCCATTTTTAGAATGCATTATGGAATATAAAATACTCTTTTTTTCTTAGAGAAAGAGAGATAATTTAATTACCTTTAAATTACGAGTATTTTTAGATATTATATAATATTTTTCTCCTATAAAGAATAAACCACTCATTCGTGATGTATAACATTGAATATACTAATTATAAAATGTGCTGATAACAAAACCTGTTAAAATTAATTTAATAATGAAAAAGCCGCAGTGATGATGGTGTAATCTTGTTAGCGTTATGCTTGTTTACGAATATAAGCTCCTCTAATACTTACGTCTTGTATAGGATTATCAGAAAATCGTTATTCTCTCTCTCTCTCTCTCTCTCTCTCTCTCTCTCTCTCTCTCTCTCACACACACACACAAACTATTCACTGTACAAATCCAGAGTAGAATCACGTTATCAGTTAAGCACAGACCTACATAATTTACGCAATTCTTAGTAACTAAGAGATTTTAACTATTAAAGAGTAAAATTCATTATCAGTTGGGATCGCCGAACAAGATATATGTAAAATTCATACTAACTGCTTTTAATTCAACTGAAAAATTCATACTCACTTTAGTTCTTTACTTATTTTTTAATTGCCATATTCCATCCAGGCCCGCAATCATCTAGGCTATTCGAAATTTCGGCATGGTAGATCTGAAAAGCTGTTTTGTCGGGTAGTTACACTATTTTAGGTTTAGCAATCAGGAGTTTCTTCTCATCCAATGCTTCTTCATCGTTGAATTTTCCCTCGTCTTATCAGGTAAAATAAGTTGTGTTATATTAATCACTCACAACTTTTTCTATCCTCGTCCCCGTCAACAGTCTCTTTTCTAACTCGGGCCACTCAACTTCATTTTAATGTTATTTAAAATCACTGCTGTTAAGTTTCACTTGCGTAGTAAAGTTGTGAAGTAATAATTCACACTACGGTTAGGGCCGAAATTCGACTAAAAAGGGCCTATTTAGGATTTGCATATCTCTTGAGTAAGCCCAGCGAGCCGAACTCGAAAGCTTTGGTATAATTAAGTCTGTAATAATTCACATTATGACAAGGCCTCGGCCTAAGTTAAAAGGAGCCGTAGTGGTTTTGTTTATCTCTTCATCGATGGTAACGAAGGGAAGTATACTGCAATAATAAGTTTAAATAATTTTAGATTTTAAGCAGAAGATAACAATTTTAATAAATGCTATGGATATCAATTTGATATTTTAATACAAAGCGATTAGTTACAAGACGTATAACGAATATCCCAAGGAAATTAAAGTGGCTTTAAACAAAACCATTGTTATCAATCAAATATTTTTCTGACGCTATGATTCCATCTACCATTAAATGACTTATAAAGTTGAAAAGAGTACCAAATAAGGTAGTAAATGCAGTAACAGAATGTTTATGTGTCATATTCCTAAACTATAATCGTCCACACTGTATGTATCTATGAGAACCACAAAAAACCACAGGCTAGAAGTTTACAGCAATTGATAGAGTTTCAGTCACTTATAATCGTATTACTTTAGGAATGAAATCAAAAAGGAAATGAAAGCGCTTTTTAGGGTTGAAAATAAATTTTATTTTAAGGTTTCGACAAATCTATTCTCGCGCCGATTTTCTTAAGAAGAAACAATTAGAATTTATAAAACTATCATCTTTCTAACTGTTCCCTGAGGATATGAAACGTTAACTTTGGAGGATGAATAACGTTTTCCGATATTTTAAAATAAGGTGTCCAAAAAAGGATGACTGCAAATACGGAATAGTAGAGCATGTATTCGGTTAATATAATTAAAATGACATTACCGTGAAGGCTGAGATGGGCTCGTAAAGGTCACGGTCTTGGTGACGAACATTTTCCTAATAAGTTAATAAAAATAAAAAGTTAATTACCGACTAATAAACCCGAGGCGTCGGTTGGAGGATTCCGTTTGGAGTGATTTGAGTTATGAATATAGTCCGTGGATGGAAGTATGTCAGTAGAAAGGGGTAGTATCGCCATCCAGCTTTTTTTTGGTAATTATTATTATCATTAAAATAATCAGTACATATGTAACTTACTTATCTTATATAGAATTTATTAGGGTATTATCTTCTATATAATTTGGTAAATGTTTATTACTCACACACATATATGTACGTCCACACAATTTACATACATGAAGTATCAGTCAGTTCCAGCTATTGAGCGAACTAATTGCTTGTGGAACCAGATGCTTCAGATAGGCTTCAGAAGCCTACGGATTTAAACTGGTGAAGCCATAGCGGAATATTCAGCTCCCTCTCTGCTCTTTTGTGTCTCCGTTCCGGGCTATTGAATCGATATGCGGGTAGATATGAAGTCCGCCCTTTATAAAATTGTCTCGAACATTTATTTTTACGAATCAGATATCAGAAGGAAAATGCATGCAATAGAATAAGAGACAAGCTCTGGTTTCTATTTGCCATAACAGGGACAAAACTGAAGGTGGTAATTCAACTGGAAGTGCCAACAACTGTCATAAAGTGCTGTTAGTGCCTCCTCAACAAAGTCTGCGACTCTTCCTTGTGACTACTTGAGTCGTAAACATAGTTTTCTTGAGAGACGAGCCGGAAAGGAGACTTGAGTGCTTGATCTACTTCGCTGCCTAGGTATATTTTTTGCCCTCAATATCCTTGAACCTAGCTTTGATGATCCAATAACTAAGCTTATTTCTTCTTTTTTTTTTTTGTAATTTTACGACTAACGAAATCATAATTCTAATTTTTATAACGTTATATAGGGTTGAATGTGTTCCTAGATTTCTAGCTGTATATGTAGCAAGTTATTTTATATTGCTATCGAATAATTATAAATTGGTTTTTGAAAATTCCGATTTCGATAAAGGAATTTTGAGGAAATGGTTGTAGAAATGAATCTCGAGCAATGTTGGAAATAGTCGGGTAACGCGGCAATGAATTTCACAAAAATAAATAAAACTAGTTCAGTTTGTTCCAACGTTTCGGATTAATTTGTAAGCTATCGTCAGAGCTAAGAAAACAAATAAAACATAAAAAAATAGTTCTATTGATGCTGTTTTTTTCATCCTTCAATTATGCTTAAAATTAAGGCCGGAACGACGTCACAAATAAATGTTTTTTGTATTTGGGTGAATTTCATTGACCACACTCCTCCTCTTCCACTTCTAACACTAATTTTCTTGTTCATTTATACTGCTATGGCTGGTCGGATGATGCAACAGCTGTAGCTCTAAATTTTGCCTATCCACGTTTAATAGGAATAGGGATTTTAACGAGTACCTGACATTGTAGAGGCTCCGGGACGCCCGTTTAACGTTCCTTCCGAAGGACGGCATAACCAATTTTCCACTACATTTTAATAAATGCTAAGGCCGGGCTACGAACCCACGATCTTGGGCTATGTATAATTTCTAAAAACCTGTTGTAATACATATAATAAAAATTGTATTATGATTGATTTAAAAATAATATTAGCAACATCAAGACAGGTATGTAATGTTTTTGATTTCCTACCTCTGCTAAATTAGAAAAATAGTAATATTATAATTATTTTTTCATTTCTGTTAGGAAGCTACTTACATTCCCAACAGTTGTAGGTCAACCTGTGGACCTTAGTGAGATCCAAGGTTTGATTATCAGGAGAGATAACACTTTAACATAAGTTATTTTATTTTAATCAATTCAATTTTAATGCTGCTTCTTTAGTATAGTCTTTACTTATGTTTTTTCTTTATATTTTATTTCTAGTTGAATTTTTGTCATTTAATTGCATACAACATGCATTTCAATATACGGGTCTATATTGACGGTAGGGAGGTGATTCCTGTAGGAGGTTATTTATCCTGATAAATTATCACAGCAATAATTCAACAAATGATAAGGCAACAAATTCACCTTCATATATGGAAATGACATCACCTGAAGGCAAAAACAATACGATAAAAAGTTCCTAAAATAAAGAAACATTTTAATATTATAAAATATATATTGTGTAATACTCAGTATTTCTCCTTGGAAGACCGGTCTGCCTTCGATTAGTTCTTTCCCAACAACCACCTCCCAGAACAAAGTAGAAGCATTGTTGCTGACAAAGCTATATCGAACTGATATCTAACAAAAATTATTATTACGGAAATTAACCGAAAGTTATGCAAGCGTACACTCTAGATGTTTTTATTCTTGAAAACTTCGTTGTGAATTTTGAATACCGTTAATTAACTTGATATACTCGAGCTGAAGTTATCATCGCAGTCTGCTGACACCCTTTCACAGGATGAATTCGGGAGTACTCAAGTAATGGAGGAGTATTCAATGATCATTAGTACAGTTTAAAGTCCACGATCAAATTTCTATACGAAGCCGTCGGGATATCTTTGCCGAAACTTGTAGTCATTATTAAAGTTGTTCGTACGGACTTGGATGGGGTAACTAAGTTACGGCTGAACGCCTAAAGGCATTGAGAGTTTACAGGTTAACGAGTTGTAGCCTCACCTTCTGAAGCCAAGGATGCCATTAAAATAACTCGACCGTAGGAGTTGGTTTCGTGTATATGTGTGTTTTTAGTTGGGCGTAAAAAGAACTAAGCCGAAAAATCTTTTGACCTAATTTGTCTCATATATAATTAGCGTTGACGCACCAATATCAGCGTACAAAGTTAATTATGCGTATCCCTTTCAATTCGAAGACAAGTATCCAATATTTTTTTTAGTAAATGTTTCTCAACTTCAAATTATTAAACATCTAATTTAAGCTCACTTAAATATTACGTAGGTTTAATGAACTTATAAAAGCTTTAAGTTGACTGTAAAGCCATATAGTAAAAAACGATTAGCATAGCCTTCTTTATCGAAGGAAGTACAAATTTCTATTGACGGGGACGCAAGCTAAGAAAACTAACATATTATGTGTTTGTTAAACCAACCTTGTGCTACAACATACTTGTTCTGAGCTATTGAATACTTCTAAATAATGGAGTGTATCAAAAAAACGACCGTCCACTGCCCTTTTTCACTTTCCACATGGAGAGAAGATGGATACTAACAGTATCTTTCGACACACCACACTCCCTGGCACGCTCGCGAGTACTTGTGGACGGATTCGACTCAAGATCTTCCTCCAAAACCTCATCAATATCCATTAAAGCCCGGAGCCCTTCTTCCTTTCCAGCCTCGTATCTCCACTGCTAAATTTTTCAAACCAACGCCGCGCAGTGCGCTGGTCAAGGACACCTTACCCATCATATTTAATAATTTCACGAGTTGCTTCAGCGGCTGTGAATTTTTTTTTCCAGTTGTTATGTTTCTTCTTTGAAATAAATAACTAAACTGAGACTTTTTTTGAACAATTCCAGTGTTATTAAACAAGCTTAAATAATGCTCTAAAGGGGTTATTAAGTGTTGGTAAATAATAAATAGCATTAAAATATTTATAGAATATTGAACTCTGGAATTTGATAAAACGGTCATTTTTTTTTTATACACCCTATTGTTTCTCTTAATAGAAAGGGTTCCTGTTTCTCTTAACTTAGTCCTCTTCAATGCACCCTCAGAAAACGTATCTATATCTTCCCTTTCTTGATGTTAAAGCCTCAATTATCAACGATATCAATCCTATGTAATCATTAGTAAACTGGCAGCAGATACCAATCGGCAATTGAATTTCTTAATTTTTTAAAAATAATTTTAATTCTTTAGTTTAAGCTTAGTATTTCCTAAATTTTGCATCACTATAATAATCACATTCATTTTTTATTGTGGATCACATCATTGCTAATAAAGCTGAAATTGCTTCAGTACTTTCTATTTATTATTTTCTTTTTTTAGTATATTTACAAAAATGTTTTCACTTATTTATTTAGTTACACTTCTTTTAAACAGGAAGAGCACTTGTGTCAGTACAAATGTTGAATTTGTAAAAATTCATAATTTAATTAACTAAAATGTTTTATTTTTATTTTGATATTTCTTTTATTATGCCCTACTGTATCCTTTAATAACACTCCACTGATCCCTGTCGAACAGATACGTTACCTAGGACTCCATCTGGACAAACGTCTCACTTGGAATCCTCATACAAGACTGAAAAGACAAGAAACTGCTCGACGATTTCGCCTACTTCAACATTTACTGGACAAACGTTCAAAGCTACCAATTAATTACAAAAGACTCATTTACATGACAGTTATCAGACCTATTTGGACATACGGAGTTGAGCTTTGGGGCTCTACTAAACCATCCAATTCATCTCGCATCCAATCCTTACAATCAAAAATCCTACCTAAAATCCTCAATGCTCCTTATTATGTCACAAACAAACTCATCCATCATGATCTTAATATCCCATATGTTGCTGATTTGGCCCAAACTAGATACCTATCCTTCCATGAAAAGCTCCATACACACTTAAATCCGCTAGTCTCTCGACTTGCTTCCCATACTATTCCTGATAACCCTCCGAGGCGTCTGAAAAGAAGATGGCCTCGAGACCTTCTACTATAAAACTTCATTGGAGTGCTATCAATGGATAGTTTCTCCACAAGTGATTTTTTTTGTTCATGTCCTTTGTTCATACAGCCAATTTACTTGATGTAATGTTATTACAGTTGTAAATATCAATAAAATAAAATAAAAAAATAAAAAATATTTCTTTTATAGTAAGTTCAAAGAAATGCGGAAATTGAATATATATATAAGTTGTTAAAATAAAATACTCTTCTCAAGGGTTGTACTTCTATTTGTTTTTCTTATAAAGTTTTGGCCAATATGTAGACGAGAAAACCATTTAAAGTTTTCGCAACAGAAACAATTGTCGTGATGCTGTCGATCGTGGAACAAAGCGCTTCTATGAAATATTGCCGAGTATAAATCGGTTCGTTGATAATTTATCTCTCCGCTGCTGCTCTCTTTCCTCCTCTGACTTCCACAATTCATTGCTCGAATAGCAGTGTCCTATTACCCCATATTTCAGGGCTAATCCACGTTCAGTGATACATTATATAATTAAAATAACCGTGACAGTATAATCCTTTGCGGTGTTTCATTAGTTATGTAAATTTAACAAAATCATAAAGAAATTGTGGCTCAAAAACAATTTAACAAAATCATAAAGAGAGCGGAGTGGCTCAGTGGTAGAGCACTGATCTGCCATGCCAGAAATCCTGGTTCAAATCCCGCTGCAGGCCATAACTTTTATTTACTCTGTTTGCAGCGGGAGATGGATTATATAGGATCTAGGACCATCCTGGGGCCCACCCAGCCTCTATAAAATATTATAAAATTAGGGTACCCAAAATAAGGGGGAAAAATCTGGCGGTTGAGCGTGACCTAGGACAAGTCACCTCCTTCTAAAACCGTTGTTCACGAAACAGTACAGTCTCTACCATGTACTGAACTCTAGACCCTTCATGGGTTGTAGTGGTACAGGGTTTTTTTTTATAAAGAAATTGTATCTTCTAGGATATTTGAAAACAAATAAAAAAGTGGATAGTAATCTTTCAATATTAGAAAAAGGCGTACCAATAAAACATTTAAACTTATTTAATATTTGAATCAACAACAAAAACAAAAACATTAAACAATTCCTTCAGGATAATGAAAAATATTAAAACAATGAGCATGACCATGTCAGGAGAAAGAAAAATATTAAACACAATTAAAAACATGCATAATTTGAACATTTTATTGCAAGAGGAAGTGCGAAACTTATGTATATTTCAGAGAAATATCATTAAATAATGACCATTTTAGCCAATTAGTGACTGTACGTAATAAAAAATGGAAGAATATAACTCTTAGTAAATTTTAATGAATATTTACAAAAATCCATAATTACATCCTCTATTTAAATAAAATGCATAAACGAAAAAAAAAATGTTCTTTTTGCTCTTTCAAAATTATTGACCATAAGTATTACTAGACACTGATATATATTTCTATGTATACATACTAGCTTATATTTATATACACTAATATGTATATATGAGATATTTTAAATTGATTCCTCAGCATTTACAACTGAATACTTAAGGGTATAAAAATACTATTTAATCAAAAAATCTTTATTGAATATTGAGAGTGCCAGCTTTTATTTTTTGATGTGCTGAATAACATATCGTCCTGATTCTCCTGAGGACAATAAAAAAAAAATTAAAATGAAATGTATCTAAAAAGAAAAAAATCAAAATAACAAAAATTAACTTAATATTAAAATAAAACTTAAATTAAAATGAAGTTTATCTAAAAAGAAAAGAAATCAAAATAATATGAATAAATATAAAATAAAAATATAATGAATAAAATAAAAAAATTAAATTATATAAAAAAAATAAATAAATACTATTATTAAGTGTTTATATATATATTTATATATAGAAGGAAGATAGAGCTTATGGAAGGGTTAAACGAGAGGAATGAAAGCAGAAGATTTTATCATGCCGTCAAGAAGCTAAAAACAGGATTCCAACCTAAAGTAAACATCTGTCGCAGTAAGGAGGGTCTGCTCCTTGGAGAAGAGAATCAGATCATGGATAGGTGGGCGGAGCATTTTGAGGAGGTACTCGGAACTGGCCAAAAGAACGCTGAGATGAGGGTCAGTATAGTTACTGATTTGGACACCAGGGTTTTCCCGGATGCAGAGCCTCCTTCATACGAAGATTTTATGGATGCCGTAGACCACTTAAAGTCTAACAGGGCTCCTGGAGAGGATAATTTGCCAGCGGAACTATTTAAATATGGAGGCGAATACCTACGTCAAAGAGTCTACAATCTTATATTTGAAATATGGAATGATGAATCTATGCCTGAGGAATGGTGTTCGGGATTGATTCTGCCGCTATTTAAGAAAGGGGACAAGACGATATGTCAAAACTATAGAGGCATAACTCTTTTAAATGTTATCTACAAAATCCTGGCAAATATTTTAACTACAAGACTTAAAAATTATTCGGAACAGATCCTCACGGATTACCAATGCGGTTTCAGGCCTAACAGGGGTACTACTGATCAAATCTTTGTCTTGCGTCAAGTACTCGAAAAATGTTATGAGCTTAATACGGATGTCCACATGCTATTTTAAATTTTAATTTATTAATATTTATTAATCGAGTTAATTATTAATTAAGTTTAAATTAATAAATTTGATAAAAATGACAATGTCCCGGACACAGGCTAGTGTAATCATTGGTAATAGAGTTAGCAGGAAAATCCATTTTGCTTCTGGTGTAAGGCAGGAAGACTCTCTCTCTGCCGTTCTGTTTAAAGAGCTACATAAGGCTCTGCAAAACATTGTGTCAGATGGAAGTCTAGCATCTCGCTTATGTCAAATACTTGGGTACGCAGATGACATTGTGGTTCTGGCGAGAAGTGAGAAGGCATTAAAGGAAATTCTGGCAAAGATTGTGCAGGAAAGTAGAATCGTGGGGCTTGAGATAAACCAATCTAAAACCAAATACATGGTAGCATCAGGCTCTGAGGCAAGAAGAAGAAAGCAGGATCTTATGTGTGATGGCTATACATTCGAAACTGTTGATAGATTCACGTACCTTGGCACTGAAATAAACAACATGGTTAGGGTGAGTGATGAGATTAGGAGAAGAATAATGTTTGGCAACAAAGCGTATTACGGCCTCTCTAGATTGATTAAATCTTCCCTACTATCAAAACGCACAAAACTCAATTATATAAAACCCTTATCAGGCCCGTTGTGTGCTATGGTGCGGAGACGTGGACGCTTAAAGTAGCCGACCAGCAAGCTCTTAGAGTATTCGAAAGGAAAATCCTAAGACGTATTTTCGGTCCAATAAATGAACAGAGCACATGGCGTATTAGGAGTAACCAAGAGTTGGATGACCTGATAAAGCATGAAGATATTTTAAGGTTTATTAAATCCAGAAGAATTAGTTGGCTGGGTCATATTGAGCGAATGCCGGATGAAAGAATGCCCAAAAAAGTTCTGCGTGAAGCGTTTCCAGGAAAAAGAAAGAGGGGACGACCACGTAAATGCTGGATTAAGGACGTGGAGGAGGACCTGCGTAAAATTGGAGTGACCAACTGGACGAGACGGGCCATGGACAGAGAGGAATGGCGAATCATTGTTGGAGAGGCCAAAGTTCATCCTGGACTGTAGAGCCGAAGAAGAAGAAGAAGAAGATATATATATACATGTATATACAGGTAATTAATAGTTTTTTCAACAGTTCATTTCCCGGACCAATTCAATATCTGTACGGTTTCCATTTATAGAAATTATATACACAGTTATTTTTTTCTTCAAAATTTGAGAAAAACAGACAAACTAAAATTAAATATCCTGGAAAATTTAAAATGGTACAGCTACGGTATAGCGTTTCTTTCTCTAAGGCATTTAATGACGATTTACTAGTTCTCTTCCTTTTTCTTAATAAAATCATTTGTTTCCTAACTCTAAATATGAAGAAGGATTCTCTGTACTGTGAATTTCTATGTTTTTACTTATTGACATTAATCGTTATTACGTAAAAAAATTAAATAGGCGTTCATGACGACTGCTGACAGAAGTAAAAACTCAAAAATATGGAATAACTGTGTTTCAAAAAAATTTTACGGCTAAAAAAATTTTACCTTCAAAAGTTCTTTGACTTTAGGTGCACCTGAGAATAAATTTTTTAGTCCATTGATATAAAAAAATATGTAGAAGATTCTGTATCGAGTGGTTGCCTTCGCCTAATTAAGCCGAACCGTGAATTATTTCGATGGGCCGAACAGTAAGTATAATGCCGAAGGCTCCTCATTAATTTTCACCCTCCCGGCCTCAATTTATAATTTCCCGACCATGTTTTGTTAACCAATGGAACATAAACCGTTCCTCTCATTAATGCCAAGCATTCTGTAATTGCTTGCTAGAAATTGTATTAATTGCTAACTAGGAGCTACAACAGGATAATAGTTGTTTTCTTTATACAATTTTGACTAAAATTTCGATAGTATTATTAATGAAATTTAGGTTAAAATAATTAATGAAAAGTATAATTGTTCAGTCTCGAATCAATCTAGTACATTCAAATTGAAATCCCGCCGGCTGCTTCACAATCGTTACATTGGCAACAGATAGAGGGGACTTTGTTTCCCCCACTCCGTCGTCCAGCACTTCTCTTGACTTCCGATTAAGACTGCAAGCTCACATCATCTCTCCGTTCTCCTCGACTGAAGCTAACCTCACCGTTCACCGTATGTAGCCAGTACATTGATGATATTCGCCTATAGCCCTAGATCGCCCAGCATCAGACACGAGAAGTACCTACGCACTTGATGATACCGCAGGGATCGTCTGGTTACCAGATACATTCGGAGCTAATGAAAAGAATTCTTCGCTTCAATTGTAAGTCCACCTTTTCTTTCAATTGTTAAGAGGGAGCTGTTCACCGTTCATCATCATCCTCAAGGACAATAATAATATGTCGCCAATATTACTGTATTGTTCATATGACTCTTCATTTCGAATTAATAATTAATATTTAATAGTCTCCTTTCATAATATTATTCCAAATCATTTTCTTCTGTAAGACTCATTATTTCTTTAGTACACATCTTTAAGAGATAAGTTCTTAATTTTCTTTAATTGTAATAAATGTTGTAATTTAACCTTGTATTAAATTTAGATTTAATAAACCACATGTTTAATAAAACACATCTGACCTAATTTATTTAATTCATCGAATCTATACTACTCATATTTAGATTATTTAATTTTTATTCAGTCTAATCTCGATTCAACAATAATTAATATTCGGAATAATTTAGTAGAATACAGAAGTATATCTAAATATTTAACTTACAAACCTAATGTTTGTGAGGAAAATGGTGTAGGCATAGGTAAGAGTTTCCTCAAATTGAGGTTTTCTTCAAGCAAAAAATTCCTTTGATTCGTTTTTACATTTTCTTCAATTGTGTATATCTTCCTCCCTTAGACCATGGCCGTACATACTTTCCTCAATTGCTTCAGACCGTCTTCCTCGCCGGTTCCCTCCTTCAGCACTCCAGTTGAAAATTAAATTAGACAATCTTTTTTCTATGGTTTGGGGACGTTTTGTGTAGTTTGAAAAGCCGGACTGACTAAAATGGCACGACGGAAACGATCAAAGTATTTTGGATGGTAAAATGTACAAGCCTAATCAACCAAAATAGATGATTTTCCCGTAGAGATGAACAATCACATGGTCAAAGGAATAATTCCTGAAATATATGATAATACATTTATTAGAAATCGCCATTCGGACAGACACTGCAGGTCTTCTTCAGGACTGGATAAACAAGATATAAAAAAGTATTAATGTAACTATTGGATAATAAAAAATAAAAAAATGTAACTAGTGGAGGAAAACTGCTACAATAGAAGAATTGATTTGGATTATAAAGTAAAATAAAGGTATTATTTAAAACAATGTAATATTCATACAATAACAGTAATTCATTCCAGAAAATATAATTAAAATTAAAACCAAAAGAGTAATAAGTAAGTAAAAGTATGAGAACAATCTAATATGCAATATTTTAAATGGAAGTATGATAGATGCAAATTAGAAATATGACTAATAAACATTTTCAACACTAAATATAAAAAATATTTGTTTAACATATACTTAGTATCACCCTCATCAGCCTACTGGAAGCAACTTACAAAGACCGGGTATAAGAATGATGACCCTAGTTTTATTTCCCAGGATGTGAACGTTCTGCTCCTGGGAATGGCATAAGTCCTCGTGCGTTTGCTGACTTTGAGCTGCCACAATCTTCAGGTGTAGATCAATTTGTAACTTGAAACTAATATTAATTATCCTTCACTAAAATAGAGCCAAAAACTCAAAAAGAAACACTATTATTTATTATAATGCAATTGGGAAAAACCACAATGCAAAGCCTTATGTTTCAAAAATACACCCACTTACCAGTCGACGTTCCGCCTATTCAGGCATTATCAAGACACCAAACAAAAAGGGGGTTATGTGATTGGAGCCTGTTTGGGCTGTTGATCGTTGGGATGTATTGCACCTTTTTCTTCGAGGTGTGATTCACATAACACCCTTTTTGTTTGGTGTCTTGATAATGCCTAAATAGGCGAAACGTCGACTGGTAAGTGGGTGTATTTTTGAAACATAAGGCTTTGCATTGTGTTTTTTCCCAATTGCATTATAATTAATTATCCTTATTTCCATTATAAAATAATACTTGATCCCGAGTATAATTCGGCGGAAAGAGTACTGGTGAAACGGCCCCCAGGGGACTGATAATGGAGCTATACATTATGGAAACGATGGTTTGCAACAACCTGAGGTTGGGTGACTCCCTCCAGTCTTATGCTTTCGCAAGCAATATGTGTCTGTAAGAGTACCGCCGCCTAAGATCTTCACGGTCTTTAGCATTAACCGGAAAAAAAAAAATAGTATTTTTTAAGGATATTCTAGTATAAGGCGGAAATGTTTTTTAAACTAAATTAAATCCATCAGTATTAGAAAGGATTGTTTAATACAGCAGATAAATATTTGTAGTATTAAGAAATATTGCTTGTTTACAATTCTTAATTATGAAAGCTTTTAATAAACCAAGAAAAACAAAAAAATAAACTTTTTCAACATGGAAAAATTTTTTTAAAGTAAGTAGATTCCGAAAATCTCTGAGCGTCCGGAACGATACATTTAATATTTTTACTTAAATAGAACAAATAAACAATTCAGCAATGAACTTTATTTTTTAAATTCAATTTAAATATTGGTGTGTGTAACCAAAATCCCTTCCGCAGATGTACTCACGGACAAATGGATCTAGATCCATGAATTATGGCTGTTAGATGTCACCGGGCTCAACAGAACTTATGTTATTTACTTTCCTGTAATTATATATCGGCCCTGACCTCCGAGCTGATAAAACATCCTGGAAAACTTCAACAGTATTCTCAATACTTGTACATTTTATAATCAGTCGTGATTTTCCTCGGTGGGCGGTGGCTCATTTAAGTGCTACCTACGTTTATGAATACAAACATAACTGCTATAATTTTATTTAAAGTCAAATAAGCAAAAAGGGAATGAGCTCAATTTCCTATAGGGAAACAATTAAAATTAAAAGTTGATTTTGATGATGGTTGTTTGAGCATCTGAACAGTTTCCTAATTGTTTTCATGAAACGATATTTATCTATAGGCTTATTGTAAAATATAGCTCTTTATTATGTTTAAACAAAACCAGCAATAATGTGTAAAATCGTGTATTTTCTGCAATCTAGTATACAACATGGTGGATGCCGACTGAGAAATAGTCTAAGTAACGTGAAGTTTAGGCTGGTCCATGAAATTCTTCTTTTTCGTTAACATGAAATTCTCTCTTTCGAATCACCAAATCATTTAAAATAGACTTAAGCGATCATAACCAAGAATACAGGTCTAGAAGGAATTCGATTGGCGCTAGGTATTCATACACTTTTGCATCTTTCAATGCCTCCATTAGAGCGTGTACTATTGACAGACACGCTTTCCCGTCGTCGCCCTCACAACTGTGATCCTTTAATTTAAAATGAAGGCTGGAATATGCAAATCAGTACACGCTTGAGTAGGGAGTTAGTTGATTCCAGTTGGTTTACACGAATCTCAAACCTATAACAATGCCTCTTGTGTCGAGTGTAGCGACAAGAGTTGACATAGCTTTATGTGCTTCTGTGAACGGATTACCATCACAATTCGTATAATTAATACCCATATTATTCAGTCATTACGAAACATGAATATATAAACCTGTACCACTACATCCGTGAAGGGGATGGGGAACAGTCAGTACAGGGTAGAGACTGTTTCTAAGACAACGGTTGTGTAGGGAGGTGATTTGTCCTAAATCACGCTCAACCACCAGATTGTCCCCGTTATTTTGGGTTCCACTTTATAGAGGAGAGTGAGCCGCATGAGGGTTCTAGATCCCATATGATCCATCTCCGACTCCTAACAGATGAAATATAAAAGTCTAAGGATAAAAGTATTGCCATCAGCGGAATTTGAACTAGGATTTTCGGCATGGCAACTCAGTGATCTACCACTGAGCAACTCCGCTCTCTTATGAATATACAATGAAACTGAAATTTTTACAACGATGGAATTTGTGTTTTAAAAATGTGGACAGTTAACTTAAATTTAAAAATCACACTTGTGCAAACATATTGCTCCTAGAAAAAAACAACGTCATAACTCAAAAATACTTAATTTTTTAACAGAGCTATTGGGAAGTTCTATGTGAGCTTTCGAAATTTGGTAAATGAAAGCATTCTTATTATAATGATGATATAAAAGTCATTTTATTAAAAATTAGACAATTTTCAAAAGATTCAAACTTTTTTTATTTCAAATTTTTTCCATAATTCCTATATAACTTCAAGTTCAAACATGATATAACTAAAAATATGGCTATATAAATATGAATATGAAAATGGAATATCAGATGTCTCTTTCCTGCATTAAACATAAATCTGTGGCACCTGTGCATAGTGGGCTAAGTCGAATTTTGTGAATTTCAAGCTATCTAAATAGAATCGTAATTTTTCTGAACTTATTTTAAGTTCAAGATTGGAGAATCAGCCCACGATTCACAAAGGAATATCCTTCATTGCAATCGACGGAACACTTAGCATGTTAGACACAAGGAAAGAAAAAAAATTACGATTCTCAGTAGATAGCTTGAAATTCACAAAATTCAACTTAGCCCACTATTCACAGGTGCCACAGAAATATCCCTCCTTCATAAAAACAATATCATAACTCATAACCTAATTTTTCTGTTGAGGTATTTGATAGTTCCATGTGGGTTTTTAAAAAAAATGGGTAAAACAAATCATTCCTATAATAACGATGATATTAAAATTATTTTATTAACCATTCGAGAATCATTTAAAGATTGACATTTTTTATTTTAGATTATGCCATTATTCCCATAAAACTTCAACCCCATAAAGTTCAAACTTGATCAACTCAAAATATGACTATAAAAAACAAAAAACATGGAAAAGAGATGTCTCGTTCCTGAATTAAAAAACTTCAGCCAATACAATTGTACTGAACTCAAAAATTCTAATTTTTGAGTTTTGTTGTTGTTCTTTTGAAGGCATGTGTAAGGAACATAGTAAGGAATGTATTTCTATATAAGTGTGAGTGTGCAAATATATGTAAAGAAAACTGCCTCTTTAATATGCGGAAGTTTTCTTAATTTTGTATTTGCTTCGAGAGCGTCAAAACCTTCTTGACCCAACAGCTGTTGTAAATAAAAGATCCGAGAGGGAATAGTTTTGTTACCGTCACAGTGTATTGAGTTAAGGAAACCCTTAAATTTAGTTTTGAAAGAAAGACGGAGTAAACACATTGAATGCTATTTCTTTGTTTTCTTCAGGTGAGGGAATGTTTAGTTAAAAGTTATTGTAATAATTTTAAACATGTAAATATGAATGTATTGTAAATAAATCTTTGTTTTTTCAGAGAAACAATTCTGTCTTTAATTCATTTTACAAAGACATAAAAACATTAAAAATATCATTATAAAACATCATTCAATGTCTTTACTTCGTCTTTCTTTCAAAATTAAATTTAAGGGTTTCCATGACTCTTGACGCACAAAACAACAGGTATTACATTAAAAACAAAATATTTAGTTGTACTATCACAAGATACAAACTTTTCAACTAGTCTCGCGCCCTCCCTCCTGACTTGTTTTCACGCCCCCAGGTTGGGAACCACTGATCTTAACCGGAATGGTTTAAGGAGGGAGAAAGGGCCATAAGAGAACTCGGGGTTACAGAAGATATGCTAAGGGATGGAACTGCCAAGACCAAGTGGATGAGGTTCGAGGCGATAACGAACCGTACGATCAAAATCTCCGATGAGGAAAGGAGTGAGAGATCGGAGAGGATGAAGCGATTTAGGGCGGGGGGAAAGTCGCGGAACAAGCACTAATGATTGATCCCAAAGTTGGCCGCAACTAACAAAAAAGTGCTGCTCCTACCCGCGGGGGCCAGCCTTCCTTCAAAAGCCTTTCCAATGTTCACTTTTCCCGTTTAAAATATTGCCTAAATTCTGAATTGACCATTTCATGTTTAAAATATTAAATTGTAGCTTCTTTAAAAATGCTCTTCAAAAACTGTTTACACCTTCAAATACTTGCTGAGTTTTCTTCAAATTGCTTTGTTGAGTTATTTCTAATAGATAATTTAAATTTGAAAATTATACACACATTCTGAAAATCCTTGTGTCACCGAGAGTACTGCTCTATCATAACATCTCCATTATTGCTGATGTTTTGAAGCTTCTGTCAGTTCATATTAAATTCCATTTAATGAACCATAATCGTCCCTCTCAAAGTCTTTCAAAAGTTAAGCACCACTATTAACTTATAACAAGCTTCTCCCTCTGTATCATTGTTGAGGACACGTTACCAAAATAGTGCTAACAGCTACCACAAGCATTAAACTTCCCTTCTCCCAAGCTCTTGTGAGACCTACCTGATCTATTGTTTCATGTCATAAGTTTATTATAAATTTTTATTACTTAAAAATTTTTTATACACCTTATTGAAATATTATTACAATCTGCCACTTGTAGGCAATAAATAATAGCGCTAAGTAGCTAAACAATCATAGAATAAAAATAACAAAAAAAAAATAATAAGTAAATAAAAATATATACATGCGGATAATAAAAACAAAATAAACATTTGCGAAAGTGAAAATAAAAATAAGATAATTGCTCACATTTATAACATAATTACAATAATTGCAATTTGCCTGGATTCCCCGAACTAAGCTTCTTCCCCAGGAATGAGGGCAAAGCAGGAGTCAGGGAGGCCCCTTTATTAAAAGCCAATGGAGCTGGTTAAGGGCCCATGACATTAGGCACACAGGTCGTGAATGTAGTCCAGGCAACGAAGGAAAATTAGTGGAAATAATTCATGTAGAAGCCAATTTTGGCACAATTGTAGGAGAAGGTGTTCTTAACAACATACTAAAAGTGCTGAGGGGTGGGGGTAAAGCTAAGGGTAAGGGTCTCTACAGGTCCCTTTTTTCAGTTTTTTGTTAATAACTCGAAAAATACTACGTCTAGCAAAAAAATGTCCCCCCTTTCATATCCAGGGGTATGGGATCATATTCATTAATTAGAAAATGAGAATTAATTCATATGCCAAAAGCTCTGCTACATCGCTGTCGTTCACACGAGCTTTGATTTATTCATGTACAATATTTTGCAAATAAAAAAAAAAATTGAATTTTTGTACTGTTATCGTTTTGTTACTGTTGAAAAATTAACTAACGTATAAAAAACGTCCGGAAATGCGCCTGTGCAGTATTGTTTACTTTCAAGAGCAGAGAATAAGTGATCGACAACTCGAAGACCCTGTTGCACCGTCAATTGTCTTGGACGGAATCCAAACTTATGTGAAGGAATGTCATCGGATTCGATTATAGTTAGAATTCGTTTCAGGAGAATTTTTTGGAAAATTTTGGAAAGAACAGGAATCGAGCTGATGGGTCTGTATGATGAAGCGTTATTGGGTGATTTGACAGGTTTAGGGAATAGGTTGATAACGGAGTGTTTCCATACCAAAGGGAACTGAGTTGTACGAATGATACAGTTGTATAGTTAGGTAAGGAATATTACCGCTTTTGAGGAAGGTGTAGAAGGATCATACTCAAATATAAAAATTATAACCATTATTATAAATATGTTACAATGTATTTATTTTCATATACATGTAAATAATATAATTTTATTATATATTATGCTGTATATAAATATAAATTTTAATTTATGAAATAATTTATATTTCATAGTTTATTTCATTTCATAGTTCATAGTTTCATAGTTTTATAATAGATTTTTTTTTTGACAAATTAGATTTGTGCAACGGAATTTCTGTAAAGTAACTCCTGTTTTATTTAACAAAAGACTTAAAAAGATATATGTAAAGCTCTGGATCTATTCTTAAACGGTTCGGAAACACAAAAAAAACATTAGGTTGAGATTAAAGTTTCTATCGCACTAGATAGTATGACTATCAAAGCAAGACAGGCTTAACAAACTAAATGGTAAATACTCCAATGTTGATTTTTTTTGTTTAGGTAGTACAGCGCGCCCTACGAACTTGTAAAGGTTTTTCATTTCTCTGCGGACCTATGTCTCAAACGTAAAGGTAGATAAAAGCGATTCGCCTACCCAATCAAAAAGGCACAAAAAAATGTTCTAACTTAAATTTGTCTTTGATCATATACAGTAATAAATAACTAGTAATAAAGCTGCAACACTATTTATTATTTATTGAATTTTATTATTGCTATTTCCTCACCACCCACTTTTGTAATTCATGTAGTTGTAGTTGTTGATCAAAAAAGTTTTTTTGATCGATCGATAAAAAATTGTTTATATATCAACATTTTAAACCTACTATTTAAAAAAAAAAATCATTTACTTAAATTTTATAACTCTAGACTGCTTCTACGATATTCTCTATTCTTCAAGTTTTAATTAAAATTTTAATTTGCGTCCTACAAATTTGATCCAAATTTTTATTTTTTTGTTTGCTACAGGAACATCAAGTTTTGATGTTCAATAATCAATAGTTAAGTAAGTATTCACGTAGGTTTCCACGGTCGTTGTTGTTTTTCTTATATTCTTGCTAGTAACCAAGCCCACAGCAGGATGCGCGAAAGCTTGATTACTAGCACCGACATGACACGGTCCATCCCGAAAGAAAAATGAAAGAAGAATAGTGGAATAGTTATCTTGGCCATTGTCCTTTTAATATTTTCCAATATCAGGGAGTAGGAAAAAGAAAGAACAAATTTTGGTGATTTTGTATTGATAAGCGGAATGTAGTTGTGAAAATATGATTTTATATTATAGGTTGGAAATCTACGAGAAAGGTACGCAAGTACATTAAAGCCAAGAAAGTGCTTATTGGCCAATCATTTTTTCCCCTTCCCACATCCCTTTTTGTTATCTGTTGCCTAGGCATCTGCTGCTTATGGCAATTAAAATTTAAAATCGTTAGGGCCGGAATTTTGAAATAAAATTCTACTACGAGAGAACTTAATGTACTGCTTTGCATATTTACTTAATAATTAGTTGTCAATGTTTTTATTTTTATTTTACTTTTGATCAGGTTTTAGAACATATCTTTGTTGGTATCATTACGTTTTACATTATAATTTATTAATATAATAGATAATAGTCTAGATGATAACTGCAAGAATTTCACAAAGTTCAAATTACATTACCAGTGGAATTCGATTGGCAAAATTCCTTTACCAAGTTATCAAAGCTCCGCCAAAGTACTAATCCCCAATTTGAATCTCAGATCACCAGATTATTACAGGGTATCCTAGATAGACGTTCCAACAATATTAAAAAAAGAAATATTTTTTTATGTAACCTTGCGATAATTTGTAATCCATTGTTGAGTATTAAAAACTGATAAGTTAAAAACTGTGAGATTGGTGGGTTCAACAAAAAATGGAAAACAAAATAAAACTTGTGACGTAGTTTATTCGTATTACTTTATATAGTGAATGCATTCAAGTCAGTATTTAATGTATAGTTTAGACATATATAGAGAAGAAATTATGAGACTTCTCGCTTTACATAATTTTTTATTTGATGTTTTAATTTTATAAGTATAGCTCCTTTATTTGTAGTATGTAATATCATTTAATGCTGGCTACTGTGAGTTCTAAATTTTACCGATCCGATAATGAGGATAGGAGTCTTTGATGAATAACTGGCAGCATACAGGCTCGGGACCGCCATGTTACGTCCTCCTCGAAGGTCGGCATAAGGTATAAAGCCATCGTCAGGGCTTCGAACCTGCGATTTTGGCCATAGATGTTAGTTATGCTAACCGCTACACCACAGATGACCCTAGGGGAAGTTTGTACTTTAGAACACCTATATCTCTGAATATCGAAAGTCGCCTCTATACATCCACTAATGTTTAGAGAAATGTGAAGAATCCTGGACGCCTATTATTGTAATTTGCTATGCCAAAAGATTAGTCGCAACTAGTAATGATCATCAAAGCCCAGAGCAGGGAACACGTTGATACACACGGCGAGATCATATCTGCCTCGCGTAGTGAGGCCTGTGCAAACAGTGGATGGGAAATTCCCGTATTGTCGGATGAAAATTCCTGAATGTGGGCCAACTCCGTGATTTGTTGTTTCACAGCAGCGTCCCCCCCTTCACCCTCTCCTGCGCAATACCTGATTGATTGCTCCCCGATTTATGTCCTTCAGGCCCTGATGAGTAGTTAGGGATAGTGGATGGGAGTCCGGGTGAGATTGTTTGTCCATGCATTGAGCCTAATAAATATATAGCAATGTCATAATATTAATATAGTAATCAACATAATATAGTAATCAACTGAATGAAAGCGTAAATACATATTAGAAAATGAGAAAAATCCAGCAGAGGAAAAGACAAAAAAAAAAGAGTTGTAACGTGATTCTAAGCTGTCAATGCGGAATTGAAAAAGAAAAAAATGTGATTTAAGGAACTTATGACAAGATCCCTTTATACTCATCTAAGTCGTCCTACAAACTATAACTGCTATGGTATAAATGGTAGAGCGCTATCAATGAAAGACAAAGGTTCCGGGTTCGAATCCCGGCCGAGGGCCTATCTTTTCTCTTTAAAAATAATAATATTTAAAGATAAAAAAATTGACCAATACTTATAAAAAATTATAAATAGTAATATGACGTAAGTCAATAAGATCCTAAAATTAAATTAATGTTTAAAAAACTTCGTTCTAGTGTATTCATCGCAAAAATTGCGAGAACACGAGGACAGGGGATCGGATAAGAGAAAAGATTTGTCCTCTGCCGGCAGGCGGCCTTGGTGGCTCAAATGGTTGAGCGCTGTCACGGAAAGACAAAGGTTCCGTAATTTTTGTCTATCCAAGAATAATTACGGTAGGGTTTCTTAAAGATTGCCTTAAACCACTATTTTACATCCCCTCATATCGCTATTTTTACTCCCTTTTAATAGATCCTAAGGCCGATTGCCGGGCTGCAAACCCATCACCAAGGACATAGAAGGTTGTTACTAACCACTGCATCTCATTTGACCCGTCTTTTATTTATCTAATCGCGTATTTCGAAGTGTATATATGTCTAGATAGAGCTGATTAGATGTTTCCGTCATTAATATACTAGGTACTAGGTAAGCTCCAATCATAGGAAGGTATTCAAGGAAATCAGGCAGTTCATGCATTGGGAACTGACAAGAATCCATTGGCCTTAGCGAGAAACTATTAGTGTTGGTTGAGATAATATTTGACTAGTGGATAGGATTAAACTCCATCAATCAGCTCGCTAATGGTTTTCCCATTCCTATCTCGCCTTGAGTAATTCCGTTTAATTCCGTATGTGCTTCTGTGATATGATGCATTTATTGGTAATTAGTTAGATTCGTGGATTAAATGTCTATCGCAATCGGCTTGTTGGCTTAATATTGCTTAAAATACCGATTTTTCCGGTATCTTAACGGGGTTTTTTCTCGAAAACTATTTTTCCCACTCATCATAAAAATGAAAAAATCTTCTAGTGTACATAATAGTAATAATAATAATCCCTGCTAACAAACTTCCATCCATGGACCACTACCCAAACCCAAATCCGTCGGATCAATCTTAAGACAAGCCTCCCTTCTACGCCTCGGTCTAAACCCAGAGGCTTCCCTGTCGGCACATCACTTACTAACTTTTATCACTGTGTTCGTAACTCAGCCCAATAACAACAACAGCCCATCTCAATATTTGCGAAACTATCACTGCAATAATATTAAAACCGATTTCCGCGTTTTGTAATCTCCTTAATTCTACCCTGGTCTCTTCATTTTTCGGTACGAATATACACAACAGCTTATTCTCGAGTACCCTAAAACATCGTTAAGCGTTAGGAACCAAAGATAATAGTCGGAAGGATAGTTTTTTCATTCCAAATTTTAGTTTTCGGAACAAAATAGCGAGCCTGAAAAATATCAAGAATTACCTGCCTTTACTTTCTCTTAAATTTCGTTTTTTCTTGTTATCATAGATTTCATCATGCAAAACTGAGGCAATTACCATGTAATTGCTCCTGATACCTTTGAAAAATCCTGAAAGGCACGTAATATTCATTCCGTGAAGTGAACTTAAAAGGATGTATGAGGGAAGAATCAGCGTTCCTTAGGACTAATTTTGAGTATGGCAGTCAAAAGCGGTTCCTTGAATGGGTTGAGAAATTGTCTATTAAGTCCTGTTTTGTCTCTTTCCCCGTTACTCTCACCAATTTTAGTTGTTTGTGATTTAATCACCTGGGCGTCCTAGTATTGTTACACTGCCTTTGTACCAGGCATACTCGTAACTTTCCTTGAATCAAGTGTGTGCAGAGTATCACATGATTTAAGTAATTGTTCTTGACATTTTCTTCATTACACCTGAAACTATTAGAGTTTCAGAGTCATAGTAAAAGTGGCTGAAAATTAAGCTTAGTTTTATATAAATAATTTCATTTAATTGAATATACCTATAAGAATAGAGTATATCACAAGTTATCAGACATTTACACATGATTTTCTTTATCACAGTATCCCAAAGTTCAAGGTATCTCCCGCAGTACAACAAGGGTAGAGGGAGAGGTTCATTGGTAGAGCTCTGAAAGGAGACACTTAATTCAAATTCGGCTGCTGGCAGATTTAATTTAAGCTGTTAGTAGCCGGGGATAGATACTTTAGGATCTGGATCATCCTGAGCCTAACGCTGCCTCTAAAAAATGTACACTTAAAATTCCCCTATTTTATCTGGCAGTTGAGCGTGATCTAGGAGAAACCATGGTTTAGGTATCCAGCAATGTCCAAGAAACAATACAGTCTCTACCACGTGCAGAACCGAAGACCCTTTTTGGGTTGTAGATGTACAGTTTTTTGTTGTTTTTTTTCAAATCTCTCTCTCAATGTTATAAAAAATAGGTCTGTAGCGGTGAAAACAATAGGTTATGGCTTCAATATTATACAACAAAATATTATTTTTCAGTATTTTTTTGGTTTATTAATACAATACTGTGTACATATATTGTCTGTATAATGCGTACTCAAATTCGTCATCAGTCCAGTTTAGTTCAATAATTCAAAAATATTCAACTCGTATTTAGAGTAAAAGATAAACGCTTCAACTTCTGTAAAATAAAAATCGTCCTTTCGCAATAAAAATACTGAATTTATAATTTACTTGACTGCTGTGTCCTATTTTTGAGAGATAACTCTTGAAAATTAGGAAACAGGAGTTATAAGCTGAATGGAATGATTATGTGAGTTTCAAAATAACTCCTTTATATTTAAAATAAAACTTCGTCGAGATTTTTTAAATATTTAGAGGATTGTTTATAATGTAAGTATTTATTTATTTTTTAATATACCTACTAGGAAAGTACTCCATGTTCGCTTAGCGGAGCCCTTTGTAACAATTGTGTAATGATTTTAAGCATTAGAGATGATAGTATTGTATGAATGATATGTTGTATATTGTAAGCAAAAAATTAATGATATATGATCTGTAGTGATGATAGTATTATATTCGTAATATAAGGCAGTAGCATAATATTTTAATTATATTATAAGTAATATATTATATTATGGTAGTAATATATGATAATCTTACTTATAATATGTTAATAGGAAACTAGGTAAGTAATTAAAATGTAAAGAAAGAATATGAGTGAGGTAAGAAAAAGAAAATGAATAGTTCAAACAAACTAATGTATACATAATTACATTTGTTGCTAATGTATTGTAATTATTTTATGTATTTTTATGTATCACGCAATCATAAAATTAACCAAAAACGTGGGGACTTTATTTGTTGTAATTGTATTTGGTCACTAACCAAATGATTTTCACTCACCAGAAATACAATTCTTTTTCCAGAAAAGTTTAATTTCCCACCAGGAATATAAAGTGGAATTATTTGTTATTCGTTCGTTATTGCTTAATGTCAAATAAATTATTTGAATTCAATTTAGAAGGTAATATGAAATAATATTAATATAAATTAATTGGCAGCGCTGAGTTGCCATGCCGGAAATCCTGGTTCAAATACCGCTGCGGTCAAGACTTTTATTTAGTCTTTTTGCAGCCGGATATGGATATTATAGGATCTAGGACCCTCCTGGGGCTCACCCACCCTCTTTTAAATATTTTAACACTAGGGCACCCCAAATAAAGGAGGGATATCTGGCGATTGAGCGCGACAAGTCACCTCCTTGCAGAACTGTTGTCCATGAAACAGTACAGTCTCCACCATGTACTGAACCCCAGACCCGTCCTCGGGTTGTAGCGGTACAAGTTTTTTAATATATAGAAAGGCAAATATCACTTGCAAATTACGAAGAAGGGCTTATGTTAATACCTTTTTGGTTTTGAATTATTTATCTGTCAAACAGAATGGACACAAATTACTCGAGTATAATAAATAATATATTTATCCTATATTTTTAAGCTGGGTTTAGGCAACATTAGTAAACGTTTGCAAAAAAATTTTTTTATGTCTGGTGAAAATCGTAATCAAACATTTTACTGTTTTTTGTCTCATAAACACTTTGAGTGACATCATTTTGTGTAAACATAGAGGTATAATAAAATGATTCTGATCCTATCTAATAATTACGTTCCGAATGAGCTATTAAAATTTAAAAATCATCATCATCTGTATCAGTACATTTGAGAAAGAAATGTTTCTCAAAATGAATTCAAAGTGTTAATTTCAATTCACGTTTGTACAAATTAAATTCATATTCGTGACAATGGATTAGAATGGAGATAAAAACAAAAATAATAAATTAAGTAAATAATATACAATCCAATATGTTGGTGAAAAAATAAATCTTCATCCGAGCTTGAAGACTGAATAAAATTAATATGGCGTGCAACTCACCAAGGAGATTCACAACAAAAGTTCAATGTCTTAGAATGCAAAACTCAGGCATTATTACATTGTCATGCGACCAAAGCTTTTGTATGCTGTGGAATGCCTCACAGTGAATAAGAAAAGCCTGGTTGGAAAATTGGGTTTAAATGAAAGAAAGATTTTGAGGAAAACTCTTGGCCCAATTAAATACCAAAATGAATACAGACGACGGCATAACAATGAGCTGTAAAAAATGTCTGATGTTATGACGAAAGGGTACTCCTTTCCTTTCATTTTAATTTCATTTCCTGAGATTAACACCGATATGATTCACAAAGCGGATTTTTACCTATTTTAAAGAAAGGTAAACAAAACCAGCCTGGTTCGAAGAAGTGGAAAATGACATGAGATCGAAATTGGAAATAACTGGTTAAAGTATTTAAGAATTTAACCGTCTCAGGATGAAACTAAATACCCACTATGTTTTTCGCCACTATGGAAAAACCAAAGCTGATGGCGGGAAAGAGAGAGAGAAGAAAAACACTTTATTGAAGCATTACAATCTGCCTGTTGTGGGCAATAAGTAATGGTGCTATGTAGCTTACAATCATTCCATAAAAAATCAATGATATAAACGAAATAAATGCATAAATAAATATATATAAGCGAAAAATATATACAAAAATAAAGTAAAAAAAAAAAAAAAATATATATATATATATATATATATATATATATATATATATATATAATAAAAAAAAATATAGTAATAATAAATAAAACATAAAAGAAATATACTGTACACATCCATACTCTATTTACAATTTCCCTGGGGTCCCCGAACTGAGCTTCTTCCTCATGAATGAGGGCAAAGCAGGAGTCCGGGAGGCCCCAGCCCCCTTTCCCAGCCGCGTCACTGGCATTAAACGCCAATGGAAGCTGGTTAAGGGCGCTTCACACACACACAGGTCGTGAGTGGAGAATCTGGCCAGTACCAGTACTCCAAATAACATTATTATATCAGATCTCGAGGCCATTGCCGGTTTAGGCGGCGGGGTGGGTTATATGGATGTGTGGAACTGGATAAAGACTGAGCCAGGGGGTTGGGATGACAGGCAAGGTTTTGGTGAAAGTTTGAAAATTTAGTAGGGATGAGATCTAGGACGAAAGGAATGTTGAGATCATTATGGAGGGTTTGGTTGGAAACATAATAAGGAGCATTGACAATAGTTCTCAGGACTTTGGATTGAAAGGATTGAATGCGTCTGATATTCGATTTTTTCGCGGTCCCCCACAGTTCCAGTCCATAGGTCCAAATAGGTTTGATGATGGTCTTGTATATTAGTAGTTTATTGTCTATTGAAAGATGGGAGGTCCTACATAGTAATCTGTATAGTTGGCTGAATCGTCTGTTAAGTTCTTGTCTTTTGAGTCTGGTATGAGGATTCCATGTAAGTCTTTTGTCTAGGAGAAAGCCAAGGTATCGTACTGTGTCGGAAATGGGTAGGATGGTTTCATTGAATTGGACAGAAGGACATGCTCCCCGGCGAAGTGTAAAGGTCACGTGTTTGCATTTTTCCTCGTAGACTTTGATCCGCCATTGGTTACACCAAATTTCAATGAGTGAAAGGTGCCTTTGGAGGTTCGAGGAAGCCATTTCGGGATCTGGATGAGATGATAGGATGGCTGTGTCGTCTGCGAACTTTGCAAGGAAGGTTTCAGGAGTAGTTGGGATATCAGCGGTGTACAATATGTATAGGATAGGACCCAAGACGCTGCCCTGGGGGACTCCAGCTTGAATTGGGTAAACATTGGAGTATTCGTTACCACAGCGTACTTGTAAGTAACGATCAGAGAGGTAGGATCGAAGGACTAGGAATAAGGATTGAGGTAACTGGGTTTTGAGCTTGAACTCATTGGAATATGTAAATAATATAAATGAATATTTATATATGCTTTGATTATTTTTTAAGATAATTTGGTTTTGAGGTTGAACAGCAAACCGGCATGCCATACCCGGTCGAAAGCTTGTACTACGTCCAGAAATGCGCCTGTGCAGTATTGTTTGTTTTCAAGAGCAGAGGATATGTGATCGACAACTCGGAGACCCTGCTGGACCGTCGAGTGTCTGGGACGGAATCCAAACTGGTGTGAAGGAATATCATTGGATTCAATTATGGGTAGGATTCGTTTCAGGAGGATTTTTTTTGAAAATTTGGGAAAGAATAGGAAGCAGGCTGATGGGTCGGTATGATGATGTGGCATTGGGTGGCTTGCCAGGTTTAGGGAATAGGATGATGACAGAGTGTTTCCACAGCAAAGGGAAGTGAGTTGTACGAAGGATACAGTTATATAGGTAGGTAAGGAAAATAATCCCTTTTTGAGGAAGATGTTGAAGGATCTGGGTGGTTAGAAGGTCATGTTCAGGAGATTTGCGGACTTGGTGGGAAAGAAATGGAAAATGAGGAAAGGAGAAAGCCAAGAAACGTATGAGGAATCACTGGGTGACGTTCAAGGCAAGGAGAGAACGGCTCAGCAAAAAATGGTTTTTAGTACAAAAAAAAACGGAAAAAAATGCAATAAAATAAAAAAACACGGAGAGATTGAAATATTTCGATTAAGTTCCATTTCATTTTCTAAATGAATGTGAAATTTTATTAGAAAATGAAATTGATTTATTTTATGTGAATAATTAAAACGATTAATTTAAATTCTGTTCTCTGTATTACTTAATTATACCGTTATTTTATCTGCTGGGTCGAAAAACAAATATAACATGCAATTATTGGGGGTAACATGAGGAAAAACCTTATAATGGAATGGGGAAAACCTAATGATTGTACCATTAAATAGAACATTAATAATCAAAGCTTTTTCTTACAGTTTCAAAGCATGATATAATGAGTTTGATGAGGAAATAGTTTATAATAGAATAAATAAATACAATTTATATAGCAGAATAATAAGATGTATTATCTTAACCTGCTCCTGAAATTGTATAATCCAATATTCTTATTTAGGTACATTATTTACTAATCATAAAAATCTGTTATTTTTTTAAAATTTACAGTTCTCTTCTTTAATGTTTACATTTTTCACTAGAAAATAGTTTATTTTACTTATTAAAACCGATATCAACCGTCGAAATTATGTTTGTTTAATTTTAGGTATTCTTGAGCCATTTTAATTTCTTACCCATAATAGTCAATTCGCCACAATTTAACTCAATGTGGATGTCTTAAACTTTTATAATAGAAAAAAAATTGAATAGAATAAAAAAAAAATTGTCTATTCTTAGGTCATTGTTAATGACTTTATTATCTAATTTTTTTAACAAAGAAGAAATCAAAATAGTTGATTAACCTTATTTGGTGAAGATGTTGTGGGGTTAAAATCGCATATAATTGACAATAAATTATCAATTATTAATTTTGACTGACACTTGCTTGGTAAATTTATATTAAATAGATACGATTATATATATTTTTTCTGTTTGAATACGTCTACAATTGTTTTTAAACCTAAAAATATAACTGGGATAAATCCTAAGATTGGGTTCAATAGTCTATTTCTTTAAAAATTATTTATATCATATCTTTTTCCGCAAAATGACTCCTCCTTATGAATTGTTTGATTGCGAACTAGAGCTTCATTAAAACTGTGCTGTAAAAATTGATTATAGGGAATTGATGAGACCAGTAAGTATGGACGGGTTCATACCTTTTATAATCTAAGGATTGATACCGGGTTTGTTCAACAAATCAACAAAAAATAGAACATTTCGGTAATTACAGTAAATTTCGGTATAGTTACAAAGCAAATAGCATAGAGGAGTTTACGAAGGTTTTAGAGTTTAAGGATATTATGGTAACTGTGCATTACTATAGGGAGCAGAGTGCCTCAGTGGTAGAGCGCTGGGTCGCCATGCCGAATATCTTGGATTTAAATCCCGCTTCTTGCAAGACTTCTATTTAACCTGTTAGTGACCGGATATGGATCATATGGAATCTATAGCCCTCCTAGGGCTCACCCAGCCTCTATAAAGTGCTTAACCAAAATATGGGGAAAATCTGATGGTTGAGCTTGATGTAGGGTAAATCAACTCCCTGCACATCCGTTGTCTAACAAACAGTACAGTTTTTACCTGTACTGAACCCCAGATTCGTTCACGGGTCGTATTGGTACAGGTTTCAGGTGTATTACGATATAAAATATCAGTATTCTCTACAGCTAAAAGTGATATTCATGGGGAAAGATTGTTATTGGTATTCTAATCACAATTTATTGAGAATTATTACAGAAATAATAATACAAAGTTCTGCGAACCCGAGACCAACAATTTGTATTCACAGAACAGACTTCGGACACCACTAATTTATTTATTCGGGTTTCGTCCGTCGTCCAACTTGGCCACTTTTCATTTCTACTTTCAAATTATTTATTAATATAACTCAACATTGTTTTATATATTTTTTCTTGACTCTCGAAATGTTTACAACAATATAAACTATTTACCGGCACGATCATCAGCCTCATGTCTTCATTTGAAGGAAGGAAAGGAATTTATTCATCCAGCTCATTCGCAACCTAGATTTGACCGGTTAAAGTCAAAATGATTTTTACCAGTAAACAAAAAATTTACGTAATCTAGTCAGCCTATTACAACTTCCCTCAGGACTAGATGGATACAATTTAGTAATTGAGTACGTTAGTCAGTGTGAGTGCTCATTTGTCAATTTTCATCTTCTTAAATGAAGTGAATAAATATTTACAATTTTCATCGGTATTGGCATTGAATGTTTGTTTGACTCGTCATTCTTGTAAATATTAGAGCAAGGCATCGGAATTGTGCCTATCTGTGGGATGTAGGAGGGATTCTCTCTTATTTAAGAAGATTTGCGATTTGCCTTGAGTCAGTCCAATTTATGTTAATGTTGTTGTTAGTAAAGCTATTGAGGCTCGTTTGGGATTTGTAGAAAGCATTTTTATATTGTCAGTATAAGTCGCTTTCAGAATTCCTGAGCTGTTTGGGATGTTGTGCGTATATATTATGTTGAGCAGTGGAGCGAATACTTATTCTTCAGGCATGTTTCCTTAATGTTGGTCTAATACTTGAATGTTCTGAGCTTTAGCAGGCAGACAAGAATGTTTTAGAATAAAATAATTGAAGAATATCGTGATAGCTAGGAGAACAGTATCGTCTTATTGTTTTTATTTAGATTCAAAAACATTGGCTAAACGTTAGTAAGATTTTTTAGGGATCTCTCTTGTTTATATTATTACAGTAGTGTTCTGTCAAACCAAGGCCAGAAAAAATTGTTATAATTTTATTTACCTTGAATAATATCTTGTGATAATATGTTATATCTTAATATTCCGTAGAAGAGTATTTATAATGTCTCATCATTGATATAGTGACCTTCAGAAGCCATGAAGAAGACCTGTAATGTGGTTCGAAACGTTTGTTGGTTGGACCAGTTTCTTCCCCATGTTTTTATTTACTTTAAACCATTTTATATTCGTTACACATCCTTGCGGGTTTTCGTATGTAATTATTAGTTAATTATTTTTGCGAATTGATCTAGAAGGATTATTCAAAGCATTCTGAGGTCGTTTCTTCCATCCTTCCTTCATCTCACACTCATCCATTTTATTCTTAATTTCTTTAATTCTTCCCTATGACACAACTATCCACGTTTCTACCTTGTTTCCAATTTTTTTTTCTGAAATATTTCTTGGTTTTATTTTCCCTATTACCAAATCAATTTTAAATTGGTCAATTCGAGGTATGGTTGATTTGACTGTTTATATCCAAGCAATAATTCTGTTTAGTCTTACTGAAGAAAACCTAGTACTATGTCCATGAAATTTCAATCGTCAATTTCTTGTCTGCTGCAAGGCTTGAGACATTTTCTGTTTTTTCTAGATTCTAATCGGTATCCTTTTTTAGTTACTTTGGGTCCCAAAATTATTACCAACATTTTTCTTTCTTTTTTAGTAACTTTTCCCTGTCACATTTTGTTTTGGACTGTGAGTGTTTCACTAGCATACGTCCTGGCTGGTTTTATTACTGTTCATCCTTACCTAACATCTATATTTTTTTTTTTATTGTCGATTTTGTATTTGCAATTATTAACTTGATATTGCTCGAATAGTGGTGATATAATTCCATAAGACACCTTCCTTAAGTGCCTCCCATGCCATCCCTATCCGGTACAGAACTTATCATTCGACTTCGGTTCCTGATGTTATCTCAATCCATCCGGCTCCAGCGGCAGCGACTGGAGGAGGTTCATGGCGTTGACGTCAACTCTGCACTAATTTCGTTCAACTAATTAACAGTTGTGATTACGACCGACTTGTGCAAACATCCCTGAGCTAACACAACTCCAGCTTATAGCTGCGTCCAAGCAGTAGTTCTGTACAGTTTGAAAATTTAAAAAAATCATTGATTCAATAATAATGTGATCATGGAGGTTTTAGGACCAACGTCCAAATGAAAAATTTAAAAAAATTATAGAAGTATTACTTCAATATTGCAACATAACATTATCTCTTAGCATAGCATCATTAGAGACACAAAGACAAAAATATTAATATAAAGTAATCTTTAGCTAGTTCTTGGCAAAATATAAAATACACAAAGGAAAGGTATCCAAACACCCATATCGATAGTTTACCAGTTAATGAACTATCAATAGTGGTCTTCAGATCTCTTCTGTCTACCCCGGTAGGTAGCAGCACCGGAAGAGTTAAGCGATGAAAAGAAAGGAAGTCGATTTAAGAATGATTCCTGGAAACCTTTTATGCAGTTGTTTCCTGTTACTGAACCCCAAAAAACTCATGCCTAAATTCTCTTGCTCGAAACTCCCACCTCCCGGTTCGGAAATACTCGTAAAATTTTAAATTTAAAAATGTTTAAATCGGTATACTAATTCATAATACTTGAGGTAGTTCTTTTATGACTTAACAAATTCTCAAGGTGATTCATGTTTCTCATGCCAAATTCTTTGATCAATAGTTTCTTTTTCAAAATCTCAAGATATTGTCTCCCTTCACATAAACTTCTTCCCGAATCCCAAAAGAACTGTAGGGAATATAAAAGATTTTTAACCTGTTACCCTGCCGAGACGAATAAATACGTCAAACGTAATTTTATATTTTCCTTTGTTCTATATGTAATTCATACTATTTTTTTTTTTTATTCATGCTTGAAGTAAATGAAAAGACTATGAATTGTATATAGAATAAAGGAAAATACAAAATTACGTTTGACGTATTTATACGTCCCGTCCGGGTAACAGGTTAAGCATGTTAATAACAATATTTTATATTTTATAATGATGCTAATGATCATCAGCAAACAACTGCTCATCTGCTTCCACCACCGCAGAACGACCAATCAAATCTCATGATAGCTCTTGTCGCTCAAATGACGAAGCTTATGGCTTGATTTATTACCACGATGCGAGAGCTTACCACAACGATCCAAGAATTAACTGGACATAATGTTACCAAATGAATAACATCACCATGTTAAATCTTAATATGGGCATGCTGCAACAATCAATCAAATAAAGGCCCTAATACATCGTAAATTAGATAGGAAAATTGTGAAAATAGAACGGAAAAAAATACTTCAAATAATGACAGTTCCGAAATACATCAAATAACACGTGAAATTCCTAGTTTCCAGTTTTCAAAAATAACCTTTAGTTCAGGCAATATCACCAGTGTCCCCGCTTGTTAGGTGGCCAAAAAATAGTATTGGAAGAATACATGTACGGTATATATTGCATATCCAAACATTGCATTGTAAATACATATGAACTATAAAATAAATCACAGAATTGCATGCATATAATAGTTCGTACTTAAGTACAGTACAAGGCAAAGCAATACTAAGCAAAACATCTAAAAACTACAAAAACTTTTTCATTATGGGGTTTCTGCCCGTGTAAAACTACTATTTTGAGTATACAAAAACTAACACTACAACACGTGAAAGGTTTGGTTCAGCACACGATAGGAATCTGAGCCAACAGCTGTAAAAAAGATAGTTACTCTCAAGCCAGGTTTTCACCAATTAAATGTTATAGAAATTTTTTTTTTTTTTTTTTTTACATGAAATTTCTTATAAGATAAATTCTTACAACATATAAGTCTGTTATTACTTTCTTAAGTATAGTCGGAGTGACTGAATCTTTTAGGAGGTTTAATAGTCCTACCAGATGATCTGGTACTATTTTCTCCCGTTACAATGTTTTCTTGGTTTTGATTGTTATGCTTGGTTGGTAACATTATGTGTTCCCTAGTTCTTTTAAATAATTTTCCATAATCATTTTCTATTATATATTGTCTAGGACACTCACTTTCCTTTATTACTCTACCAGGTATCCATGGCTTATTTGTTGTCATTTTAAATTTTATGTAATCTCCAGGTGTTAAATCTATCAAATTTTTGGTATTTTTGTTATAATTATTAGATACATTTTGTTGATAATTTGTTATGCATTCTTTGTATTTTTGTTTATTTATTAATTTTGGTTGTAGTACATTTTTAGTGGCAGGCAATTTATCTCTCAGTCTTCTGGACATTAATAACTGTGCAGGTGACACATTACTGATATTACTAGCTGTATTGCGGAAGTTTAAGAGAGCTAAGTAAGGGTCATCACCTGAGTGTGAGCATTTAGTTAGCATTTGTTTTATGGTTCTTACATTTCTTTCTACTAAACCATTTGATTTATGGTGGTAAGGGCTTGTTACAGTATGAGATATGTCCCAACTCTGAAAAAAATTACTTAATTCTTTTGAAGTCCAAGGTGGGCCACCATCTGTAACAAACTCTTTACAAATTCCATGTCGTGCCATTATTGACTTTAGATGTTTAATTACACATTGAGCATCAAACTTATTTCCATTTAGTAAGCAAACTTCTGGGAATTTGGAATAATAATCTACAACCAAGAGATACACTTGTTTGTCAAAATAAAAAAAATCTGCTCCACATTTTTCCCAAGGGTAATCACCTATTTCATGATGGATTATCGGTAGCTTAGAATTATTTCTTTGAAAAATTTGACATGTTTCACAGGATTGTGTTAAATTTTTTATATCAGTATAAATATTAGGCCAAAATACCAGATTTCTAGCTCTTTGAATACATCTATCTTTTCCAAAATGTCCTTCATGAATTATAGTTAGAATTTTTGATCTTAATGATCTAGGTATTATCACACTTGAATTACGAAACAATAATCCATTTGTGCTATGCAAGTCTTGTTGGAATTTAAAATATGGTTGTACATCGGAAGAGACACTCGAGATTTTTTCAGGCCACCCATCAGAAATATATTTAAGTAGGGTTTGACTAACTTGATCTTTTTTAGTTTCCTCCTTGATTTCCTCTAGCCTACATACAGAAATAGCTAGGTTGTTACAAATTAAATTAATGTGCAAATTTACTTCATTATCTATATCTTTTAATATAGCTTTATCATGATAGTTTGAAGTCCTTGATAAGGTATCCGCAATAGACATAAATTTACCAGGTACATAAGTTACATTTAGTGAATATTTTTGTAATTTAAGCATTATTCTTTGAACTACTGGTGGTAACTGGTGCAACGGTTTTTTAAATAAAGAAATTAAAGGTTTATGATCGGTTTCAACATTAACTACCCTTCCATACACATATTGGTGAAATTTGACACATCCATAATATATAGCTAAACACTCCTTGTGTATTATTGGATAGTTTATTTGATAATGATTTAATGTAGTTGAAGCGAAGGCAATAGGGTTTTTATCATGCAATATAACTGCACCAAGTGCATCATTACTACTATCGGTTGAAAGTGTTAGTGGTTTATTTGTGTTATAGTACACCAAGACTGGTGTTGAAGTAATTAAGTGTTTTAGTCTATTAAATGATTTCTCATGATTTTCATCCCAGTTATATTTATTTTCTTTTTTTAACAGTTGTCTTAGGTTACTTGTTTCAGAAGAGAGATTAGGAATGAATGGTCCAAGAAAGTTAATCATTCCCAAAAATCTCTGTAATTCTTTTACAGATTTAGGGGGTGTTATATTAATAATTGCAGAAACTTTTTCAGGGTCTGGCTTTATTTCATCTTTGTCGAAAATCATACCTAAGTATTTTACGCTATTTAGTTCAAATTTTGATTTATTTTTATTGAATTTAAGACCTATTTCACAAGCTTTATCAAGAACCTCTTTAAGTATTTTATCATGATTTTCCTTAGTATCTGCAAATATTAAAAAATCATCCTGATATATTAATAACCCTTTTATGTGCGAAAAATGTTCCTCCATTTTAGCTTGAAAAATTTCTGATGCACTATTTATCCCATATGGTAATCTAAGAAATCGAAATCTGCCTACAGGCGTGTTAAAGGTTGTTAAGAGAGAACTTTCATAATCCAATTCTAAAGATCAGTATGCCGAAGTTGCATCTAAGATTGAGAAGATTTTTGCTTTGCTTTCACCAATTTTTGTTTTTATGTAGTCTATATTTGGCATTGGATACCGTGGTCTTATGATTGCCTTATTTAAATTTCTTGGATCAAGGCATACCCTAAGTTGACCATTAGGCTTTTTTACAAGAACTACCGAATTTACCCATTTAGTAGGTTCATTTGCTTTACAAATTACACCTAAGGATTCCATTCTTTTTAATTCTTCTGTGAAAGGATTGCATAGACTAAATGGAATTTTTCTCATAGGGTCTATGACTGGTTTTATTTTATCATCTATGTGCAAGTGTATTATATCTTTAATGTGTCCTAACCCTTCAAATATGTTATTAAAATTTTCTGAATTATTCTGTTTTTTAGAACTTTGGGTAACTGTGTGTATATTTATAGTAATAAAGTTGAGTTCTAGACAAGCTTTTCGACCAATAATAGTCTGTTTAGTTAAATCCGTAATCAAAAATTCCAATTTTGCACAATTTTTAAAGTTACTATCATAACAACAATCAAGACTTACTTTGCCTATTATGGGAACCTCATGATTTGTAAATGATGTAACATATGGTTTTGTTAATATTACATTATTATTAACCTTTAATGAATTGAACGTGTCGATGCTCATAACATTCACATTTGCGCCCGTATCTAATTCACATTGTATTATTTTGTTATTGATTTTCATAGAAATCAATATTGGGTTTTCTAGTTTGGATTCAATTTTGCCAATAAAAAATTCATTATCTGCGATTTCATGGTTATGAACATCAGACGTTATCGTCTCAACTCTATATTTATTTTCTGGCATATGTTTATTACTTGGCAATTTACACATTTTCGAAAAATGATTGAACCTATTACAATTAAAACAATTGTAGCTTTTTGTTTTTCTTTGCTAATAGATTATTTCGCGTATATACTGGTAAATGAAAGACTGAAAAAATGAGGAATTAGAAAATTGGTTTTTTAAACGCGGGAGCGCGGTGAATATATTCGGGAAGCAGGTTGGAGATCCAATCTCCTTGCCCATGTATTGGACGAATTAGAACTGAAGGAGGCCACAACGCCCTAGTTCTAGCAGTATCATCAGCCCGAATTACGTGTATAAAGCTATAATTGAATCTATTATAGTATTTTGTAATTTAACTTTTATTTATTGTTATAAAGTTAATTTTAATAATAATATTATTATGTTATATTAAAATTTTAAAATAAATTAATGAGGTTTATATGGTAGATCCGAATCATCATTCAGCAACCACGTGCAATTTAAGATAAATTTCAAAACTTTTCATTTAGTCTTACAGAATACCATATTAAGACGTGATTATTTAAGAAAGTAATGGCTTTATGAAATATTTCTTTTAGATAATTATCTAATTCCTTCAGAGTTTTTTTTAATTAACAAATACAATTTTTTTTCGTAAATTAAATAAGCAGTTTTTTTTTTACTAAACGAATGAGTTTCGATATCGATGTTTCATCAATATCAGCTACTATCATAAACATTACTACAAGTTATTTTTCAACTAAGTAATGACAATTAAGATGTTATGTGTCTTACCAGAATGCATAAAAAAACATAACTTTTTTCTCTTGTAAATATTCTTGATGTTAATAAGCGCTTTGCTGACTGAGAAGCGACTGAGGGGTAGACCGAGGCGTAGGTGGGAAGATAAGAGTGATCTGGCGGAGTTGGTATGCACGTATCGGCATCAATCCTTCGGATTCGCTAGGCCTTATTCTTGATTTTCTTGGACAATTGGTCATCAATTACCAGTACTGATTCGTTCCTAATTTTCGTATTCAGTACACTTTATTAAAAGGGCTTTATATAAATACCACGCCCATTTCCATGTTAGAGTTATTTAAAATCCGTTAGATAATTTCAGTGTTTTAGTTATGTTAATAATCTTACCAATTCTGTACGATTATGAATTAATGCATATTAATGAATGAATGAATGGATGCATCATGTTGATATAGCAAAATCAGATTGGTGTAAGCTGTATCTCGAAACATGTAAATCTTCTAAATATTGAGATATGTATATTCATGAATTCAGGTGATATTATCTTCTGACAGGTACTTTTGTAAATGAAATCACTTTTAATGTTGAAATATAACGTAATTATGCAGATTTTGAAAAGTCATTTACCACGTATTAAGGCAAAAGATATTTAACATATTGCTGATTTCAAACGCCAATTGTTATTTAGAATTCACTTAAATATTAATTTATTTAATTTTATATATACATTAAAGTTTAATTTTTATCTGTTGGTAAAAAGTTAAATAATGTCATTCATTTTTAGATTAATTTCATCTCTAGATCCGTTTTCCTTAAATTTTCTTCTTTAATAATTATCAGTAATTTTATACAAACAATAAGAAAAGTCAGTCATTGGAACATAATTAAGATATTATTACTGAAATTTAGACTTGACATCCATTTTCAATTATTTGTATTCATTACTATTTGAAAAATCGTATTTTTAGAGTACTTAATTTTTTTTTGTTTTATATTTTTACAGCATATAAATCTAATAATGATTCAATTCATAATTGGGAACGGCAGAAGGATTACTAAAAAAATATAATACTCATTTTGTTTTGTTTTATTTAGTTATTTCTTAAACAACAAAAAAATATTGTACCTACATTATTTTAACGTATAATATTTACAAGTTTTTGAGCGATCTCATTACAGGATCTTAAAATTGAATATCAAACATGTATGTATATCTGTATATATTTATCTGCGTAATAATGTAGTTCTTGATTGAGAAATCAGACATGGGCGACGTTTAATTCCATTAGAATTTGTTATTTTTAGTCGTTTAGATTGTTTTACGCACATATCCTAAGTACAAAGTAACCAAACTGATCTTCAATTTCCATAATAATGCCAGGGTTCCTCTGCTAAAATATTATGTACCAACTATTGTACAAATAAATGTGAACAGTTGTATGATTTGCAAAAGGGAGGATGGCCCGACAGGAGCTTACAACCTTATTATAATACAAATTAAACTTAAATTTAGGCTCTGTGCGAAATTAATATATGTAAGGTCCTGTCGTCAAGAGGAGCATGTTGTAGACACCTTCCACTGTCGTAAGTTAAGCTGCATATATTTAAACTGATGCCTCCTTTTTAAATAATAAAGATATCACTTTTTAAATGCAATAGAAATGATCCACATATATTCTAACTTCTAACAGATGATTCGGAATGAGCTCACGAGGGAAGTCCTGCCTCAATCATTTTTTTAAACACCTCATGACTAACTCGAAATTGACTATATCCAAAAAAACATTGTCTGTAAGTTGGAGATTGAGGAAAATAATCAAACATATTTGGCTAAAAGCGTTAAGCGAGTTCTTTTCGTTATTTTTCTCATACACTAATATTTAATTTTCATCAGTAGTATAGGAATATACGAGTATGAATTCCAAATAGTACTCGGTAAAAGCTAAAACCTTGGATCGATTGTATTAGGCTAAATTTTTATTTGAGGAAATAAACAGCAGAAGTACCATGCTTGGTTGAAAATTATTCCTAAGCCTTTGTTATTCGTCCATTAAATAAAAAAATAAGAAGAATTAAAATTTAAAAAAAAACCTTGAGAACCAAATGGGAGTGGAATGACTCAGTGATAAAGAACTGAGTTTTACTGCCAATGGTCCTGGGTACAAATCCGGGTACTGCAGATTTTATATAATATGTTAATAGCCGGAAATGGGATCTTTGAAATCTTAGACCCTTCTGGGACTCACCCAGCCTCTACAAAGTGGGTACCCATAATCTGAATACTGAATACCCATAATGGAGGAATCTGGCGGTTTTATCTAGGATAAATCACCTCCCTCAAAGCCATTGTCTACAAGAAACAGTAGATTCTCTTCTACGTAATGAGATTCAGGCCTTCATGGGCTGTAGTGGTACAGGTTGTAATTTTTCTTTTTGTAATATTTTTTGAACCAAATGAAAAATTGTATCTTAATTTATTTAATTCTTATATCATATAATTTTTTTTAAATATTTTTATTTGAAAAGAAAAGATATGGCCAGGACCGGGACTCGAACCCGGGTTTTTCACCTCTCTGTGATGACGCCTCAACCATCTCGGCCACTCTGGCTTCGTTTCTCGGCCAGTCGTTTCAAATAAAAATATTTAATAAAATTATATCATATAACAATTAAATAAATTAAAATAATATTAATGACTTAAAGTCAACAAGATCCAAAAAAAGTAATGTTCAATAAACATTCTCCCCGAGTATAACATCGCAAATTGCTGATTTAATTCTTTTTCCTGATCAATTTTTTCTGTTTAGGAAAAAGAATTGATAAGGCTGGCCGAGAAACGAAGCCGAGAGCTGGTCGAGATGTTTGAGGCGTCACCACGGAGAGGTGAAGGTCCCGGGTTCGAGTCCCGGTCCTGGCCATATCTTTTCTTTTCAAATAAAAATATTTAGAAAAATTGTATCCTTTGCATTCAAATAATTTAATTAACTGAAACAAATTTTATTTTTTGTTTATTAATATTCTGAATCAAATTAATTACATTACATTTAAATAAATGGATTATCATATCACTTTAATTAAAAAATTGCGTGTTACAATATCAAGTTAAAATTTTAATTAATGTTATTTTTTAAGTCTAAATTATATCAATTTTATGTTGATTTGAACCCTAAAAACTCGACGCCAAACGGGTAGTCATGAAATATTACTATACAACCTCGAATTATTTTTAGGTTTTGTTAAGTACCAAATTTATGAATATATTTATTTCCTCTAAGTTTGTGGGTAAGTTGTCTGATTTATTTAAAGTAGAGAAACAAAAATATAGAAAATGTGAAAATTGATTTTGATATATCGAATTAATCATAAATAACCCGATTTATTTTTTTTAAAATAAATCCGTGATTCGTTGGAAAACATTCGTAAATCATTGTTATTCGTACTTTAAAAAAAAATGAAAAACGAAACACACTTAAAAACCAAATAGCTGAGTGAATGATTCACTTCATTTTCCTTTTACTTAAAAATATAAATTAACTCTCTTAACAACTGTCTATTTCGAAAATTTTAATTTTTTATTTCTTCATGGACTTCCATGTAATGTTCATTTTGAAATAAGCTTAATAATTAATTAATTAAAACTACTAAAATGTTCCAAATTGCCCTGTTTCATTAGGCTACATACAGCGAAGGACCTACAAATACTCTAGAACGGAATGAAATGAAAACAATTACAAGCATACAAAAACCCTGCCTCTTGTGTTTCAAAGAAACATTCAATTCTACAGTATATGAGGCGCTTGAAGTTCTTCTCAGTACTACATCATTTAAACGTTCTTTTATTTGAATCACATCCACCAATACAAAAAACAATAACAGAATGCTACTGGATCAATAACTTTTAATATTTAATTCAATTAACCATTCCATCGGAATGAAAACATAACATAGAAAACGAAGGTAAAGAAAATATCCGTTTTTAAACCTTGCATGATTTTTAATAAAATGATACAAGCAATTACTGAAATTGTACTTCCTACATGGGCGACTAAAAGCGAACGCGATGCAGTCGCCGCGGTTTCTTGATCTCGAAGCGTTCCGCCCCACCGCTTTTCAGTAGATACTGTGCATTCGTCATGGACAGACGGAAATAAATATTATTAAAAATTCATGACTTAAATATCAAATACTCAAGAAGTATGTATATTATAAACTTAGAAAGGCATATTTATGGAGAATATCACAATTGATTTGAGGAATTACGGACCCTCCCCTTGCTATTCAAGGAATATTGTCGACTGTTGTCAAATCTTCCCATACGCGGCACGATACTAATAGGTTGTGATAATTTGTATTACTTTTATCCCATAATATAGGACGTTCCTGGATAGCATTAATTAATATTTCTGTTTTAGACATTTACTATAATATGAATAATATTACATTAATATAAGTATGTACAAAATATTTATAATAATATTTATTAAACAAGACAGTACCACATCCAGTTCGCGCGAAAAACTCAAGCCAATTGATGGCGTTCGCATTGCGCCTCGCAGCGGCTACGTGATTCGGATAAGTGAGGAAAACATTATTGTGGTTTTAACCAACATATGTTTAACAAAGAACATTCCTCTCGCGGAACTACCACAGTATGGTATATTTATATATTTGCTCTACCGAACAAATATACTGGTCAAGTGTATGTATGTAGGTGTATATATGAATGAATAAATGGATGAATGTATTTGTATATACAATGGAAATCATAGTCGTAAAATTGCCAAAGGGGAAGGCTGTTACGAGATCGTAAAAGCTTGTAGATTTCTGTAGAGCCAACCGACAAAAAAAAATCAAAATTTTTAAAAATTATAATTGACTTTATAATTTTAGCTAACTCAATAAAAAAATAATACTGCACAAACCATTTTATGAAAGATTACCCAATTCAGAGCGGGAGATACTTTACAATTAATCATTACAATTTTAAAATTAATCATTCCATAGCTGCAATTAATTTTTCTTCCATTCAAATGTTTTAAATTCTTAGCACTTTTAGGTTTTATTCTGTTATGAACGAAAAGTTTTTATTCGATTGGAAATGAAAATATCGGTCAAAATGTTTACTTAACTGTGCCTGATAAATTGAAGGTTTGAGAAATAGTGATATGGCGACACCCCATTCCGCCGGGGAAGGAAAATGGAAACACTCAAAGGAAGAAATTGGGAGACATATTAGCCTTGGAAAAAGTAAGGACATTTCTTATACCAAGTGGATGTCCGATTATCGATTTCGTAAATTCCAATATTTTATTTCAGGTTTTATTTTAGCGTTTCTGCTAAGTATTGTAATATGGACATTTTGATTCATCATTTTTAAAATTCATTTATTTTTTAATCATTAGATCAATAAAACCTTTAGGAAAAATACTTCTGATAATCGAAAGTGTTTACTATAATTACTATTATTAAGACATAGACTATGTGAAAATTTAAAAAAACAAATTTATTTTCGACACCTTGTTTGTGAACTAATAATCTGAAGAACTCATTTTCTCATATTTGTATTAACTAATTATCCTAAAAGCTCTTCAATCGTATTTTATCATTATTTCGTTAATAAATAGACCGAAAAGTACAGATTGTAATAAAAATTTAGAATTTTAGTAAAGTATTATTTTCCAAGTCTAAATTTGATCAGTTCAACTTGATCATTTTAAAGATTGTTATCATAATTTTGACGTTAATCGATAAGTTTGACGACAATCGGTCTATCACGATATTATCAATTTGTTTTCAATTATATATTTTTTTTACTTTTACTAATTACTAAATTCATAAATGTATTTATGCCCTCTAAGTGTGTGAGTAAAATTGACAGATTTATTTTAAATTATGTAGAAAAAAAAAATAGAACATTTGAAAATTTACATATTTAATTAATGTAAGAAAAACAAATTTAATTCCGACCTCTTGTTTGTGAGCTAATATTATGTATCGATTCAATTACGTTACATTTAAATGAACTAATTATCATAATACCAATTTAATTAATTGTATCAATAGTTCATAAATAAGCTATATCATAACTAAAATTGTACAATTTGCAATAACAATTTATAATTTTAATACGTTTTATTTTCCATGCCTAAATTGTATCAGTTTCAGGGTTGATATCCACCCTAATAATTTGACGCCAAACGGTCTATTTTGAAATATTACTATTCAATATTTTTAATTATAATTTTTTTTAAGCAATAAATTTATAAATGTATTTATGTTCACCAGGTGTGTGGGTTCTTTGTTAGACTTGTGTTATACTAAGGAAATTAAAAAAAAAAAAACTGGAAATGTGAAAATTTAATTTTTTTATTAAAGTAAGAAAACGCAGATTTATTTTTGATCCCTTATTGGTGAATTAATAATCAGAATAATTCGATTTAATTTTCTTGCATTTTAATTAATTATTATAATATCACTTTGATCGTGAAATTAAATTTATAGGTCATTAGTAAATTAATTGTGCGTGTGAAGAAAATCGAAAGATTTATTTTAAAGTAGAGCCATTTAAAAAAAACATAAAAAATGTGAAAATTTATATTTTTAATTATAGTAAGAAATCGAAAATTTATTTCCGGCCTCTTGTTTGTGAATTAATGATATGAATAACTCGTTTTAATTTTCTTAAATTTAAATAATTACTTAACAAAAATAACTTTTACCATGATTTGTTATCAATAGGTCACTAATGATTTAATAAAAAGCTTAAAGTTAAGATTATAATAAAAAATTAAGATTTTATCAAACGTTATTTTTGTTATCCAAACTTGAATTTCTGCTGAACTTGAACAGTCTCGGGGTAGATATCCACCATAATAATTTGACACCAAACGGTCTATCATGAAATATTACTATTCAACTTCGTTTTGTTTTTATATTTTGGTTAAATATTAAAATGATACATGTGTTTATGCACACTAGGTATGCAGGTTTATACATAGAAAATTGACATTTTTTTCGTTTTAGAATGGATATTTTGGATCGATTTAATTTCCTTACATTTAAGTTAATTATTTATCATAAAATCATTTTATTATGATATTTTATCAATAGGTAATAAATTATATCCTAATAGGTTGATGCCAAACTGTCCATCACAAAATATTACTATTAACTTTTTTTTCAATTTTATTATTTATTTTTTTAACTAATGCATTTAACATAAATGCATTTAAGTCCACTAGGTGGTTGTGATAAGCTGTCCGATCTATTTTAAAGTAGAGTAATGCAAAAAAAAAAATGTCAAGAAAATTAATTTTTTCCTTGACTTATTAACTAATAAGTCAACCGAAAAAAATAAATTTAATTAATAACTGGCAAGAGTAGATTAATAAAAACTAATTTTAGTTTGTTTTTCCTCGAGTGGAAAATAATGGTGCCATAAATTTTTACTGCGGTGCTTGAAACCGTTGTTTAAATCATCGAAGATAATTCTTCTATGGAATTCGTTATTTATTAGGGGGGTTAGTAAGGTGTTTTGTTTTGTTCTAATTGGCACTTACACTTTTTTTTTAAGAGTTATATTTGTCGATTTTTTTTAAAAATATTTATTTGCTAACATATAAAGCGCTTATTGAGGATTATATATAAATAATTTTATACTTTACCGTTCTTTTCTGTGACGAAGACGCGCTGAGCGGACTGCGCGACGGCGCTCGCGGCGAGCAGGAGCGAGACGAAGCCTAGTGTTGCCGACATCGAGGCTACATCACTACTGCCCGCTCCGGTCCCCACTTCCCCCTCCATTGATCTCCAGCATTAATTTAGTCCCCCATCCCTTCTTATCATCGCTCTAGGAACCATTTTTTTTCTAGTTTTCTCTTTTTTTATTGAATATTTTTTACTTTTTTATAAAGGTTTCGATACAATATTGGATTTGGCTCATTTTTCACTATTAAATCTCCCGAGGTAAACTTCCGTATTACCTCATTATAGATAATCTCAAATGACTAAATTGGTTTTTTCGTTAGCATTTTCAGACAAACAGACCTTTCTAACAGAAAAAAAAATTAAAATAATAACGCCGAAGTTTTTTATTGAAGTAAATTTTGTTATTGAAGATCAAAGGTTTTAACATGTAACTAAAGTGTCTGGTGCATATATAAAAAACCTGTACCGCTAAAACCATCATGTACAACGATTGTGCAGGGCAGGGAGGTGATTTGTCCTACATCACGCTCAACCGCCAGATTTTACTCCCTTATTTTGGGTACCCACAGAATATATATATATATATATATATATATATATATATATATATATATATATATATATATATAGTATAGAAGCTGGAGGACCACATTAGCGTCCTAGATCGCTGATGATCCATCTCCGACCGTTAACAGATTAATTATAAGTATTGTCAGCAGCGGTTTCAGAATCAGAATTTTCGGCGTGGCAACTCACTGCTCTACCACTGAGCCACTCCAATTCCAGATCCATTATATACTTACATGAAAGAATTTGCACCCTTGATACCTTGTGGTGGTGGTGCATACGAGTGACTCAGTGGTAGGAGTGGCGTGCCAAAAATCTGGGTTCAAATTCCTTTTATATTTCTTTATAGAGCCCCGAGATAGATCCGAAGGGATCTAGGAACCTCCTGGAGCTCAGCAGCCTCTATCAAGTGGGTAACCAAAATAAGGGGGAAATCTGGATGTTGAGCATGATTTGGGACAAATCACCTCCCCTCACAATCCGTTGTCCACGAAACAGAACAGTATCACGTACTGAGCTATAGATGATTTATGGATTGTAGCCGTACAGTTTTATGAGGCACCTAAATGGACGATAACTGCTACTTTGGGAAAAATCTACTTGCCACTGATATGGACTATTAGAAATCTGTCACCTTGTCCAGGCTAGAATGACAAATTTCGAATCTAGTGAAGAAATGCAAACCCAAAAATCGTTCTCCACAACATCGGAGTAAAATATATTGGAATGATACGGTCACCTCAGAAGAAGGAAGGAGGAAATACTGTTCAATTTAATTTTCAATTAGAATGCAGAAGGAGGAAACGACGAGGATGACTACGAAACTGATGGATAGAAGGAATTGAGGAAAGCATGTACTCGAATACAGATGGTCTGAAGGATGAATATATAGAAGGTTGAAGAAAAATGAAATAAAAGGAAGTTTGGTTAAAGGAAACCTCAATCTGAGGAAATCTTAGAAAAAAAAATCTTTTTCGCATTGAGTACTTCGGATCACGTTACAACTTTATTTTACTTTCTTCTCCTGGAGTTTTTTCTGCCTCCAATATTCCTTCATGCGTTCATCTGATGTCCTGCTGTGTATAACTTTCATTGGTCTTTCTTCATCCTAAAATCCATCCAGATTTTTCATTCTGCTCCCAAACTTACTTCCTTCTAGCATATCTACATATCTACCTTCATTCTGCTCCCAAACTTACTTCCTTCTAGCATATGAGACTCTGTAATGTTCAAATTTTCCAAATGCTTCATTGCTTTTTTAGTCCACGTTTTCTTAGTCTTTTTTACAAAGATGGGCTAATATCGATGCTTGTTAATTTTCACCTCTATTTATTTAGTTAATGTTTGCATTTATAATTATAAATGACTCTGTCAAGGTAGCTTATCACATGATGAAAGCTATAATCTATACTGCGGATTGATAATAATTAAATTAAACGAAAATTTAGGGTATAGTAAACAAATTAGAAAAATAAATTTTAAAAATTAATAAAATATGGTAACAATTATACAATAAAAATAATCCACAATTCAAAAAGAGACATGAAATAATTATTTGACTGCAATTGGAAAACCCGAAAAAAACAATTATTTTGTATTTATTATATTGAAATAATTTACCACGTTTCGCCAATTCAGATATGAGATCAGGGTATATATGAAAAACACAGGAATTAATATCAACTGTTGCCCATCTTACAACAACAGTCCAAAGAGGCTCATCAATCAGCAATCTCACTTCAATACATTCACTATGATGAGTCCGATTGGTCTTTATTGGTGTGAAATTATTTTTCATATATGTCATGATGACTGAATTTACGAAACGTTGCCCAGTTGCCAGTATTCATTAAACAGGCCAACGATAAAATACTTTTATATTGAAAATACCTTATTCCTATAGTTTTTAGGGTGCTGAATCCAAATATGATATTAAAAAAGCTGTATCACCTACAATTTCTTCACATTTTTTAGTTAAGTTTATTAAATTTAGGGATTTTTAAAAATTAACAGCTTTAATATTTAAAATAAATAACTGAAAAACTTGGTCTATTGGTGTCGATGGAGTTGGTAGCGCTGCTGAACCACATTTTCTGGCAAAAAAAAAGGTTGATTCTTTTTTCTGTCAACAGCTGATGTTTTGTTTACTTTCAAACTAACCTCACTTTCACGTTTCCTGTAGATGTGCTCAGCACACTGTCTAATCGTGGTTGTAAAAACTCTGACAGTTTTTGTTATATTTGTGGCGAGTTTGTGATTAAAAAACACCAAAGAAACATTACCGACTTTGTCAAAAAGGTTTATCAATCATACTTTGGAACTAAACTTGGTGATCAGGATAAATCTTGAGCTCTGCATAAGGTGTGTTATGTATGGGTCGAAGATCTAAGAAAATGGTCGAAAAAAGAGAAAAGAACCTTTAAAATTGCTGTTCTTAAGATATTGGGGGTCAAAGAAATCATTCCGATGATTGCTACTTTTGCAGTGTCGATATTACTAGTTATAACTTAAAAAACAAGAAGGCAATAAGGTACCCTAATCCGACCAATAGGGCACGGTGTAGGTTTACCGGTTCCTGAACCACCAGATGATTTAAATTCTATTCCAACGTAAGTATTTTATGATGAACAAGATGATGAAGATTTCCAATGTTTTACAGAAAATGTAGAGCCCAAACTGTTTACTCAAATCGAGCTTAACGACTTGGTTAGGTATTTTGAAACGAAAGAATAAGCTGAATCGCTTGGCTCTAGACTAAAAGACAAGAACTTGTTGGCGTTTGGAACCAGCGTTTATGTGTACAGGAAGAGAGAGCAACAATTTTCCAAGTTTTTTGAACAAGAAGGTGATTTAGTATACTGCTCAGATATAAAGAAAACAAGGGGTGATACAAAAAAATTAAGGCCAGATTTAGATTCAGCACATAAAAATCGATGAAGATCAACTATTGAAGTTAAAAAAGTTTTAAAAAAAAATTTTTTTTTGGCCTGTGTTATTTACTAGAATTTTATGGAGTTTTGAACTAATAATATGATAAAAATTAGTGTAGTCAAACACTTTAGTTACTTATTAGGTCAAAGTTGACGTTTTTTAGAAATGCTAATAGAACATATTCGATTTTTATACAAGGATAAGAACCCTTGAAGGCAGATATGTTGACGGACGAAATCCGGCTCAGAAGGGTTGAATTTTATTTCTTCGTGGTCCGTGGGAAAATATCTCAATCTTCGCACTCGGGCTGGAATTGATTTATAACCCGCAATATCGCCAATAATTACTGCTATATGTTATTCCTATTATTTGTACAACAAATTCTACCTAATAAACCTACCTAATAATCATAGCAAATAAACAGCAATTTTTCGCACATTATTAAGCCGTTTCTTTTAAAAAAATATATCATAATAAAAATAAACAATTATCTTTTCAAATTATAGTATTATATCAAAAGGTATTTTATCAAAGCCTTATTATTTTACAAATTTTATTTTAATGATTTATCAAAATTTATCACTATTTTTCTTAAATATAAATGTTCAATAAACCATTTTAGCTAGAACCAATAAAGATAATTAATTTTCTTAATTATTGCTGTCTACAGAATGTTTAAAATATATCGTAGATACTTAATGATATTATAACACTTAGTTACCATCGTTAATCAAAATGGGTTTGTAACATAAAAATCAATATATTTTTTTTAATGTCGAGGAAAAAAAATTGCATTTAAACGTCACGCTATCCCATTTATATTCCACAAAAATAACTTTGAGTGAAAAAAGAAATGACTCGAAATTGGAGAGGATATAAAATTGTTTGATTGGAGTTTGAATATTATTTGTTAATTTGATCTTTTGAAGGGAAATCATATAATTGTAATTTATCGTTCTTTGATATTTATTCTTTTTTGAATTAATTAATATATTTCTTTTTATTAATATTACTCTGCATGTAATGGTAATTGGTCAATTACCTCCATGATGGAGTTCTTTTTTATCTCCTGCAGATCTTTGACTCTTTTTTTACTGTTTATTTGTTAATAAAATTTACTCTAAAAATTAATAATGAACGTACTCATTGAAAGAATTTTTAACGAGTAAGATGGCTGAGGAAACTCTTGAATTAGGAATTGAGTTAGAACTTTTTTTCAAGCACTCTGCCCGCTCTCGTTAAGACTAAATCCGCACTCTCTTTCGAGTATACAATTGTCAGTAGCGCCAATTTTCAAGCTTGCTAGAGCGATGATTTGGTCCGCAAAATCCAGATACAGGTTCGATTCCAATCTATGATATATATATATATATATATATATATATATATATATATATATATATATATAAATCTTTTTACTCAGTCGCATATAGTTACCTAACCTGAATTTAGTTAGGTTAATGTATTAGATTAAAACAAGCACTTAACTATGGAACATTGTACGTCATTGTCTGCCAGTATTATTTTGAAGAATTTCTTAACACGTCAATTTTTATGTGGGTCAGATTTTGTGAAGGAGTCAACTCGCATTTTAGTTAGAGAAGATTTAATATTCTTTAAAAGTAGTTGGTTCACAAGTATTTTCTATTATTTTCTGAACTAAAAAAAAATCATTAATGATACCGTTCCATTTTACTTTTATTTCCTCAAACTTTATCGCCTCATTTCTTTTGCTTTATGTCATATATTTTTAAAAATAATAATAATTCATAAATCTATATTTTTTATTAAAGAAAGTATTAATCACTCTGCGTTAGATATGGAGTTAAAAGATTTATTGGTAGTGTCCCTTATGAAGATATGTAAACACTCTAGGTTCGTCTATATTCGTGCTCGGGATGGTTTAAAAAAATTATTTATACCAAACAAAATATTAGTTTGTCAAATATCCTAAAAACTAAGCTTCTCGTGTAACATTAGTGGTTCTAATTTGAGAGGTAATTAAATTATTTACATCATCTCCTCGATTTGTTGTGTTAACATTTACGCCAATATGTGATATATAATATAACATTTAGAATTTGGAAATTAACTGTACCATTCTGCATGAATAAATAAAATGTAAACAATTCGATTAGCTTGAGAAAATGTCATTAAATGATAGCTTAATTACAAAAAAAGCTCTTTGTTCAACCATTGAAACTTTTTTATCATACTATTTGATGAGAGGGAGCGATGGAACAGAATGCCAACATTGTAACGTAAACACTCCAAATGGGCCCTGCAAATACCCTTTCATTTTTTCGATGACTTTTTTTTTATTCCTTATTAAAATTCGAATTGAAATTAAATTATATCAGAAAAGTTAATATTTATTGTAATTTAGAATTACATTGTTAAAACAGCCGAAAAGGCGAAATAAATTTTAAATTCGGGAATTATTTTTCCCTAAAACACCTTTTTCTAAATTATTATTTGTGAATTAAACTAGGTTACTTTGGAATTTAACTAATGCATATTACGATCAATAAAATTAAATTTCCAGAGAAAAAATACATATACTCGATACTAAAAAAAAACGCAATAAAATACAACTCTTTGCATTCCGCATGATCAACATGGCCAGTCGACTACCTGCCTATTAGCTTACATCCGCACATGGGCAAAGTTTTTGAGGAAATTATCCTTAATTATCTCAAAACCTACTGCCCGAAAATAGCGTTAATCCAACCGGAACAGACCGGTTTCTAGGCCGGACTGTGCTCGGAGCACCATCTGGTGAAGCTGCACGCGGAAGTAAGCCAGAGTCCAGTTAAAAAGATGGAACCGCTTTGATATCCATAGACTGCACGGGGCGTTTGACTCAGTGTCCCATAGCCTTCTATGTAAGACACTGCAGGACAACGAGTTTCCCGAGCAGCTCTATACTATCATAAGGTCCTTTCTTACACAACGTTCATTAAAGGAGTCGGCGAAGAGTTGTCCAACTCTGTTTGTTCCCTTACGTGTGGTGTACCACTAGGGTCTGTGCTATCACCGTTATTATTCTCAGATTTCCGGCGGAAATCGTTGGTGCCAAATACAAAAAAGCTACTGTGGCAGCGTATGCCGATGACATCGCCATCTACATTAGCTCATTGAATGCGGAGAGAGCTCTACGGCAGGCGGAGGTGGCCTGTGAGGAAATAACTAAAAGACTGGACGGATTGAATATTACAGTTAATCCCAAGAAGACCGACTGTATTATTCTTTCCTTCCAAAAGAATAAGCGCCCTCTACCTAAGATTCATAGAGTAGTTAACAAAGTTAACAAACCTGCGATTAGGATAACATATCTCGGTGTCACCCTCGACCAGCACTTGACATTATCCCAACATTGCAATAAGATCAGGTCGGCTAGAACCAAATCTTAGAGGCTTAATCACCTTTTAACCTCACCGAACTTATCACTCCGTCTTAAAGTAATGATCTATAATGCAGTTATTAGACCAGCACTCCTTTATGGGACGCCTATCTTGAATACGTTTCACCAACAACTTCAAAAAGGCTCCAAAAATTTCAAAACCGTATACTGAGGCGTATAGTAAGGCATACACCCCTACTGTTTGATCGCGTGATTAGACTGAATAGAAAAAAAATAAATATTCTAAATATGAGTTGAATAGATTCATGGCGTTGAAATAAATTAGGCCAGATACTGAAATATGTGGTTTTATTAAATCTAAATATATTAAAAAAGGTTAGGCAATTTTTACATATAATGAAAATACAGAAATTATCAATTTTACAAAGAAAGAGAAAAAAAAGAATGGTTAATAATAATGTTATACAAAGAAATTAGTAACTATTAATTTCTAACTCGAAATGATGATTCATATGAACAAAATGTTAACACTTGACCATAGAGCCACACGGTGTTTGAGTCTATTATAACGGTGATTTAATATTATCTTAGGAGTGATGAACGGTGAAGAGCTCCCTCTTACTAATTAAATGAAAAGGTGAATACCTAGTGTTGAAGCGAAGGATTCGTTTCATTGGCTCCTAGTTATCTGGTTAACAGGCGGTCTAGTAGTAACAAGGGCAGACTTCTCGTGGTGCTAGGTGATTTAGGCTTTGGGCGAATATCATCAATGTTCTTGCTCCATGTGGTGAACGGCGAGGTTAGCTTCTGTCGAGGAGAGCGGAGAGATCATGTGAGCTAGCGGTCTGAAATTGAAAGTCCGGAGAAGTGAAGTACTAGATGACGGAGTGGGGAAAAAAACAAAAGTCCTCTCTATCTGTTGCCAAGGAAACAACTGTGAAGCAGCTCGCGGAATTTAAATGGGGTTGACTCGCGACTGAACACCTACAAAGGACGAAATCAGGCATAATACACGAGACCCTCGGACTCCCGACGGTAACGGACTTCATCAAATTCTTTGATAGCCTCCAACACTGCACGAACCCACTATTCGGCGCACTTACACCGACAGGCCGACCTCAGCTCTGGCAAACGTAAGTACAGACACTCTAGATGGACTGAATAAACTACCAAATAACTCCAATCAGAAAGAACTAGTGAGTCCCATCACTAGACCCCCCACTCCCTACCAGCTAATTAATCTCAAGAAAATTCAATGCACAATCCTGTCTTAAAATGACCTGGTGCAGTAAAAGAGATGCCATGTATCATATTAATATGTTATTGTCAAAAATTAATAAAAGCCAAGGGACTAAGGAAAAAAAAAAAGGTCAACATCGACTCTTTTCTGAATGTACCATTTGCAACATATTGTTTGTTCAAATCTCGAGTACATATTCAAAATATAGCTTAGGACAGTCTGCAGATAACATGTCAAAATATGTAAATAACTACGTTGTATTCTCTTGTTCCGTTTCCCGAAGTGTTAGTGGAGTCCCTCATTTGAAAAATGAACTCAGGCTAAAGAAGAAGCAAAAACAGGAAGGAGCATTTCCCAAGAAGACAGCAACGTTGAAATCTGTATTGGAGAGAATGGTGGTAAATATTTGTTCCTACTAGTTGGATCGATGTGCCAGTAGGTGGTGCTGATGCTCAACCTGTAGGGGGCGAGTCTCTTCTTGCATTCTCAACCATGTAACCAATTAACGCCCTGCTGTCCGGGTAATCAAGTGTTTAAGTCCCTTATTTGCTACCTCTTTTTTTTAATCTGGTGAAAACTCTGTCGGAAAACAGTGTAAAACCGATTCCTACTTCTAGGGGCGTTTTCACGCCATTAAACATATTATTTGACATTAAATTTCAATAAGGCTATCATGTTTTCTTTGTCTAACACTACATGCTATGTATTTAAGTAATTACCTAAAAATGTTTTTTTTAATTACCTGCAACTATAAAGCACTACAATAATAAATCATTGAGGAAATTGATGAGAATATAGATTTAATAGAAGGAGAACAAAAAAGAGGAGGTTAAGGATGTTTATTTATTGAATGAATTCTAGTAGACACACTAAAGGATATTTATCTGTTTCGATAAAAGAAAATCCAAACCTAAATGGTTCAAAAAAGTTGAGAAAGATCTTGAAAGCTTATGCGATCGTGATATAAGGATGGCAAGAACGAAAAAGAAATTAATATATATTTCTGTATGATATATGCTAGTTCGTTTAAAGTCAATATATAATCCATAATTTTATACTCTATTAATACCCAAGTACTTTACCAAGTACTTTTTCTTGGCGTCAAAGATACCCAAGTACACAGAATTTCATTTAACGTTTTAGAGTGAAGTTGTAATTTCTGATTGCTGAGCCCGTTTGGTCTGTTGACGTGAGATGTGCAGTAATTTAACACGCATAAGACAGAATTTTTCCTAGGGGGATATTTAACTTATCAATATCATCTATTTTTTTTTTGTTGAGCGCTTCTAATTCTGTGGGAGTGACTATAGAGATGTCACTGTTGATGATAAGTGAAACAAGTTAATTTAAAATAGAGTAACCTGCAGAGGATACAAAAAAATGATAGTTTTTAAAGTTGATCGTATCTTAAAATTCAATCTTAATTTCCCTGCTATATAGACAGCAACCGCCATTGATGCTGTACCTCACTCCTATTACAGTACTAATAAGAAGATAGATTAGGCACCCTCAGTACGAGCAATCTGGTCTACTATGGCCAAGGTGGTGTCTCAAAGGACCAGCCGAGGAATGTGCTGTGATGAATTTAGACTATCCCAGAGTCCCTTCTTCCAGAAGAATATATGATATCTCTCAATCACGTGAACTAGTAGTAGAGACTGCAAATTGCTACAAAATTAGTTCTTTATGTTATTAAAACAATTATATAAATGTTAATAAAATAACAATTATGGGAATAAATTTAAGAAAGACTAGGTTTGATCAGAAAGAAAGTAAAACTCCATTTGCATTATTAAATCTTTTCAGGAGGACCCAGTCTTTTTTTATTAGAAACAGGTTTTCTGAGTAAACCTTTCTTTTAAAATACCAAAGATAATGATTTTTTATAAGCTTTTAAGATATTATTTTAACAAAAGAAAGTTTTAATAAAAAATTACTAATTATGAATTAAACTGTACTTAAAAATTTATAATTTCTCACTACCACGTCTAGATTTATAGAATTACAAGCATTTTGATCAGGGCACCAATAATTTAGCTATGAAAATGAGTTTTACCACTATCCCCCTTAGTCATGGGTTACACATGGTAGAGACTGTATTCTTTTTATGAAAACGGTTGTGCAGGAAAGTGGTGTGTCCCGAAATCACGTTCAGCCTTGAAGTTTCCTCCAATTAAGAGTACTCTCTTCATAAAAGCTGGTGAGCCCCACGAGGGTCTGTAAACACCACATGATTCATCCGTGACTGTTAAAAGATTTTATAATTTATCGGTTATTTTATAGCAGGATTTGAATGTATAACCTTCAGCATAGCAATTCATAGTAAAGTGCTACGCGCTGAGCTATAAAATGTTATAAAATTCTACACCTATAAGCTATAAAAGGAAAACATACTCAACTAACAGTATAACTTATTCGAATTATTCGATACCCACGTTTGGTAATTGCACTTGTCTTAGCCATGCATCTTATATTATTACTCCATTTCAAAACAATGCCTTACATAGATATTCACTGTTTATATTTTCGGTTATCAGGTAACGCTCTAAACCACTCTAAAGATCATATTATTATTATTATTATTTATTTATTTATTATTATTATACACTATTAGATAAGAATTAAAAAAACTATAAAGATCTTAAATCCTCAGACTGTTTTTCCGCAAGTAATATAATACTCGTGGGATTACAGATAGGTGATCAACCAGGCTCTAGGTTCTACAAGCCATTGTTTCGTAGGTGTAGTTCTGTTGTATACTTTCCAACAACATAGATTCGGTTTGATCCAAACTGATAAATTGGACTACATCCATGGATTATGGCTGGCGCACGAGAACCTATATTTCTTTCCCCGAAACATACTGTACCAAGCCCAAACCTCCGGTTATTCATTTGACATTCCCGAAAACTACTATACTATTCCCGATTAAACTGCACGGAGTAAAGTTATCACTCCTTAGTTTGGTTGTGAGTTATTTCCATTAGATGACGGGGGTGGAATACGAGATTTGAACTCAAAAAGGGTTTGACAAGTGCATTGTCTCACTCGGCCACTTCGTGTATATAGTAGCTCTTAAGATACTCATATGTATCTAAGGATGGCTCAGAGAGAGAGATGATCATGGGTAATAATATAATGAAGCATATTGTTTAATATATTAATTTTGTCGAAACTCATGTTGTAATGCAGAAAATGATGAATAAATAAATACAAATACTTCTTTCTTTTTTAAATACTCGGAAATAGCCTTGTGTAATATTTAGGATTTTCGAATAGTACAGCAGCCTTGTTAAAAGATGGTAACTTCACACCTTTTTTTACTTTGAATGTTGAATGTCAAAAACAGGTTTATTTTATATCTAAAATTTCTTTCATCGTATTTCCATGTTTGAAAGACATTTATAATCCTTCAATAATAGCCATGATAAGAAATGATTATTTCTTCTATTTTATCAACTATTTTATTGTGTTAATATCTTGTAGGTTATTTGTTCAGAAGTAACAAAAAACATCTCCCAGAAGGACCTACCCCGACCTGCATCACTAAGATGTTGAAATAGGTAAAAGAGGTCTGAGGGAACCAACTGTTGTTATCTCCGCGAAGCTAATGGCTAAATGGAACTTAATGGCCGAGGCTAAATTACTGCCAGCTCTGTCCTCACTCAACCTTCAGAAAAACAAACATTTTCCACTTCTCCGACTATTTTCCTCTAGCCGATTTATACTATTACAGCCAGTTTAAATCATTCCCGTTGTTTAGATATAATTTACGGATAATTTGATTTAAAATAGCTAAATTGAAATTCCCCTGAAAGCAGACACGTCTATCGAATGCAGCTACCACTTATCGAGATTGTACATAATACGATGTCAGACGAGTGAATACTGACAGTAGTCAGTATCATGAAGTTCGTTCGCTTAAAGGATGTTATTATTTGAAGAGAATATCAAAGCTCATTTTGCTGGATCATGTGCAGATGGGAAGGTCATGTGGTCAGAATGGAGGATGAAATAATTAAGAAGAAAATACTAGAAGCTTAGTAGAAAGAGGAAAAGAGGAAGCAGGCGAAAGGATGAGGTGGATAGAGACCCAAGGTGTCCGCAATTGGAAGAGAGAATCTTAGGACAGGGAGGTTTAGAAGAGGATAATTCAGGAGACCAAGGATCATGCTGGACTGCAGCGCAGGGTGGTTCGTTCTTAATAACGTGTAAGTTTATATGTTTTTCATGTGTATACACACATGTACATAAACTGGACTGACTGTCTGATTAAACGTGCGGGAATTAAAGGCGGGTGTCCGTCCTCGTTGCGTTCAGCTTACTATGATGTCTCTAAAATATAGTAATATCGATAGGGCATAGTGAGTATAGAGAAGGCAAAGAAGTCTGTAATATAGCCTGTAGTAGACTAGTCAATATGAGAGCTTTAATCTATAATCTTAGTCCATAGTCGATAGACAATTTGGTTCAAGGAAGATCTCAAAATCATCATGTAAATTTCATTTCATTCGGCAGCAAATATTTTCATCTTACACTTCAAGTCTTTGTTTATTACTTCTTGATGGTTTCATGCTACCATTTTCGTTTCGTCATATCCGGTTCTATGAATTTATATACATGTTAACAAATTAAAGGTTGAAGGTTTTTATTGTTTTCTTAGCCTATCAATCCAAACATATATTATAAAAGACAAGTTTATACTGACTCTATTGAAAAAAAAAACAAATTTATTTTTAAATATTTTATTTGAAAAGAAAAGATATGACCAGGACCTCCCTTGAACCTGGGTTTTCCCCGTGGTGGTGCTTTAACCGTCTCTGCTATCCTGGTTCGCTTCTCGGTCAGCCATATCCCTTCTTTTCACTGATCCTATATCTCCGTGTTCTCGCAGTTTGCGATAATACATGGGGAGCATGTTAATTAAACATTAATTTTAATTTTGGATCTTGTTGACTTACGCCATTAAATATTATTATAATTAATTTTATTGTTATAAGGTATAATTTTTTTAATATTTTTAAATATTTTATTTGAAAAAAATTTAAATATTTTTATTTTAATGAGAAAAGATATGCCCCCGGCCGCAATTCGAACCCGGAACCTCTGTCTCTCCGTGACAGCACTTCAACCATTTGAGCCACCAGGGTCGCCTGCCGGTTTATAATTTTTTTTATAATTATTGGTCAACTGTTTTGATATTTAAATATCTTTATTTTAAAGAGAAAAGATATGCCCCCGGCTGGGATTCGAAAACGGGACCTCTGTCTCTCCGTGTATAATTTTTATTAAAAATATATAAATAGTAATATGACGTAAGTCAAGAACCTAAAATTAAAAGTAATGTTCAAAGAACATTCGTTCTCGTGTATACATCGCGAAAATTGCGAGAACACAGGAACATGGGATCGGATAAGAAAAGATTTGTCCCTTGCCGGCAGGCGACCCTGGTGGCTCAAATGGATAGAGCGCTGTCACGGAGAGACAGAGGTTCCGGGTTCGAATCCCGGCCGGGGGCATATCTTTTCTCTTTAAAATAAAAATATTTAAAAATCAAACAGCTGACCGACTGATTATAATAAATTGTAAACATTTAATTTTTTTGTTATTTAGTTAAATATTTAAAATTTAAAAATATTAAAAAGATTATACCATATAACAATAAAATAAATTATAATAATATTTAATGACGTAAGTCAACAAGATCCAAAAATAAAATTAATGTTTAATTAACATTCTCCCCGTGTATATATAACACGGAGATATAGCATCAGAGAAAAGGAGGGATATGACTGACCGAGAAGCGAACCAGGCTGGCAGAGATGGCTAAGCACCACCCTTTGAGACCCGGGTTTGAGTCCCGGTCCTAGTCATATATTTTCTTTTCCAATAAAATATTCAAAAATATTAAAAAATTATACCATATAACAATAAAATAAAAACAAATTTAAGTGACATGCGGTATATTATTTGTTGAAAAAAAAATGAAGAAATCAATTTTTGTTAATTTTCTTATGTTTAATCTACATTTTTTTAAACAATGATATAGCTGGATGAACAAATAATATAAATTTTTTTTTAAAAATTATGAAATGTTCTTGAATTATTCAGATTATTGAAAATTATAAGTAATACAAAATTCTGATAATTATTTGTTTTAATTGAAAGTTTCGTGTTTATAAATGTAGGTAAATAGATATTTTTAATTATTTTATTTTTTTAGTTATTCTCATACCACTGTGGTTAAAGAATTGTCTATTAATATCAATACATCTTGGAATAACATTTATGCTTCAAATGACGTTGACAAATTGGCTGTAATGGCTAAGTGGACCCGAGACCTCTTAGATTATTTCAAGGAATACTCCCCTCCCCCTCCTTTCCCTTAGCCACCCACCTAGTAATTGGCTAATGGATTCGCTAACGCCATTCGGACGACTTTGTGTCCCAGCGGCCTCAAATTGAGATGGAATTCACCCTGTGTTTTTGCTTAATCGTCCTTCCTTAATGAGACTAATTTCTATTAAACTGGGAACTGAATTTTTCTATAGTCGATATTATTAATATAGAATTTTAATCTCACCGCTTTCGCGAATACGCCATATTGCCATTCCGCGAATAATTAAAGTGCGAGTCTTGTATTTTTTTTTATATTTAAGGATAAATGTTGGTTATGTTATGGTTAGATAAGAACGCTTCTTTAATACCTTTTATTTTAATATTATAATAACATATCTTTACAGGTTCCTTGATAGAATACTATTCCGAGACTACCGTATTGAAGTAGAATCGATCACGAACATTAATCTTTTTATTACTGAGATAACTGGTTACGAAAAATAAGTCGAATCCCAGCAGAAAGTAGAGTACGAAAAGCCATCATTCATATACTGTCGATGACGGAGATAAGTCGAACATTATTTCTTCTTCTCTCACCGGCAACTGCACGTCAGAATTCCCGTTTTTCCTAAGCTTGTGACGATTACATGTACCAGGACCTATCTGACTAAAGAGGACAACAGATCAGTAAAGCATGCACTTTTCCTCTTGTTTGTAAGAAATAAGTTAACCGTCTACCGGCTTTGGAAGCGTCGTCACATTTATTGAAAATGATGTGGTCATCCTCAATGTTGGGGATACTATTCATCAATTTCGCCGCATCTTAACTATTCTCTCATGCACTCTCTGTTTGTCCACTGCCAGGCGAAGATCTCAGAATAATGCTAGGAGGAAATGTGTTTCATTTGCATTGGCACTGGCTTCTCCTATGTGAATGCACAACAACTTTTTCTTATTGCTGCTATAGTCTGTGAATGTTTCCCTGAAACGGTATGCCTCGGAGATTGTTCTGTGATGCTGTGAACTGTTCCATGTCATCTTCTGGTGGCTGCAATATGCCCGTTATCTGGTCTTAATCCCTCATACACTCATTCTATGATTCTCTTTCTTAATCGTCTTTGGCTGGACGCAATTCTTGATAATATTGACAATTTAGACTGCCTGAGATTTACCACTGAGATTCTTATTAAATGCTAATTTTTCCTATTACACATTGTTCTCCTTATAGGGAACGTCATAGGACGGATTCATTGTATTACTGCAGAAGTATTGATTCTTCACATTATGAATTTGCTTACTTATTGTATTGAATAAACCAAAGTTCCTAAACTTTAAATTACTTCCTCTCCTTAAAATTGATAAAGTTTATAGGAAACGGTGCTTTAAATAGAGCCTACTTGGTGCGAGGGCCCGTGACAAAGCTAAGAGATATGAGTGGACAGGAGAAGGGATGATGTGTGGCGCTATGTGAATGGCTGTCTCCGGCGACCAATGGGATCGCTCCTATCTAATTGATGGTCGGCGGTCGCTTTTGGTTTTCCTTCTCGACATTTATAACCCAGAGAAATATACTGCCCCGGTCCTTACCACTATCAGCTTCTAAAGGACTACAACAATCTCCCTCATCTCGGGCCTTATGTTGGGTTCATTGATTTCAGATAAATTAAATTAACATTACTAAATGTCTGTGATCTGTTTTGGATTATAAATAATTGCTTTTACATTTATTTTTTCTACAACTTACATAAATAAAAATGAAGTAGTTAATGGTTTCTTTTAAGTACCTTTAGTTTATTAAAATGTACATTTAAATGAAAATTCCTGATGTTTCGACTAAAAATAACGTATCTTTGATTTATGGACGTATTTTTTTAAATAAAAATTTATGAAAGTCGAATTTTCTTTTTATTCTTAAAAAGATCTATCTTAAAGATAGATCTAGTCAATTTTTATAATATTTACTAGAACGTGAGACATATTAAAAATAGAAGAAAGTTATATTGACTCGCTCTCCGATCTGAAGTGTTTACCAAGAAAATGTGAACCTTAGATTAGTTCATTTATTGACTTATGATCTTTATTGTGAGTTTTGATATGCTTACTAATTTTATTCCTTATTATGTGATTGTAAGGGTATAGTTCCCCCAACATGGATGGCCAGTGACTACGATTCTGCGATTGTTGGTCCTCAGCATTCATGAGTCAAATTATGATATCGTGTATTATTCTGGCAATATTCAGTTGATCACCTGAGGTAATATCTAAAAGCTGCCATACGATCCTTTCAATAATTTTCGTTTTACTACGAGTTGATTTCAAGCGTTATTCAAATCGGACTGTTTAATATATTTACTACTTCCTCCGGTTTGTTTAATCCTAATCAGCTTTTTCTATATTCTACGATTGTGAAAGCTGATTTGGCCAAGGTCACACTCAATCTCCAGGTTTCCCCCAGTTGAGCCAATTTATAGTTGCTGGGTGAGCCCTAAAAGTATATATTAATACTACTGTCTATTTAGTCCTGATGAAAGATTAAATAATTTATCAACCACAGTCGCATTCCAATCTGGGTCCTTCACATAGCAACTCAGCGCCCTACCTCAATGATAATATATATAATATATACATATATATATATATATATATATATATATATATATATATATATATAATATATATATATATATTATATCCTTACAAGTTTTGACTTACTAAGTGTTTTAACAAATACAAGTTTCTAGAAAGCTGGTCTGCTTCCTAGAAACGTCACTGCTGGCTTGTGTTAATTAGATTACCTTGTTAATTATCCTATAGAAGTTGTCGATAGGAGGTTAGTTAGCAAAAGTAGTTAGTGGATCCTTGTGCCATCCTATCTAATCCTTGCACTTAATTCAGTACCTTCCTCTGACAGAAGTTACATTCGTTATATACTGCAATGGCATTAGAGAATAAATAATTGGCATTGGATAATAAATTCTGCTACAGTTTTATATATATATATATATATATATATATATATATATATATATATATATATATATATAGATATATATATATATTATTTTGTGTAAAGGAGATGGTTGGGGGGTGCAGTCAATAAGAACACCGAATAAGTGAAGTACTTATATTATGTGCCGACGTTTCGACCTACAGTGTAGGTCATCTTCAGGGCTAACAGAGAAACAAACAGAACAAAAATGTAAAAACATCAAAGTTGTACAGTAACAATACTAGTGACAAATAATGTAGAAAAATACAATGTGGCAGATATGAAAATAGAAGATAAAGAATATTAAAAAGGAGTCAGATTATAATAAAATAAAGATATAGACAGATTTAAAAATTACTGATAATGAAAAGGCATTAAACTAGTGGTAGATATAATAAAAATCAGATAAAGACAAATATAACAAAATTATTGAAATAGTGACAGATATAATTATAGAAAATGTGATAGAATATAATAAAATTAAGATAAAGACAGATATAACAAAGATATTGATAATGGAAAGAAAATGAAAATAATGGCAGATATCATAAAGTAAGACAGATTTTATAAAATTAAAGAAAATGAGCAGAAATGATAAATAATAAATAAGAAATCCTTTTTAAAAACAATTTCCCTCCCTGTATTGTTAATAAACTCATCCATGACTACTATAACCCCCCCACCCTCACCCGATCACCACATCCACCATCTATCCCTATATATAGATCCTTGCCATATATACCCACCCTCTCTAATTGCATTCAAAAATACTTACGTTCCGTTATCCCCAATTTACGTATTGCCTTCAAATCCCATAACAAACTTTCCCATATCTATACCCGTATCAAAGATCCTATTCCCTTCAAGCTTCGTTCCCATGTCGTTTATCGGATACCTTGTTCTTCTACTAATTGCAACTCTTCCTATATAGGTGAAACCAAAAACTTCCTTAAAGACCGTATTTCTCAACACAAATATGCCATTTCCTCCCATAACCTCACCTCCTCTAAACTTTCCGAACATGCCATTTCTTTAAACCACACCTTTGATTTTGAAAATACGTCTATCCTAGCTACAGCGCATAACCATGACAAACGCATCCTCTCTGAAACCATCCACATAAATTTAGATTCCTCCTCTATCAATCTTAAGTCTGACTCTCATCACCTTTCCTCTACCTACTCCCAAATTTTTAATTTACTCAAAAGACCTTAAATTCCGTTTCTTCGTCATTTACGTTTCTTTTGTTATCACTCGGTTTACATCTCTTTCATTGTTTCAATTTTTTTATTTTTATTGTATTCATAATACATAAAAATATGTATTCATATTATTTTTATCCATCTACTCCCTTTCCCCATCTTTTCCTATTCTCCAGCATGGTTACCTTCTATAGTTAACTTTTGGCCACTAGATTTCGCCTCTATCTCTTAGGTCTTAACGTTCTTTTGCTGGAATCCGATAAATTCCCGTTACTCCGACTTTGATGTTTTCTTTTTTATCACTCTATCGACATTTCTTTCATTGTTTTAATTTTATTTATATTTTTTATCCTTTTTTCCTATACTCCAGTATAGTTTCCTTCTATAGTTAACTTTCCGGCCACTAGATTCCGCCCCCATCTCTTCCCTCGTTCTCAACGGTCAAATTGGCCCAGTACACTCTAGCCGCGATCTGTAACGGCCACGCTTCCCATCATTCGGTATGTCTCCTCTTCATTTCTTCTTTTTATTTATTTTAAACTCTTCTCTTTATCCTTTCTCCAATTTTAATTTTCTTATTTTTTCCCCTTATCATTTTGGCATCCATCATATGTTGGTAATAATGTGTTCATATTTTTAAACACCTATTTTATTTTTCTAATTCATTAATCCCATCTAATTTTTTTCATACATACATTGTAAACTATTGCTACTGTGCTAGCGTTTTCACCTATTTTATCTTTTCATATTCTATTCCTATCTACTATATTTTCAAAACAGTCATTGTACACTGGTGTTATTGTACAATAGTTTTTCTATTATTCACATTTGTTATTGTACATATAGTTCCATACTTTTCTGTAATTTGGTAACATCATTAAGTCCGTTATCATACATTTTACACCTTTATTTTACTAGTTTTTCTGTATTATTCATATTCCAACCTTTCTTTATATGTAAATATCCTCATTTTGTTTCTTTTGTTTAACTCCTCCTTTTGATTTTTCTTTATATTATTATATTGTACTGTACTATCCATTCTGTACATTTATTTTCTATTTTTATTTTATATGCGTTATTTATTATTTATCATTTCTGCTCATTTTCTTTAATTTTATAAAATCTGTCTTACTTTATGATATCTGCCATTATTTTCATTTTCTTTCCATTATCAATATCTTTGTTATATCTGTCTTTATCTTAATTTTATTATATTCTATCACATTTTCTATAATTATATCTGTCACTATTTCAATAATTTTGTTATATTTGTCTTTATCTGATTTTTATTATATCTACCACTAGTTTAATGCCTTTTCATTATCAGTAATTTTTAAATCTGTCTATATCTTTATTTTATTATAATCTGACTCCTTTTTAATATTCTTTATCTTCTATTTTCATATCTGCCACTTTGTATTTTTCTACATTATTTGTCACTAGTATTGTTACTGTACAACTTTGATGTTTTTACATTTTTGTTCTGTTTGTTTCTCTGTTAGCCCTGAAGATGACCTACACTGTAGGTCGAAACGTCGGCACATAATATAAGTACTTCACTTATTCGGTGTTCTTATTGACTGAACCCCCCAACCATCTCCTTTACATAAGATCATCCAGTCAACCATTTTCATCTCATATATATATTATTATATATTAAGAAGGATTTAATTAATCTAACAGATCTTCAACCTAAAACTAAAGACGGGCTTAATCAACTGTTGTGGTAATAACAGCTTAATTTGAACAAAACTTCTTGCAACTTAAGTTTTACGAGATCAAAGTATTAGATTGGAGTTTTACATGTATATATGTAAGACTATTGTGAGAAACGAGGTAATTAACTATTTCCTTAATGTTCAGGATCACCCGAAATCAGTTAATTTTTTTTTTTAAATCCACACGGATTGCGGGTACTGGCAATCTGAAAATTAAGAAGATATTTGAGAGGCTCGAAACAAAAAATCGTCCTCACTCCAGCTTTTTAGTCACCGTTGAGCCGTTTGAACTTTTGTTGATTCTTATTGACCACACCACCGTATTTGCCATCAAAAAATCTACCATTAACCAATATTACCAAATTTTGAGGGAAAACCGAGCTACCTCGTATTTCTTCTGTAGACTTCATATGTTTATCACCATTGATGTAACAGTTTACCTGATATCAATATATTTTAGGTATAACTAAAATACCTGAATCGGTATCACATGGGATCGGTACACGTTAGAGACTGTATTGTTTCTATGCAGGGAGGTGATTTGTCCGAGTTCATACTCAATCACCAAGTTTTTCCCATAATTATTTCTATCCACATTTATTCATCCGTGTGCTAGCAAATTAGATAATTTATCCACGACAGCCGGATTCTAACCCGGAACCTTCAGCGAAGTAACTCAGCTCTCTACACACTGATCTACTCCGCTTCCTAAACTTAACAAGAATCCAAAAATTTAATTTCGAACTATACTTTTGGTCCCTCTGAAAGTAATTTCAAACACAAGATAGACTATAGATAACTATAGATAAATAGATAGGCACTAAAAATCGTGGATCATTAGTTTTAACGTATTTATGTTCTGGATTCACTTATTTTATTTATCTTTCCTAACACATGTAATATTTTAGTAAATGAATCCCTTGAGTAATATCATAAAACAACCGTTTTAATGGATTTAATGGGGAAATATCGTTTATTGTTAATGCATCGTTTTGTTTTATAATTTGTTTTTTGCCATTTAATTTCCAAGCAGTCATAACGGAGTTTTAGGCACTTCCGAAAATGTATTAAATGAAATATTTTTCAAAATAAATCTTTATTATTATTATTATTAATTATTACTTTCTTATCTTCTTTTTATTAGACTGATTAAGTAAAAGTATTCTAGAAGGATTTTTCCGAACACTTGTAATTGCCATTATCCAGCAATGCTCTTTTCTCATGCATTTTATCTAATGCATAATTTCTATTTACGAAAACTCAACATAGCTGGTTTTATCGCTGCTAATCATTCTAAAGTTTAAAAAACTATTATCTTTATTTCATGGGGTTTCTATCCAAAGCGGTTTAAAGGGCCGTGGAATTTACATAACATTCTGGGTTTTACAGAAGACTTAATTGAGTTTCATGCGGTAACCCAACCTTTTTGCTTCTTTATGTGAGTGCTTTCTGTCTTCATACTTTTTATCCCTAATTCTTCCTTTATACATTTTCCCCTCAAGGGTTCTAATTAGTTAAGGAAAGAATCATGAAAATTTTATTCTGTTAAATAGGTAATATATCTGTTTGCGTTTTTCGTATAGCAAAAAAATACAATTTTTCATTTTCATCTCATGTTATTATTTTATTTTGCATATTTATTATTTTTATTTTCACTTCCAGTTTATCAGTTTATTTTTACATCTCCCTCAGGACATATTACACATATGTTTCATCCTTTCTTATTTCCATATTTTCATGTTCTTTCTTAATAACCTCATAGATTGCCCCACATCACATCAAAACATCTAAACATCACAGAAAATATATTTAGATGAGGCATGGGTAGAAGATACATATGTCCAACATGGTGGTAACTATTTCCACATCCAGAAAAATATTTACATCCCATTGTTGTGCTATATGTGACCATCTGAAGCATTATACATACCTAAGTGAGTATGTAGGGGGGCTAGGTAAGATAGATAGAGTAAAATGACGCTTAGGGTTTATTACCTTTAACTTTCAAGTGGGGCAGGTGTTGAGAAGACGCGGTCAACTCGAGATGGAAGGAACAGGATGAAGAATGAAGTCACATGTATAACATAAGTCATATAAAGCGTCCCCTTTTCATTGTGTGTAGGGTATACGTTTTATTAAGTCTATAACCATGATCAGCACCAATAAATATAATGTTATTCAATAATTATTCTTATTTAATAAACAACTGGTTTGTCAACTGCGTTAACCTTTGGAGAAGATTAAATATGTCTCTTATTTATTAATGACCTAAAATTACTATATGTTAAGTATAACGATCTCAGGGTGGAATCCCATTTTATTATTAAATATATCAGTAGTAAATATATTCAGATCAAAGGATCTGACTTTTCCCTGAGATCATAGCTCGGGCAGTAAAGCCAATATAGCAGTTGTTTGAGGTTCCCAGGCTGGTCCATTTTTGGTATTACCCTGCTTGAAAAATAAGCGAAAATGATCTAGCCAGATATTTAATATTTACTATCAGATCGCCATATTTTTTATATTTATTCCCTACCTTTTTCTCCCCTCCTTTTGTTTTTCTATTTCATAACGTTCTGATTGTCACAATAGTTCGCCACCATTCCTCAAAGAACTTTCTCAAAACCACAAATTTTCACATACGCCTTTTATTACTTTGGAAACATTTCCGCAGATCCTCACTTCTGATTCACAACTTATTTTCGATTGTCAACATAAGATAGAAATCGGGATATAAATATTTAATTCTTTGAAATATTAACCTTCTTATTATTTATTTTATTGGATAATTGTCTATAAAAATCTAGTGAAACTCTGATAGTGAAGAAATTAACCATATCACAAACAAAAAATGTTTTTTTTTTTAATTTGAAGTTTCAAATAGGTCGATTTTTTTTAAACCAAGTTTTTGTTTTAATTATTTAATCTAATACTGTAAATTAATTACATAAGAAAATTCAAAGAGAAGTATAATGAGAATAATTGAACACGAATACGCATCAAGTCTGTATATTAATTTATATGATAATACATACTAATAAAAAAAAACGTTTTTCACATTTGATACAAATAAATAATTATAATTTTTTTTGTTTTCAATCTATAACGTTGGCTGAGGATTGATAATTGATATAAAATTAATATATCTGCTAAGACAAAGTCCTATCTACTTTTAAACACAAATTATAAGTGCAATGAAGACAGATGAAATACTGTGAAACAATGTTTTCACTCTTGAAAAGTGGTAATTTTCATTCGTTATTATTATTTAACTCGGTCAGAAATATATAAAATCGGAATACCATCAAGGAGGGAATAATTCATCTTCCAACTTCGGACTAAAGAAGATAAAAAATATGAAAGAATTGAAAGTGAAATGACCTATGACTCTGCGGAAAGACATTACTTTTTAATTTTAGCCAGTGAAGCTAAATATCAGCGTGATAGAATGTAATAAGAGACCCTCATGCTCATGTATATTTCATGATTTATTTAGGTTCGACCGAGATAGCACAAAGTTAATAATGCAGGCCCAGGCCTCCCTTTCTATGAGGAGAAGGAAAGGGGGAACAGGAGGGGGAAAAATCGGGTTAGGGCTTTCACAGCATCAGGTTAACATCGATTTTCCAATCGAGGATTGTCCTGAGCTTCTATTTAAATAATAACTTGATTAAATATTCATTTCTCCTTGTTCCTTTATATGAGAGTTTGTATTTTCGTAACTGTAACCGTGAATATGTATACTTACTTAATAATTACTTAAAATCAAATTAAGGAGAAGGGATCGATGGTATTACGAAAGACAAACAAAAAAATTACTATCGTATATTGAAAAGAACATCAACATATCAAAAATCGAAAAGTGATCTGTTTTTATATCTACTACCGTCAGTTTATATTTTTTTTCTTATTTTTATACCATCCTCCTTGTTTGAGACCAACAACTTATAACAAAATATTATACAGTGAACGTTAAATTTCAATCTTTTTTATTTCTGGACACATCTCAAACATCAGATCTTCAATGACCTGTTTACTATATCTCCATTACTACAAAAATTGTAAATAAATTTACATAATCCTTACATACTTTTAAAAAAATATATATACCTAGAATTCACTGACTTCTAATATCTGCTTTGCATCTTACCTGTTATAATTGAACTTTCTGCTTTTCAAACGTCTAATTCGTCAAATAAATGCTCTCTAATCAATTAGTTATAATTACTGATTTTTACCAATTAGAATTAAATATATGTAGGTATGAGAGGAAAATAGTTGACTGGATGATAAAATGTAGAACAGAGATAGTTGGGGGGTGCAGTAAAAAAACAACACTAAATAAGTACTTGACTTATATTTATGTGCCGACGTTTCGACCTACAGTGTAGGTCATCTTCAGGGCGATTTGGAGAGAGAAGAAGCCGTTGGGTGCACCGGCTAACAATGACATTTATAACAATGACATGTTAACCGGTGCACCCAACGGCTTCTTCTCTCTCCAAATCGCCCTGAAGATGACCTACACTGTAGGTCGAAACGTCGGCACATAAATATAAGTCAAGTACTTCTTTAGTGTTTTTTCGACTGCTCCTCTCAACTATCTCCGTTCTACATAGAATTAAATATATTTTTTTAATATTGTTTAGTGGTTGGTGGTTAAAGTTTCTTACGTTGTATTTTTTTATATTCTGTTAACAAGAGTTTTTTTTTTTTTGTTACTTTATTCCCTCTGTAAGAACTCAATTCATTGAAACTGACTTAAATATAACCTAATTTTTTGTCTGTTCCTCTTGACCATATGTTTCTCTTTGACATGCACACTTTTGTTGTTCTAAAGGGACGCAGTAACAGATTAAAATTATATTCCTATCCATTACATGTCTAAGTAGACAAATGCATATGTTTTGATGAATGAAATAGTGATTTGGTTAATGTCCAATCATTATCCAACGGTAAGCTACAAAGGAAAGCATTATGAAAGTTAAAATCACTGCTCAAGGTATAACTTTTTTTTTCTGCATAAACCACACTTGTTTTCGTTTTTCCAAACATGTGACAGAACTTTATTTACAATTTAAAACTCCCCTTCTCTGATAAATGCAGAAGACATTGTAGACCATGAGCCGGAATTAAATAATTAGTTAGAATGTTTAAAAAATATTTTTTTAGCTTTGTCTTCCACTCCTCGCAGTAGAGAAAAATTTAGATATATCGCATAATCCGGTATTTTTTGTTGTTGAAAGAATTGATGTATATTAATAGTGAGGGGGTGGGGTAGATCAGTGTTAGAGCGTTGAGTTGCTATACTTAAAGTCCTGGTTTCCAGTCAGGTTGTGACAGATTAAGTATTTAATCTATTAGCAATCGTGTTAGATCAGCATACCGCATCCTGGGTATCACTCAGTCTTTATAAAAGTACACACTTCAATCGGGGGAAAGCCTGGATGTTGAGTGTGAGAATTTTTTTTGTTTTTAACATTAAGGAAGTAGTAATATTTTCCTTCATAATTTTATACACTTGTTCTAAAATTCAGGATAATCGATATTTATCTTTCTAGCCATAAATCTTTCTAATTACAAGCTTTTTATTTTTATTAGGGGCAAAATGAAATTACCTTGTAATAATTTCAGAACATTTCACGCTCGGCGTGCGTGTTCTACTGACGTGAGAGATCCCCAGGCATACACCGCCAAGATAAGGAAGAACAATTCTCTGCGATTCCTCTATTTCCCCTGGGACTTCTAAATCTTTCTAAATGCCTCAGAAATATTATACCTATATATAGAGCATACTTATGGCATCAGTTTGCCTTGAACTTTAACAAGTACATGGTACAATAGATGTTTAACGAACATTAGATATAGTATGTGCACTTTTATTATAAATCAAGCTGATGTATGGCTCCGAATTAATTATATTTTAACAAATATGGTGTGCAGAAAAAAAATCTCCTTTATCTAAAGGAGACTTGTGGCATCAGTACACCCAGAACTTAAATAGATGTACTAGTAGATTAGCGAACATTAAAATTAAATAATTTGTCGTATTTAAAGTTAGTGCATTTTGATTTTAAATCAAATCTTAAAACAATATTATGTAAGACTTAAGAATAAACTAGTTACGTTTTAACACGTTGACTGCCGACTGTAGATTTCGTTCTTATCTTGGACGCCAACAACGATTATCCTGGGTTTACTTGCCATTTTTGTGCAGCTACGATTAAACTCGAAATATATCAGTGCTAACATCGATAGATGGCTTCTTGGAAAAGAACAAAAAATCAATGCTGGCTTGCATGAACAGAAAAATTATTAAAAAACGATTACAGGAGCCAACTACGAGATTATTCGTAAGACATTTTTTTTTTAAAAAAACAACACTTTTTTTATGTTTTTGATGATAACTATGCACTAGAATTATAGTTTTTAATAATATAATGTGATTAAATCAAATTGTCACTAAGGCCAGATTTCTGAAAATTGCCGTGGCAGACAACGAACAAAAGAGTAAAATGCAGAAAAAGAAAAGAAATAAGTTACTGTTCATTAGAAGCCCATATTTCTAATATGAAAATGAACTATCGATCAGTATATTATATGTTTAGCACTTTATTATAAAATAAGTTATTTATTTATTATAAAATAAAAACAAACTCTGCGATTATGTCTTCCAATTACAACTAACATTTCGACCAAAACTTTAGTAGCTATGTTCTTCAGAAGTAATGCTTGGGCAGGATACATATTTTATAAATAATAGAAATAAACAAAAATAAATAATAAGATTATAATTTATTTTATTGTTGTATGGTATAATATTTTAAATATTTTATTTGAAAAGAAAAGATATGGCCAGGACCGGGACTCGAATCCGGGTCTCCCACCTCTCCGTGGTGGTGCTTTAACCACCTCAGCTATCCTGTTTCGCTTCTCGATCAGTCATATCCCTTCTTTTCACTGATCCTATAGTGCTGGTCATATCTTTTCTTTTCAAATAAAATATTTAAAAAATGATATCATATAACAATAAAATAAATTATAATAATATTTAATGACTTAGTCAACAAGATCCAAAAATAAAAGTAATGTTCAATTAACATTCACCCCGTGTGAACATCGCAAATTGCGAGAACACGTAGCTATAGGATCATTGAAAAGAAGGGATATGACTGACCGAGAAGCAAACCAGGATGGCTGAGGTGGTTAAGCATCACCACGGACAGGTGGGAGACCCAGGTTCGAATCTCGGTCCTGGTCATATCTTTTCTTTTCAAATAAAATATATAAAAAATAAAAAGATTTTTTGAACTCTTTGCAGTGAAATTAGTGCCTTTGATTTCTGTTTCGGTCTGGACAGTTAATGTGAAATGTGCACCTATTTTCTGTTTATGTGACTTTTTAGTTAAATATTTTGATAACGACTTATTCGGAGAAACGTTGACTGTTTTGTTATTTTTAAGTTTTTAGAGACATCAGATGTTTTTGTTATTTTTCCACTTTAATAAAATCGATAATATAAAATATTCATTATTTATGAAGGATAGAATTTATGCTCTCATTAATAACACTATATTATTATTACTAATAGTACCTCTACTATCCCCCCACCAATTTATCCTTTTCCTGATTCAAAACGTCTTTTCCGAACTAAAATCGCACATTAATCTCGTATCCTCCCTACACAAACATTTAGCACATTATCTTGAACAACACATTTTTCTCCTAAAATGCCGATCTAACTCCCGTTTTCCTGATTTTATAGCTAATGACCTCAATCATGTTACCACATCAAAATCCCTAAATCCCTCATCATGCAACATCTCATTCAAATTTAAAAAAGGCATTTATAATAAATAAGTTAATCTTATTTAGTGTTATTAATGACTGCTCCCCCAGACAAATTGTATCCTTCATGACGATCTTTCAGTCGACCATTTCCCTCTTTAAAATTCATTATTTATATGTTTGCTGCTATCAAAGTACTGCTTGTCTCAGGTGTTACCAAGAGTAATCCATGAGAGTATGTTGATGTTTTTGATTGACATTTTCTGTTGAATGTAGAATTCCCGACGAATAAGTCGAATTTGGTCAAGAGAGAGTTGATGATATTGAAGGAATCGGAATCTTATCATTCTTGTAGTTTTAGTAAATAATTATTCCTTTTCAATCCAATGCCAATTTCAATCAATTATTCATTGCCAAAATTACGCGGTATTGATTAAAGAATTCATTTTATAGATAATTCTACGGTATTAATGTAGTTGGCTGCTGTGGGTTTTGGAATCAAACTGCTGCTTCGCTTCAGGCATTACTTAGAGCAACTCGGGAGAGTACATTGGTTCACATTTTGAAGTGACTTTAGGTCATCAATAATTTTAATTACTAACGATAGTAATGATTATACTTTACTGAGAGATGTATAATTATCAACCTCGCGGTTCATTCAGGATCAATTGACCTTGTTCCACTGTAAACAATTAGAGCTATGCCCTAATCCTTTCCCTATTCCGTTTAAAAAAATTGAAGAAGAAATCCTGGGATCACCTCATTTCTACTATTTCCCCAGTCGGTTTCCCTAAGAGGGGAACCGACAGGGAATATAGTTTATTAGGGAAATGGCGCTTTTGTTAGCATTTGAATTGATTAAGCGGCCGACCTTTCTGGGGAGATATAGCCTTTCCCTTCCCTCGGTAATATATTGGCTATTAGCGATAACAAAAATAACTTCTCTAGGAGAGAGATAATTGAGTGTTCCCGGGAGCACCTTCCAGATTTATGTAAGTCCTGGGAATGGAAAGCCCCGCTAAAGGCTCTGGAAAACCATTTTTCCTTTTGGGAATCTCGGGATAAGAAAAAATTATTGTTACTCCTTAAAACAGCCCGTTCCTGGTGAATCCTATTTTACAAAGGTATCTGTCCGGATCTGCGACATTCAATAGGATTTATCCTTAAGTCGTCCACCGTATAAAACGAGAATATTGAACTTCGTTATTGTATTTTTTATACAAAATGTACATTAGCAATTATTGCATTATATTATATTAAAGATATTTAAAAATTATATTAACTAACAAAAAAATAAATTATAATTATACTCTTACGTTGTCGATGGGTATTCTCTCTCCAAAAATGAAAATAAAATTAACCCTTGTTACTAAAAGCCCAGGTGAAGACCTTATTACAAATCTAAAAGGTTCGTTTCCAATAAATAATATGTAACACAACGTCCTAAAAAAGGTCTTGGTTTCAGTACATTTCTGCCACCAGTATGTCTATACTGTTCCTAGGACAACGGATGTGCATAGAGGTGATTTGTCCAAGATCATGCTCAACTTTCAAGTTTTACCTCAGTTAAGGGTACCCATTTTATTGAGCCTAAGTGGGTATACTTTCAGGTGGGTCTCCAGATCCCTGATTGTTAATCTGTGGCTGTTGACTTAAATGATCTATTTGATAATTTCTAAATAAATAGTTACAAAGATAAATCTTATTAAATGTTTTGTTAATATTTGAGAATTTATCTTGACGTCCCTTTGGATTTCTTCTTCATTTAATAAATTTTAATATATTTTAGAGTTAATCAGTGTTAAAAATGAGAAGAGTTGTTTCACGGTAAAAACCTTTAATAGATTAATATTATTTTTGTCTGTAATATGAGTTAAAAATGATTATTCATTTTTTATTTCATGTTTCTCCATGAATAAGATTATGGTCTTAAAGAAAAGTAGCATCCAATCTTTTTTCTGATGGAACCTATTCCGTTGAGTTAATTTTTATGGTAGATTGAAGTGCATTTCTGCGTCGATATGAATGTAGGCGATGACAAATTTATAATTTGTAACTAAGTCATGATAGTATTAAGTTTCAGCCATCTTATGCATTTAACAATTTCAATTTCTTTGATTAGCTAAACAATTCTTTGTTATGTAAATATGAAAACAAATTTAAACATTATATGTTCAAATGTTCATGCTTACACTTTTATTTAATCAAAACGTCATAAATGTAATTATAGCAAGTTAAATATATTAAATAACAATTATTTGTTTTTATTTTATGATTCCCGATACTATCATTAACTATATCTTTGACTTTTCCAGATTGAGCTCAGCACGTATTCTCCTTTACGATAGGAAGCCCGATACATTACGGAATAAATGTAATTTCGGAAAACAAAGAAATCCCCCTCCAGAAAACGGGAGGCCTAATCCAATATCTATCCCTTGGTACTTTGTGAAGACCATCATTTATTCATTAAGAAGGGGGATAAAGTAGGCCTCTTATCTTGTTCCCTTGTCCTTAGAAGTAGAAGGAAGGACCCGTTGGTGAGAGAGAGGATGAAACTGTCCGTTTCTTTTCTCTTCCAGGCTTCAGATATATCGGCTTGGTAAAGCAGCTTACAGTAAATAATCTGTGAATCATTTATAGTAAATACAGCTTATATTATGAAGTACCATTTATTTATTATTACACAAGCAAAGTTATTTTTCTAGATGTTAATAAGTCAAAGCTAGTTTAGAGATTAATAACAACATGGATTCATGTTTCGATTTTCGTAGGTTTGGTGAGTTTTTAGAAATTCGGTAAAAATATCATGTATATTTCATAGTAACATATTAAAAAAAAATATCCATCGCTACCACAAATTAAGCTTATGTATCCATCTGAGCGCATAATGCAAGTATATTGAAAATTAATAATGGAGGATGGAGATAGTTGGGGGGGTGCAGTAAAAAAAACACCAAATAACTATCTCCATCCTCCATTATATCATCCAGTCAACTATTTTCCTCTCTAACATGAAAATTAGTATTTTCTATTTCTCAGTTCGTCTGTTCTATAAACTCTTGTTCTTTAGTTGTTTTTTAAAACTAATATCCATTTCATACTTTTTAGTTCTGTGATTGTAGTTTTTAGTTTTTTTGTTACGAAGTATACAAAACTTCCCTGTTGATCCAGTTAGTAATCATAAGCTTGTCTCGGAGATTAAGCTTTATATGCCTTAGTGCATAAGTTAACTAAGTACCGATTGGCACAAGCTATTATCGTGTCTTCGGATATGAAAAAATCATTAACTCTGAAGATCCTGATTAAATAAAAGAAACTTGCCTACTTATGTATTGTAATCGGTTCTTGAGAGATGTGGTAAGTTTCAATTTTTATTTACTGTTCAGAACTGGCCAAATATATACATACAGGCGATTTATGCGTGTTTTAAAAAAGATTTAAATAATCCTAGTCAGTTTTAGTAACGATCATACGTGGTATTCGGAGACCAACTTCATCGTTCTTCATGCATATCACTCGCGAAAAGTGCGTTTTTGGTTCAATCAAGTGAAGAGAAGGTTGGTTTCCCGATGCATGACAGTTGTCAGATTGGATGGTACGATAGACTGACATTGGCTTTGTTGAAATCCTTGGTCAGGGGCGTTCATCAGGTCTAAAGGGTTTACCCCATCAATCCCAAACTGGTCAAAAGTTTAAATGGATGACCGATCAAGCCGTGTTGACCGTTGCTAACATAGGGTTAGGCTATCTTCCTGCGTTTGTTCAAACTATAAGAAAGCTCTAGCTATTGAAATCTGCAACGAATTTCGTATGTATTATTATGTTTTAAATTATCACCATAATTGTTAATCAAGATCATAATTACATGGATAGAAAAAAAAACACAATAATATGATATCGATCCATCGGAATGACAACATTCCAACTGACAAGTACAAGAAAAATGTAGTTACTTTTTTTGTTTGATTTAACGTTACTTTATGCTGCTATAGCTAATCTGGCGATACTATAGCGAGAGTAATAAATTTTGCCTATGCCAGTTATAATTAGGAATGAGATCTTCAATATGTAGCAGTCATCTCACAGGCCCACCACTATTTTACGTTCTCTCTGTGGGATGGATTTTTCTCCCTTTAGAATAGAATCGAATAGAAAAAAAACTTTATTCTGGGACCAAGTACATTTAGAATAACAATCATGAACAAAAAAAAAAAAAAAAAAAACATAATATACATCTGTAGTAATTAAGAGTGACAAAAACATAATAAAAATAGAAATAGGAATGAAAAAATAAAAAGTGCAAAACTTGACATGATTTTAACTATTAATAGATTAATATTAACAAAATAATTATAAACAAAATTAATAAAATATTTAATAACGAAATTACTAAATAAAATAAATGGCATAGTCTATATCTCCTTTGGGAAAAATAAACAATATACGTTGGCAACGAGATCGAATATTCAATACTAATTTATTCAAGCAGAAGAAGCCTGCCTAGAGAGCGTCTTATTGGGGTGTCAAGAGATGTTGGAAAAGAAAAGATTTAAATGAAGCCAGTGAAGAAGCATTGCGGATAAAAGGAGGGATTGAGTTCTACACAGTAGTGGAGCGGGCGAGGAAGGAACGCTCGAATGCTTTGGTTCTGTGGGAAGGAATGTAGAGATCGGAAAGGCGGGATCTTATTTTGTGATGCTGGGCAGATGATTTGAATTGGAAGAGACTGTAGATATATGAAGGGTGTTGCGAGTTAATGGTTTGGTATAGAAAAGCACTAAGGAAATATTGTCTAAGAATGGGAGGGGAGAGCCACTTTAACTCATTCTAGTGATGTGACACCCGGGATCGCCTCGGAGTATGATTAACTTATGCGGAGTACGATTGCTTAAGCGCAGTTTAAGCGTTTTAAGCAGCCCTCAAGCATTTTCGATAGGCCCCCGTATACCACACTACAGTAGTCAAAGTGGGGGAAAGATGAGGGATGATACGAGAAGCTTCCGGGTAGATTGTGTAAGGAGATGCCGAGATCGATAGAATAATAAATAAATAATAAATACTAAATCCTAAGGCCAATAATTAACGCTCGGTTAGTATCAGATTTAAAATAAACAGTCGTCAGTATTTGGTAATTACACAACACAACATTGTTTTCGCAGAATTTTCAGATAAGTTATTCATCATTAAAGGAATAATTAATTTAAAAAAAAGTTAAATGCTTTAATAAATATATTTTACTTTTTTGTTATACAAAGATCGGTGGTATCAGCATCTAGCCTTCGGGTTTGCTAATCCTGTTTTTTATTATTTATTAGTGACCTAAACCGCCTTAAGGTTAAATATAAAACATGTGTGTGTTTTGAACATGTTGTTTATGATTTAATATAATTCAACCTTCAGAATATCTTGAGAAAATTAAGTTCAAATATATTAGAAACTTTATATGAAGTATTGCCCTATTTCAAAGTTTAATCTTGTTTTAACTTCAATCAAAACCTCGCTATAGTTTGGCTCCTTGGTGTAGTGAGAATATATATTCGTGTGCCAAGTTGTTAACTGTATAAATAAAAAACGATTCATAAACTTTTTATTTAGTTGTAGTTGATTTAATATAATATAAAATAATATAAAATAACCTTTTATTTCATCAGCCCAAAATATGAGTAAATCTAAGATTATGGAGAATTAGTGTGATAAAAAATTTTAATTATTTTTACAATATTTGTATAAAATAAATAAATGAAAAACAAATAAATAAATTATAATGGAAACAATGACGGTAAGTAATGCGAATACGAATTCCGAAATTACTTCGTTCATGTACGTTAAATCCACGTCATTCAGGCACGTTGTGCACTAACGGTCGATCCTTCAGCTGAGTCTTGCCAATGCGATTGGAAAAATTTCTCCTCGAATCCCTTCTATTGAAAGATTTACTTTTGATGTTTTTATTTTTTAATGCTTCGAAGTATATGATATATAACGAACATGACGGAGTATATATAATCAATATTGGTAACAAATAAATAAATAGATACAAAAAAAACTGTGTCACTACAACCTAGTGTGAAGGATCTTGTGTCGTATTTCAAGACTGTACTTTTCCTGGTACGACGGTTAGGCAGTACAGTCTTATAACTTCTCCGGAAGATATATGAACCAATAACAGTGAACGGTACGTGGTGATCTCAAGAAAGAATCTTGAGCTCCGCACAAGGTATGGAAAACCAAACCCGGTATCGTTTGCGAAAAAATCCCACCTCAGACGGCTGAAATACGTGGAACGGATGGCAGAAACTAGGTAGCCAAGCCGCCTGGTCTATGGAAGAATTGGAGAAATACGATGTAGAGGAAGGCCATAATGAGATGGTTGGATGATGCCGAGATAGACCTCATGTTCCTTTACAGTAAGGAGACGGAGGGAGTGAGCACAGGTTAGCAACTCAGCACTCAGCATACTGAACAACGCCGCTTCCTAATTAGATAAAATAATAGTAAAATATAAAATTTAAAAAAGGATTAGGGATGATTCATTCTTAAATCTTAAGTACTTATAAAATACAAAAATGCAAATAATATTTTAATATTTTCATGAAATATTGTTTATTTATCTCATAGAAGTGGAGGGGAGGGGGACATTTTTGACATGAATAATTAAACGGAAGATGATAACGCTCTAAAACTTTCCCCTGTAATGGGAATTACCCCTATAAAATCTATGCAGAATCAACTTACATATTTTAATTTTATTAGTACATTATTTTCATAAAAGGTGTGTAATATTGTCAGGATTTTTTACAACATTCACATAAGTGGTAATTCCGACTCGGCAAAGGTCCTGAGTATTCAATGATGGAGGGGATAAGGGCCATCCATTTCCTCTCTACGGAAACAGCAACTAGAAGGGCTCAAGGTTCTGCTTCAACCTACAGCAGTTGCGATTTGACTCATAAATTAACGATGTATTAAGTTAGAAATCTGCGATAATAATTAATCAGAATTTTTATATAAATAGAAAAAAGCACTGAATCTCCTAAAATAAAAACAAAGAGCATAAGATAAATGCTTATGTTATGCTCCGCATTTATATTGAATAAATAATCAATTAAAATATTTAATAAACAATTTAAATGTTCCGAGGATTGCGAATTAATTTGGCGAAAAAATTGAAAGAGGATATAAGGAATAAGTAAACGGATTGAGATGGACAAGGCATTCCGAAAGGAGGAGGGTAGAATAAGGAAGGGTTTATTAAAGAAGCATTTTTATTAGACGGAGTTAGAATATTGATTGGTTTGGTTCCAGCGTTAAAGAAATGAGTGAACAAATAACGACAAAGCCTCAATAACTCCAAGTGGAATAGTAATAATAACTCAGCAGATTCAATGACATCTTATTAAACGCAAAATAAGATGGTTAGATTTCACTTCAAATTTATATGTTTTTCTTACACCAGGTGACCATTTACTAAGGAGGAAGAAATCGAATCTATGAAACTGTTTAAGAAAAATGCTGTATCTTCGAATATGTATTTATTATAATTATAATGCTCCTATTAAAATTTCGAAGTTTTACCAGATTTATAGAGGAATGATTGGGGTCTTTTAGGAAGAAATCTAAGTTAATCAAAATGAGTACTCCAGAGGCTTGGAATCGATGAAGCTAGTTGAGGGGATAAGGTTATTTTTGTTGCCTTTTCTGCATTAGGATACAGATTATTTATCTCGATGTTGAAATATTGCAGTGATATTAAATTATTTAATTAAAATTGAAAAGAAATTGGTTTTTATATCCATTGACAGATGTTATTATTGTTTATTATTATTGACAAATTAAACAATATTAAATTATACATATTCATTTCATGCAGATTGAATGGTAATTCACCAATTTAATTTAATTAACATGTTGTAATTAGCCAGCTCCATTTTTTTTGTTTTATTAGATTTTAGCAAGCTATTATTTTTTAATAATTTTTTCTCTTACTAGATTTTGTTTACCTTTTCTGCTTGAGGATTTGGTTAGCCAATTATTTACTTTAGAAAGATATCTCCTTTACGTCAATTATCAGACAAACAGAAAAAATAAACAGTAGCATTTTATCTGTATCAGATTTAGAACACGAAGGGGGTAGCACTGCTTCAAAAATAACGGTTATGCATTTATGATATTCAGCAAAGATGACGCCCAACAGCCAGGTTATTCATTCCTTTAACTTCAGGCTACTCGCTTTATAGAGCCTGGGTGAACCCATGGAGATAGTCCGAAGATTCCACAGAGTTGGTTCACGACAGTTTGTATAATAAAACATATATATCTACAATATATGATGATATGGTTACAGACGTGTATGATCTTTTTTAATTCATTGATATTTATTGATTTTCGCATTAAGTTTTATATCATGTTCCTAGGAAACCTTTTATAGTCTCTCAAAGTCTATTAAAATGTTTTATACTCCCATTCCCTAGGGCAGTTGCTAGTTTGTTCGGCGATTCTCTGGGAAAGGCATAATACTCTTTATTGCTTTGCCCGTTTTAACTTACAAGAAATAATAGGTTTAAATTTACACTATTCCATACCGACAGGAATCTCTATTCTATTTTAAATTCTAATAGAACTGGTAGGGTGCAATTGTTTGAACTATTATTCTTATAATTGAATTTTTCAAATTAGGCAAAACTTTCTAATTAGGTAACAAAAATGTTCACAGCGTTCTAGAGGATAGGTTATAAAACTAATTTTATCAGACTTAAGATTATAATCAGAAGACATTTTAAAACTATTCAATAAATTCTCTAAATGATAAAAAATTGAGAATATTTGTTAACTAACAATTCCTCGTTGCGGAATGAGTTCTGAAAAAAAAAAATCTGCTTAATTCTTTTTTATTTGTTTAAAATTTAGTTGTAGATTTGACTAAATGAGCCAACGGGAAGCAGGTTTGTTTGATTTATTTTAGCGTTTCCAATAATTTCCTTTCTTATTTTTATTTAGTTTGGTTTATAGTAAGAATGAATTTTAAAAAGACTTCATTCGTTAAACGTTTCTTTCAATTGCAATGGCTATTCGAACGATGCTACAGTGCGATCTGACCCCTGCTACGAGTATCTGACCTCTCACCGGCTCGGAACCACAGTTTTACGTACCATCCGGAGGTCTGCATAACTAGGGATTCTTCACTTCCTTTAAAAAATAAAGCCACTGGCCAGCCTATGAACTAGCGATCTTGTGCATAGTAAATTATTATATTAACCAATACTGTACAAGTAACACAAATTTATATATATATATATATATATATATATATATATATATATATATATATATATATACATATATATATATATATATATATATATATATATATATATATATATATATATATATATATATATATTGTTACGGGCGTACAAAGGAAGGCGGAAGCGGGGGATTAGCGGCTTAACTCCGTCAGCGGGAGACGTTTAAATAAGATTAGGACTGTCGTAGTTATAAATTGTAGTGTAATTTTATAATATTCATAGAAACTATTGTAACTAGTTAAGCTATCTAGAATTAGTAACATCTTATATTATTGTAATAATTAAATAGGAGTTAGGCCTAGATTATAATATTTAGAATATTGTCATTATAAATTTATATTAGTTTAATAATTTAATTGTTAATAGTTTAATTGTATCTTTTTAATCACTTTTGTTAATAAATATTAGTATCTTTAATTAAGGAATTGTTTGATTCATTTTAATACCCAGTAGCCCGTAACAAATTGGTGTCAGAAGTGGGATCTTGTGTAATTGCTATTATTTTGCATTTCGTCTTGTATTTTGTAATTATTGGGCTACTGTATGAAGAATGGCTTCTAAAAGTGTTAAATTGATTGATTTAAAAGTTGCGGATTTGAAACATGAATTGGAGGAACGTGATCTTGATTGTTCCGGAACTAAAAGTGTACTGCAAGAGCGCTTGCGTCAATTTTTTGTAGATTTTGGGGAAAATCCAGATGACGTTCTATTTGAAACAGATTTAAGCAAGTTGTCTGCAACTTTTAAAAATGAATTAGGTACTGTTAAAAATGAGTTAAGCAATGTAGAAAATAAGCTATTTCAAGACTGTACTTTTCCTGGTACGACGGTTAGGCAGTACAGTCTTATAACTTCTCCGGAAGATATATGAACCAATAAGAGTGAACGGTACGTGGTGATCTCAAGAAAGAATCTTGAGCTCCGCACAAGGTATGGAATACCAAACCCGGTATCGTTTGCGAAAAAATCCCACCTCAGACGGCTGGAATACGTGGAACGGATGGCAGAAACTAGGTAGCCAAGCCGCCTGGTCTATGGAAGAATTGGAGAAATACGATGTAGAGGAAGGCCATAATGAGATGGTTGGATGATGCCGAGATAGACCTCATGTTCCTTTACAGTAAGGAGACGGAGGGAGTGAGCACAGGTTAGCAACTCAGCACTCAGCATACTGAACAACGCCGCTTCCTAATTAGATAAAATAATAGTAAAATATAAAATTTAAAAAAGGATTAGGGATGATTCATTCTTAAATCTTAAGTACTTATAAAATACAAAAATACAAATAATATTTTAATATTTTCATGAAATATTGTTTATTTATCTCATAGAAGTGGAGGGGAGGGGGACATTTTTGACATGAATAATTAAACGGAAGATGATAACGCCCTAAAACTTTCCCCTGTAATGGGAATTACCCCTATAAAATCTATGCATAATCAACTTACATATTTTAATTTTATTAGTACATTATTTTCATAAAAGGTGTGTAATATTGTCAGGATTTTTTACAACATTCACATAAGTGGTAATTCCGACTCGGCAAAGGTCCTGAGTATTCAATGATGGAGGGGATAAGGGCCATCCATTTCCTCTCTACGGAAACAGCAACTAGAAGGGCTCAAGGTTCTGCTTCAACCTACAGCAGTTGCGATTTGACTCATAAATTAACGATGTATTAAGTTAGAAATCTGCGATAATAATTAATCAGAATTTTTATATAAATAGAAAAAAGCACTGAATCTCCTAAAATAAAAACAAAGAGCATAAGATAAATGCTTATGTTATGCTCCGCATTTATATTGAATAAATAATCAATTAAAATATTTAATAAACAATTTAAATGTTCCGAGGATTGCGAATTAATTTGGCGAAAAAATTGAAAGAGGATATAAGGAATAAGTAAACGGATTGAGATGGACAAGGCATTCCGAAAGGAGGAGGGTAGAATAAGGAAGGGTTTATTAAAGAAGCATTTTTATTAGACGGAGTTAGAATATTGATTGGTTTGGTTCCAGCGTTAAAGAAATGAGTGAACAAATAACGACAAAGCCTCAATAACTCCAAGTGGAATAGTAATAATAACTCAGCAGATTCAATGACATCTTATTAAACGCAAAATAAGATGGTTAGATTTCACTTCAAATTTATATGTTTTTCTTACACCAGGTGACCATTTACTAAGGAGGAAGAAATCGAATCTATGAAACTGTTTAAGAAAAATGCTGTATCTTCGAATCTGTATTTATTATAATTATAATGCTCCTATTAAAATTTCGAAGTTTTACCAGATTTATAGAGGAATGATTGGGGTCTTTTAGGAAGAAATCTAAGTTAATCAAAATGAGTACTCCAGAGGCTTGGAATCGATGAAGCTAGTTGAGGGGATAAGGTTATTTTTGTTGCCTTTTCTGCATTAGGATACAGATTATTTATCTCGATGTTGAAATATTGCAGTGATATTAAATTATTTAATTAAAATTGAAAATAAATTGGTTTTTATATCCATTGACAGATGTTATTATTGTTTATTATTATTGACAAATTAAACAATATTAAATTATACATATTCATTTCATGCAGATTGAATGGTACTTCACCAATTTAATTTAATTAACATGTTGTAATTAACCAGCTCCATTTTTTTTGTTTTATTAGATTTTAGCAAGCTATTATTTTTTAATATTTTTTTCTCTTACTAGATTTTGTTTGCCTTTTCTGCTTGAGGATTTGGTTAGCCAATTATTTACTTTAGAAAGATTTCTCCTTTACGTCTTGTCAATTATCAGACAAACAGAAAAAATAAATAGTAGCATTTTATCTGTATCAGATTTAGAACACGAAGGGGGTAGCACTGCTTCAAAAATAACGGTTATGCATTTATGATATTCAGCAAAGATGACGCCCAACAGCCAGGTTATTCATTCCTTTAACTTCAGGCTACTCGCTTTATAGAGCCTGGGTGAATCCATGGAGATAGTCTACAGAGTTGGTACACGACAGTTTGTATAATAAAACATATATATCTACAATATATGATGATATGGTTACAGACGTGTATGATCTTTTTTAATTCATTGATATTTATTGATTTTCGCATTAAGTTTTATATCATGTTCCTAGGAAACCTTTTATAGTCTCTCAAAGTCTATTAAAATGTTTTATACTCCCATTCCCTAGGGCAGTTGCTAGTTTGTTCGGCGATTCTCTGGGAAAGGCATAATACTCTTTATTGCTTTGCCCGTTTTAACTTACAAGAAATAATAGGTTTAAATTTACACTATTCCATACCGACAGGAATCTCTATTCTATTTTAAATTCTAATAGAACTAGTAGGGTGCAATTGTTTGAAAAATTATTCTTATAATTGGATTTTTCAAATTAGGCAAAACTTTCTAATTAGGTAACAAAAATGTTCACAGCGTTCTTGAGGATAGGTTATAAAACTAATTTTATCAGACTTAAGATTATAATCGGAAGACATTTTAAAACTATGCAATAAATTCTCTAAATGATAAAAAATTGGAGAATTTTTGTTAACTAACGATTCCTCGTTGCGGAATGAGTTCTGAAAAAAAAATCTGCTTAATTATTTTTTATTTGTTTAAAATTTAGTTTTAGATTTGACTAAATGAGCCAACGGGAAGCAGATTTGTTTGATTTATCTTAGCGTTTCCAATAATTTCCTTTCTTATTTTTATTTAGTTTGTTTTATAGTAAGAATGAATTTTAAAAAGACTTCATTCGTTAAACGTTTCTTTGTATTGCAATGGCTATTCGAACGATGCTACAGTGCGATCTGACCCCTGCTACGAGTATCTGACCTCTCACAGGCTCGGAACCACAATTTTACGTACCATCCGGAGGTCTGCATAACTAGGGATTCTTCACTTCCTTTAAAAAATAAAGCCACTGGCCAGCCTATGAACTAGCGATCTTGTGCATAGTAAATTATTATATTAACCGATACACTACAGGTAACATAAAATTATATATATATATATGTATATATATATATATATATATATATATATATATATATATATATATATATATATATATATATATATATATAAAAGTCGCTGGTTCATTTAAACATGATTATTTTATTTTATTTTTTTATTAATTGTTATAATTTTCAAATATTTTTATTTTGAAGAGAAAAGGTTTGTTCTGATTTCGAATCCCTCTTCAATCGAGAAACAATCAAATTTTTTCTCTTCAAAATAAAAATATGGAAATTTTAGGCTTCGTCAAACACGAGGTGGATTGTGAAAAACATATCGAATTTTTGTACTAAGTTCGTTAGGACTGAAAAGGAGTTCATTCTTGTTTTAATATTATTTGTGCCAGGAAAGCATGCGGTTTGTTTAGTTTTTTTTCGAGATCTTTTTCCGAACCAGGAACTGTTCTGTTGCTGAACTTTCCTAGTTCCTCTTTTTTAATTCTTCAAAATGTATGAAAGTATAATTTTATTTCAGGTAATAATATTTTCAAAAAATAAATATTATTATTGAAATAATCACGATCATCTCTCTTTTGAAATGATTATTTTTTATTTCGAATGTACGTTTCTTCGACTTTACACCTCTTTATGTTTCCTCAGCTCCCGAATCACTTCATTCTTGCTCTACAAGGTTTTTCCTTCCTTTGTTCTGCCATCAACTTCTTTTCAGGTACTCCCTGAAAACTCACAGATCACAGGTTTGTATAAAAGGCCACAGGCCACCAGAAAGGATTCCTTTGAATTTTTTGCAATGATATGTTCTTATATTATATATTAAACCACGTACATATGTATTATTAATGTCATATAGATAGATATTAAAAAGGACAAAAAGGGATGAAAGGTAAATCTCGGATAATCTTGTTTAATCTTTCTTTTTTGTTTTTTTTCTTGGCATAAATTTGATATATGTGACCATAAATTTGTTTCTCTTATATAATTATTGTAAACTTATTTTAATTTTTTTTCTTTCTTTTCTTCTAATATGTTTTTGAAATACTGTTATTGTAGGTAATTCACATTTTTTATTTTTTCATTTTTTTTATTCGTTCTCACTAATTAAATTAATTGTAATAATTAATTAAAAGTAATTATTTAACACTCTAAGATTTAATAGCTTACAATGCCTGTATTGTTATTCTATAGGGACTCGTCCCAGAATAAATAAAGACATTATTATTATTATTATTATTATTATTATTATTATTATATTCAACTATAAGTGTCCTACTATTTTATTAACAATTGGCGTTTTCAATTAGTATGTTAAAGCTGTTCTCGACTTCAAACATTGCTCCCAGTCAAAGTGATCTCCAGTTCATCAAACAAGGGTTGCTTATACCCAAAGTACCTTCTGTTATTGATTGCGTTTCAAACAGATGTTGAACGCTTGGCTGAAAATGAGGCCCGCCGATGCTAAGTGTCTGACACGGAATGTAAATATAAAGCGTAAAGCTAATTCAGAACAATAACGACCCTGAGCGGTCACGAAGCTCGTGTGTTTATTAGCCCAGGATCAGGAACCAAAGCGCTCCCAGGATTGGTTGTTAGCGACACGTCATGGTTCATCCACCCCCTGTGTATGTGGGATCGATTCCCGACGAGTAGGCCGACCACAAAGAAGTCCTTTAAGGTCTTCTCATGGTATTGTGTGGACCGCATCAAAGGAGCGGGATCATAGGAGGGGGAGGTTTTTGGCGAATGAAGAAACACACTCAATGAATACGGCTTATTTTGTATTGGTATATGTTTTAGGCTTTACTCTTAGCGAAATAAAAAAAAATAAAGAACAACAACCATTAAACTATAAAGAAAGCTAACAAAGACTGCTGAGCATTTTATCGTCCGTAAGTTTTCCGTTAGTGAGAGAAATAAAACGAACAATAAATTGAGGTGTTGCGTTATGGATAACTTACTATCTTAAGTACAAAAACATTTTTTTTTCTTTTTTTTTTCATAGAAAATGTAGTAATTAATCATTCCAATAGGATTCTAAAAGAAGTAAGTTAAAATTGGAAGTGTTTTAGATTCTATGAACCATTTTTCTCACTATTTTCCACTTTAAACTTTAATTTTCAGTTGTAAAACCATTTTTTTGCTTCTGCTGTAAACCTACCTTCTCACGACTTACTAATTTTTCATGTCAACATCTCAATTGCTTTATTTTCTTTATAGCACAATTTGAAGGCAATTTTCTTGTTAATATTTTTGAAAAGTTACCCCCATTGTGCCAATAGCCTTTTGCTTTTCAAACTTTGAAGGATGTATGAATATTGAATGGTAGAGTAAATTACACTAGCAGGTGATAAGTTTTCCATTATGATAAATGTTGTCAGTGTTGAATAAAACAAAAAAAAGCAATCCTCGTCTAAGTTAACTATTTTCTTATGTTTCCCCACTCCCAATAAAGAAAACCCACAGTCTGCAGTCCCACAGGGAGGACTGCGTGATCTTACGGGTTTGGGTTTTGGGTGGTAATCTATGGAAGTTTTCTAGCAGTGATGGCATCGGCATCGAACCTCTGGGTCTACCTTTTATTGTTATTATTAGTAGAAGTACAAGAAAAATGTTTGGGGTATTAATGAAGATGGTACCTTTTGCTTAAGTCTGTTGTTCGTCGGTATTACAGTAAAGACTATACTGTTTACTATATTATTTTATATATATATATATATATATATATATATATATTTTGTTATATAGATAGCTACTAGTAACCTCACACTGGCAAATCCTTTGACATTAAGACCGCCATTGTATCAAGGGTTGACTAATGGCGGAGCTGTCACTTATGGTTATCGAGCGTGGGCTGGTCAGGGTGCCCGGCCAACCTATAATTTGTGGATTCATTAGCTAATGAGCTGGTGAGCTATCGGTCACGCTGCACGCTACCTAGAGAAAACTTAATTCCGAAAATTGCTAATTGAAGTATTGTACTCATGAAATGAATTGAGATTAATTAAGGAATAATGTGCTTTTGGTGTTGCGAGGTAATTAAGGAACGCGTACTATTTATAATCTTTTCATAAACTTCGCAAATAAAAGAAGTATTAACCAAAATCAGCTATAATTTTACAAGGACTTGTATGCGTGAAATAGAAAGAAAAAAGTTTACTGCTACATACCATCCTTTTAATTAATTAGTTTGGTTTTAGACATAAGTGTAGCTCAAAGTTCTTTAAGAAATTAAATCATTCTTCACGGTATTAAAGTATACCTACATTTTATATTAAAACAGCGATAGTTCTTTACAAAAAAGACCTGTATAACCTATGAAGGGTCTGGGGTTCAGTACATGGTAGAGACTGAATTGTTTCTTAGACAACGGTTGTGCAAGGAGGTGATTTCGGAGCACGCTCAAAGGCCGGATACCCCCCTTACATTGGGTTCCCAATTTATAGAGACTGAGGTGAGCTCCATGAGTGTCCTAGATCCCATAGCATCTATCTCTGGTCGTTAATAGATTACTCAGCGCTGGATCACTGAGCCTATCCTCTCCCTGGTGATTCATGATTACGTTTTCTTAAATTTGATCACATTTTTCTCAATAATGTATTGATAAATTGATATCAGAAACAAATATGATCTCAATATTAGTCTCAAGGCCGGGCCGAAAATTCAGTTATGAAGTATCAATAGTTCACAGTTTGAGGTCGAGGCTGTTTTTATAGATCTTAAGAAATATTTTAGGAATAAAAAAGTTTTAGAGTCGTTTACGAAAAAAGCTGAGAGAAACCGTCATTGCCGCCAACTCAATCCGCCCATCCGCAATGACACTTAGCCGGGAGTGGCGCTGATATTTTTAATAAGGCCGGGCCTACCTGAGGCTCTCCAGGAAACACTTAAAATGTAAATAGGCGAAATATTAAGCTGATGGGCTCGCTTTCTTTTCCCCTTCCAGACCTTCTTTTAATTTTTCATTAAAAACGTCCCTTGCATGCGTAATTCCCTAAAGGTAGGGTGGGATACAATTGAGGAGGACAGCTGGGCATTAGCGGCCTTTTCCTCGGTTGTTTATCAATTAACATTTGAACTTTTCCCGGCACAAATATTCATCCTTCACCTTATAGAATCATCAGAAAAAGGCATATCCCCATGAATGGGCACTAGTCTTATTCAATTTATCTTCAGAATCTCTAGGGGAGGTTTCCCGATTTTTTCTTTCTTATAATCCACACCATCGAAAAATTTTAATAGCATTTTCCTTCAGCCGTAAATTCAATTAACGTACTCCTCTCTTTAAAAGAGTGCATGTACATAAAATTTAGCCGAAATTACGCTCACAGGAATTTTTCTCCCAATTAAGAATACCAATACTATATCACAATTACTGGGTCAACCCAAGGAGAGGGTCTGTAGATTTTAAAAAATGGATCTACTGCTGTTAAATATTTTAACAAATTATCTGCTACATTATTAGCCAGATTCGAACCTAGAACTTTCATCTAAGCAATCAGCTCTGTTTTGTACTCTTTCTAAGCCACCTGTTATTGTTTTAGATTTGTTTTTGCCGAAATCATATTCAATCGCTAGGTTTTACTCCTGATAAGTATCCACTTTTAAGATACTGGGTAAACCCAAGGAGATGGTCTGCTGATTCCACGGCATCGATCTACGGCTGTTAACAGATAACACATTCTCTCTGCAATAACGGGAAAAATAATTGGTCCTGTGTAAGTATTAACATTTTTTGCATTAAACATTCCTAGGCTCAAAATTGCAATTTTTTTGCGATAGGTAGTATATGGCTCAACCAAGATTTTATTTTTGTAACCATTATCGAAGATTGGACGGTTAAAATAGATGTGTTCTATTTTTTAACTTTGATACAATATAATTAACTTTGGATCTTATTGTAAACAATTAAAAAGAGTTTTGTCGGATACATATAAAACTCTTTTTTTTTATAATTATAAGGGTGAACGGTCTCCGAATTGTTTAAATAATAACAAGAATAGAACGGAATAATAATAATGAAGTATATTATTAATTAATTAAATTATGTAAGGTAACACTATACAATACAAATTAAACACTTGTGTTAGCATCGCTATTTCATATTCGATGCCTGATTACTCAAACTGTGGAACAGGCGAGAAGCATCAGAGCCCCTGAAGCGGTTCATGACTTCAAAGTGACCATCAACGTGCAATAAAATTTTTGTTGATAAGCCTCGGTTTCTTCGTATAATTTAATCTCATTCACCCCATGTATTCTTATTTCTTTTCGTATAAATGGATTTTTCTCCTAATGACCTTTTTTGAAATTTCCTTGGAAACAGTTGAATTTTAATGAGCGAAATCAGTGGATAAGAAATTAACGACTCGCCATGCATTAACGTTCGTTAAACGACTTGCGTTGAAACTTTCGAGGAAACTCATGCAAGTTAATCAATTCCTTAGAAAGGGATTAGCGAGGCTCTAGTCACATAAGATCCAATCAAGGCATAAATAATAAAATGTCGGCACTGCACAAGGCTACGGGCTTTGCTTAGTCTCTTCTTAGCGTGAGGATAAAGCTTTTAAATTCTTTATATCAAGAGTACCTGTTGAACCTTGTTCTGGTTAAAGAATTTATTATAAATTAAGAGGTTGTTAACAATACTACGGAACAAATAGTATAATGTATGTTCGTGCTTTTATATCTAAGTGCATATTTGAAAAGCTCCTATTTAGTGTTTGGCATCTGTTTCTTGCAAGATCTCACATTCGTAAACCATGCTATTATTTATATTAATGAAGCATGAATCTTTACAGTACGTAAATGTTGTCTGCTGGAGTTATGGCATCTGCGATGATAATAAACCTTGAACTTGTTGATCTTTAGTTTTCAAGTGCTCCCTGATTATGTTTACCCTAAAACCTGTTGGAACGTTAAAACAGAGTGTATGTTGAATTTGAATACCGTCGAAGCCATAAAAAGGCCCATTTCTTCGACTGTTGTTCATTAATGTGTGTTTTGCAGGGTTCCTGCTGTTCGTTTTGCTTTAGGCGGAGGAAATTTGTGAAATAATCTCTGAACGAACGACATTGTCTTTTTGTAATATAACCATATAACAACCAAATATACATATAAACAACCAAAGTTACATCATTTTTTTTCCAAGGAGCAATATTAACGTAAATTTCTTGAGATATTGACGATTTACCACTTTATATAGCAAAATATGAAGTGTGCAGAAAATTGTTCAATGTGGAACCGGAAAAGAAATATATCAGCAGCCATTTTCTACCCTTCCGAATTAAAATTCCTAATTTCCTCACGGGGATTATTAAACAATATGAAATGTAAATTGTTGAAAGATAAATAACCAAACGCAGAGGGCGAATCAGCGGTCATGAATATCAAACCGGCCTTAAAATGGTCGGAACCATTTGCTTGGTCAATGTTAATGGTTCGGAAAATGAAGTTTGCCAACAGCGTTTTAAACTTGTTTCCTCTCTGTTATTAAGGGCAACTGTACTCTATCAGCAAAATGGATCACCCCGTCGTGTCCTCAGTATTTAGTCAACTCCATTGGTTTTCAATTCCCTATAATGTCCCCTAACTTGGGTCTTAATACGCTCTGGGGCTAGGAGCTCTCGCAATTGCGGTTTCCAAGTAAACGATCTCTAGTTTGTATTCGTGATTAGTTATTTGTTGTTTCTTATGAAAATTTGTTTGTAACTTACAAAAAGAAAAAGAATAAGCCGAAGTAAATTAGAGTTTTCGGTGTAGGTTCGAGTTTTCCGATATATTATCCGATATATTATCCGATATATTATATCGGATGTTAACTAAAAACTAAGAGCTAATAAAGAACTAGTTACGAAAATCATCAGAAGGCACGTAAAATTGATGTTCCCTTTATGAAGGATATCAAATCAAACTGTTTCAGGCATTATCAAAAGCCCCCCCAGCCAACAAGGTGGCCAAAATTAGTACGACAAAATAAAGAAAAACAAAAATAAAATATGCATATTGTGCATTATTAGATGTAAGTTTTAGCGTTTATATGAAAATTTCAACAAAATAGTGTATCATAACACCCCTTTGTTTACGGAGCATTTATTTTTTAATAATTTCTATAAAGGGCTCGGAAAAAGATATGTAAGTCAAAATAGTATTTGAATTGGAGTTGATATTAATGTAATATTTTAGCACTTAATCGATTTTTAAGTAAGTACAAGCGTAGTTTTTTTATCGATAAAATCGTCTCAGAATATATGCTCACCGTTGCTTTCTATCGATGGAGTTACAATCAACCCGTATCTGTTCAAACGGATTGTTCTGCCAATATAGACAGACATCTATCCTACTAGCAATGAAAAATTTCTCATATTCAAAGCAGCCTTATGAAACTTTTAAAAAAGTAATTCAAGGGTTCTCTAGAAAAAAATTGCACTTTTAAAGAGACCTGAAGAAACTTATTCGTAAAGTTCACCTTATTTTACTTCTGACGAATATTTATACATAAATTAAAGTATGTTTTTACAACTACGTCATGAACTTATAATCTGTTTTTAATCAAAAGACAAAAATAAAAGTAAACTAATACCTTTTTTAGTTAAAAGTGTGTTTTCTTAAGGATTTAAAAAAAAAATTAGTTTTAAATACTCCTTTTTTTATTTATTTATAGAACATTGATATCAATATAAATAAGAAACAAAATAATGTTAGCCTTGAAAAATGTGCTGTAGTGGAACACCGCCCTAGCGTGATCAGTGGCCGTAACCTCCCCCACATAGAAACACACTCTATCCCACTCGCTCATTAGCTTCAATGAAAATAAAAATACTTCAAGTCTATTATCTTCACAGCTCTTCTAATTAATTTATGAGCTGTTGTTATGAATCCAGTCTGGAAAAGTGATTCTATTGAACTAAGTTTTAAATATAAGAAAAAATATAAATATTCATAAAATAGTTTATGAATATTTGGATTGAATTTAGTGATGCGTTAAGTTATTTAAAATATTTAAAAAAAAAATTAAAAAAAATGTACCTCTACAACTCGTAAAGAGTCTTGGGCTCAATATATAGTAGAGACTGTAATGTTTCTTGGAAAACAGTTATGTAGGGAGGTGGTATGTCCTAGACCGCGCTTAACAGCCAGGTTTCCTCCTATTTTATGTACCCATTTTAGAGTTGCTGGATGAGCCCCAGGATCCAAGCCAGAGAGTCCGTCACCGGCTATTATAAAATAAAATCTACTACTAATGAATTTGAACCACTGAGAAACTCCGCTCCTTATTTAAATTTTAAATTTATGTGCTACGAAATTGTTCTTCTCGTTTTCAAAGTAAAAAATAAGTATAATTTTTTATAATTATTGGTCAATTTTTTTATGTGTAAATATTTTTATTTTTAAAGAGAAAAGATAGGCCCTCGGCCGTGATTTGAACCCGGAACCTATATGTCATTTCGTGTCTTGCCGGCGGCCTTGGTGGCTCAAATGGTAGAGCGCTGTCACGGAAAGACAAAAGTTCCGGGTTCGAATCCCGGCCGAGGGCCTTTCTTTTCTCTTTAAAAATAAAAATATTTAAAAAATAAGTACTTTGCATTCAATTTTTTAATTTTTTATTTTATTGGCGTACAACCCATCTGTAGGTCACATCCTCCCGGATTAGCCTCCGCCAGCTGTCCCTATTCTGTTTAGCGGCCACCCAGTTTCGAACGCCAAGTAGGGTCCTTGCATTATGGGCAACTCCATCCTTCCGTCGAAGCTTCGGTCTCCTTCTGGTTCCATGCAGTTCTTCATCCATGGTCTTCCTCGGCATATCTGTATGGGTCATACGAGCCATATAACCAGCCCATCTCAGTCTTCCCAGACGGATGAAGTGGAAAACATTTGCTTCCTTGAACACCTCATACAATTCCCAGTTGGTTCTTCTTCTCCAAACCTGGCCGATGCAGACTCACCCCAACAGCGTGTGAAGAATTGTATATGAATATAAGAAATGAGATGAAGTTAAATAATCTGGTTTTGTACCTTCGACTTGTTTTATTATAATATTTAGTACTCTATGGTATTAATATTGTATGTATTGAATGGCATTATGTTACTATCATTATAAGAATAAACAAAAATTTGTTAATTTTCTTGCTCTTTTTTTCCCAATGTTTTATAATTTATTGAATCCTTGGTAATGATTAAACAAACGTTTGGGGATTTTAATGGAATAGGCTTGGAATAAACCTCGGATCGTTCTGTATTCAGCGGAGTACAAATGCGTATGCTAAATCACTTTCCGGAGGTTTGCAATATTCAATCCAGAAATGAATCGAGAATAATGATGGGGAGATTTTATTTTTGTTTTTGTTTTTTCATTTGTATCACCCTTAACGGTTTATATTAGAGAGAAGTGCTTTCAAAATACAGTATCCTTTGTCAGAAACAAATATAGGGCATGCTAAACAATACTTTTAGTGCGGTAAATAAGTAAATATACATTCAATTCCACCTCTATTTTTTTATTTAATAAATAAAAATATATATTTTATAGATTTCCAACTTGGAAATATACAGAAGCCGAAAGATCCATAAACCGAAATAATAATCAGAAGACAAAGATTCTACGAGGAAATGATAAGAACGTACCAAAGGGAGACTAAACAAGAAAGTCTTGTATAAAATCGTGAATATTAGAGCCTAAGAGGGTATGCAAAACAATTAGAGAGGAAACGGAAAAATAAACATAACAGACAAAAATTCTTAGATAGGGAGCAATACGGACAAAAAATTTAAAGAATTCAAAGTTCTGGTGTAAATAAAAAAAAAACTGTAGAGTACTACTTGGTGGAATAAAAGGAAGCAAAGGCATGTAGAAATGACTACAGTAGGCTAGGCCCTTTGATTAATAAGCATGAACAGAAAAAATACAATATAAATCAGGTCAGAAGGATACATAGTACAAATCATAAAGTATATACGAAAGTGTCCAAAAAATAAATAAAAAAATATATTTCGTTACAAAATACCAAATAACTTCTAATAAAAATGTGAACCAGGATGTAATAACTTCTTTTAAAAACAAAACAAAGCAAGATTCAGCAACAAACTCTATTATTGGCCATAGCGCCTGTCCCATTTAACGAAATAAATAAACTAGCTTAGAGGGCATCTGTTTGGTAAGTGAGGAATTGTTATAAAAGTAGAGATTTAATTGAGTTTAGAGAAGAAGCATGATCGATTTTAGGAGGGATGGAATTCTGATGGAACGTCATGGTGGGGGATTATATGATAAAAAGTATTACATAGGTTTAATCAGAATGTTATTGCTTCGATCCTTTATTCAATAAAGTAATCAGAATGTTATTAAGTTAATCTGTTTCCTCAAAATTGTTAATTGTCCCTTTCTTGGATTCTCATTTTCTCAGATAATGAGACCAAATACATCACATTTCATATAAATAGAGAGAAGACTTAACTAGTAATAGCACTCCACTCCGAGGAACCTAATCTTCAGATTGGAGGATTAATATTCCCAATGCTTTTTAACCTTCCATGAACCACGTGGATAGTTAGGTCTTGCACTGCGTAGGGATCCTGGACCCATAATCATTCTTTGATAATGGCTTTGAAAAATATACAGAGATTTTCTTTTGGTTGGGGTTTATTAAGCCCCACGTGGTGCACGGAAGGTTAATAATATTTCAAAACGGTGAAAACTCTATAATATATTGCATTGTACATTTAATAACATTTAATCTGGATGATAAGGTATCAGTTTTTATGTTTGCGGATGATGCGATATTGCTAAGACGCGAAATCTATACTTCATAATGATATTTTCTTAGTAATATCTTATCCTTTTAGGGGCAGCAACAAAATTTTATTTATCATGAGCACACTCTTGTTTTGCATATATCCTTAAACTTTGTCATCATTATGTTGAGATTTAAATAAATGAAAGGCGTTCATTTTCCTTGACCTACTACTGATGACTATTTTCTTGGCTGATTTCTTCTGCGGACCTGGAGAAACTAGGCCATTGTCTTTTCCAATGCAATGGTTGACATCGACTATTGTGAAATTTTCTTCCTGGCTCTAAAAACGGTTATTTCATGTGTGACAACCGAACATATCTTCTTAAAAAACATAATTAAAATGACTAAACTATGAAATAAATTACTCAATACATTTCATTCTAAGGAAATGACTAAACTGCTTAGAGAAAATCTTTTTGGAAAGCCAAGGATAGCAAAAGCAAGGATTTAAATGACGATGGTGAGGGAGCATGACGGATGATAGGAGGGATTGAGTTCCACCCTTTTGTGGAGCGGGCGAGGAAGGAACGCTCGAATGCTTTGGTTCTGTGGGAACGAATGTAGATTTAGGAAAGGCGAGATCTTGTTTTAAGGTGTTGGACTGAGGATTTGAAGTGGAAGAGACTGTAGATATATGAAGGGTATTGAGAGTTAATAGACTGGTATAAGAATGAACTGAGGACAAATCCTTGACGTATCGAGACGTACCGAGGAGATACTACTTGATGATCCCAATCCTAATTATTCCTCAATAGTAAAAATTCAGGACTCCCAGCTGTACCATCGTTCGATTAGAATAAAGTAACGTTTAAAGGATAAAGCAAAAACAAAGATATATCTAATACATTTTGGATTCTAGTATGTTTTAGGGCCTGTTGACATCAACATGCTCAGGTTTCACTTACCTCAACTATTTGGACCATGTCAGGTTATGCATGAATTTTAAATATGCATTGCCTTTCATTATGATACATCAGATTTTTAGGAAATGAAATTAATGAGAAACATGTAGACAAAATTAAACTAGAAATAGTAAAACATTTATTACAAGCAATTTTCATTAAAAAACAATTTGTAACTAAAATATAATATTTTTTAAAAATTTTAAATGTTTTATTTTAAAGAGAAAAGATTTGCCCGGGCCATATTTTAGTTACAAATCCCTGGGCCTCCAATAGTTGTTGAAGTTCTCTCTATTTTATAAGCACAAACCTCTCTCATATAATTACAATAATCAATTACTGAACAATGAGACATGTTCAGCTGTTTGTGACAGAACTTTATGGGAGTCAGTTCCTCCGACCAGTAATTTATAAAATGGACTATAGTCTCCAAAAGTAATGTACTATTCCTCAACCGCGTATTTACTCGAATACCCAGGCTCTTGTTGTATCCTTTTTTCTGGCATCTCCATCTAATTATGTTCCCCACTTGTAGTTTCATATTATGTCCATTTCCACAACACATTTTCTGCGGAATGACATTCCGCTCCTGAAGAAATATAACAGCTGATTTTTCATCAGTCACCGTGCGAAAAATCGTCTTCAAATTCCAAGTCAGATTTAAAGAAAATAATCAAAAACACATTCACCTTCAACTTCACAGAAACAATAACAAAACACTAGAAAGGTTGCAATAACAGTAGGAGAGGGTTAAGAAAAGTGACAACTGAGAGCGCTGATGTCAACAGGCCCTAAAACATACTAGTACCACATTTTGTGTTAGAATTTCACTGTAAGTGATTAGGAAAGCTATTTATATCTTTCCCTAGAAAATTTCTTTGTTAGATTCCTTCAGTAAACTGCTTAAGTCGTTAGGAAATTCATTTAAAAAATCACGAGATTCCGGTAAAAGTTACTACCTCCCACGGAATTAGCTAAGGGCGAATTGTTCTGGAAGAGATTATATCTGTAAAGTTTAAGATAATGAAGCTTCTTTGGGTGATTATAAGTTGGACGAGGGAGATAAATTAGTGTCCCGGGCAATGACTCCCTAATCCTTTCAACATTATAGGCAGGCGCTTTGTGAGCCAGCAACCTTTTCACTTATCTCTCCAGCTTTAAAAACTTATTTCCGTCATGACTTCTCTGATCACGAAGTTGCTCCCGTTGAAATAAATCTCATCCAACATTTCATTTTATTTTCAACTTTTGTCCCTTAATTTTGTTAATTATTTTCTTGTTAATAATTGTAACTTGAAAATTTATTGAATACATATATTTGTTTCATTACAAGTCACTATATTGTAATGTGCTACAGCTAATCGAATGATACTACAGTGGGGACCCTAAAGTATGCCGATCCAAGTATTATTATGATCCCTACCTGTAACACCACACCTGCTCGGACCGCCCTTTTACTTTCCCTCCAAAAGACGGCACGACTAAGCCTTTTTTACTCCCTTCGAAAATTCCTAAATTCCTCCTAAGCTGTCGGGCTTCGAACCCGCGATCTTGGGCATTGAAGATTGTTTTGCTAACAACTACACCCCGCCTCCCATCATTTTTTAATGTATATATAGTAGCTCTAAAATAATGCAAGATTAGACAGAGGAGAACTGGAGAACAGAAAATACTAATATATGGCAAAGTACGTACAACTAAAAGTATTGATTTTATGACAGATTAGAGTAGTTATTATACTTCTTAATTAATAATGTTAGTCTATAGTATAGTAGCTATTCTATATTCTAAAATTTTAGTAAACGATTTGTGGCAGAATCGGAGATGGAGTTCATGAGATGTGGTGGGCGAAGGGAGTTCACCCTATCCACCTCTATTCGAAATAGTCTAGAAAGAAAGGTGAGCCTAAAATACGAAGATCCATTTTGTTTATGGTTTCTAGAAACACATTCAAGATCTGCAGACCAATTCAGCCTTAAAGGCTTCGACATCTTAAGAACCGACTTGATCCCATCCGAGCTAGCGCGACAGACCGTACTACAGGAGTTGCAGGCCCTATGGGACAATAGCCCTCCAAATAAACTGAAACATATAAAAACTGATGTCAAACCACTGAGCAGCTCCTGTCGTAGCATCCGAAGAGAGGAAGTGGTCCTTATACGACAGGACATACAAGGCTTACCCACGATCACCTTATTACTAAAGAACACCCGACAACATGTGAGAATTACAACGGGAGCTTGTCAATAGCCCATATCTTCGAAGGCGTGTGCCTTTTACAAAGGAACGATGGAAAAAATAAGCCTAATCCATGATATTAGGCAATGGTGAAAAATACTGGATCGTCGCTTTTCTATCAAAAGAAAGATCAATTAAAAATATCTAACTTTAATTATACATTTACATTCTTTTATTCCGGTTTTATAAAAATCGTTACTAAAAAACGATTATACTAAACCAAGGTGTTTATGACCAATCGGTTTTACGCCTCAAATTTGGAACAACCAACCGACCTAAAATACAAAAATAAGTCGGTTCGAACGCAAAACAACAATAATAACTTGATGATAATGCAAAGGTATTCCAACATAGACAGACTAAGCACTGTGAGAACAAACGGCGAGTGAAGTAAGCCAGATAGTGAGGAAGAGATATGGATCCCTTAAGCACAGCCGACCTGCGCAGGTCGTTTACTAAACCATCAGGCTGTAGTTCCTTACAGACTTCTTTGTGTAAATTTATTTCGTTAAACAATAAATATATTTTTTTCTTACATATCAAGTCTCTGTTTGATACCTCTTGAAAAACAAAACCTTAAATCAATACATCGATATCCTGAAATTCTCATACAGCTAAGAGACATGAGTGCTCTATCAAAGGACCTCATGGCGTGAGAAACATGGATGGTGGTAAAGCCACCTTGAGAGAGATATAGGAATTTTCGTAACTTAAAAATCCCAAATCTGGGATTCATTAACATCTAACCATATGCAAAACATTTTGCATTTCTAAATATCAACCTGTATTAAATATCAACCTAATCTGTACATTAGGTTAAAAAAATACATGGATCCCAAAGTTAGGTGGATTTCGAAATGGTGGCAAACACAACTTCGGACTTTAGGACTAAGGTTTTTCATCTTTAATTTTGACAGAGAAAACTTATCAGTTTACCGATATGGAAAAAAATTAATTTAACTGTATGTAGGCGGTGTTTAAAACAATTTTTGGATTATTTTTTTGTTTTTAATAATTCAGATACCGAAAACTGCACAATATAATTAATTAAAATGGAAAAAACTTTCGGCTAATGATTGGATTGGTCTAAAACCTGGAATATCGACGATGTAAAAACCGAAAAAGAGTGCCATGGATGATTCGTCCCTTGGAAGTGAGTAATCAATAAAAAAGAAGATAAAATTGAGTTGTAATGAAATTTAATTTATTTTATATAAATATATGTATAAAGAATAAAGATTGTTAGAGAATAGACAAAATAGGTAAGGTTGCTTTTAAAAATATAGATCAATCCACTTTATAATACGTAAAGTTTGAAGATCGTAAAATGTGAATGCCATTTGGTAACTTTGATGAGCACTTTAAGTAATTGGACTTTTATAATCCTCGCAATGGATGGTTTATGTACCTTTTTATATTCTTCATGTTATATCCATAAGAGATATGATTTATTTTTTCCTTAAGATTTCAAGTAAAAGGTTTAGATTCGGGCATTAGTATATATCACAATATAGAAATGGTTGCTTAAATATTGCTAGAAGTTACACATGAGCTATGAAGAAGAAGTTATATTATTATGTATAATTTATTTATTTTAAATAATATTATTAATCAATATATACTATAAATTCGGTAAATATGATCATAAATTGTACCCTGCTTTATTTTTTCTTTAATTGTGAATTTCCGATATCAATGAAAATTACTTTGGATGCCTTCTTTAGCGCAATGAATACTACGCTTTTATAATTTTCATTTAAATATTCTACCACTGATGTTTTGGGCGGAAATTTCCGGGAATAAAGTAATTATTTCCACCACGAGAAAGTTAAATTGAATGTGATTCTAAACTAATCGAAAAAAATCTCATATTTCACGGCAACTTTTATTTTGTAAATAATTGTGGTTTTGATAAAAGAACCAAAAATACAAACAAACGGATTATTGTATAAATAAAGGGAAAAATTATTACCAAAATTTCAGATGTTTGGGTATAGAGGATGTCAAATGAAACATCAAACTGTGGTGTGTTCAAAGAAAACAATAAAAATGAGAGAGAAAATGTTTCAATTGAATAAGGATATTTATAATAACTACCATAACATATTTATAAAAACAAATCGATATCGATTTAGTATTTATTACTTACATATACATTATATCTATGTAAAGCGAAATTCCGAAGAAATAGTTGTTACCAACTGGATCGGCAAAAATATTTTTATGTGGCGAGTAGTTCATTAGAATTTATAAATACATCATTCCCATGTTCATAGTCACAAAGAAGAAATTCAATATTATCTTAGCAAAAGAAATTAATTTTTTGAGTAATAAGTAAGAAAATAAAAACGGCTAAGTCTTTTTTTATTTGAAACAAAGTAATGGTTCATTAAATCAGTAATTACGCGCGGTTTGGCCCCACTTCTGCGAAATAATGACTACTTCATTATTTATTTTAATAATTTTAACTTTTTTTTTTAGCCTCGGGGGTTAGTATCTGCTGTAATTTATGTAATGGAAACCATTGACTGGAGAATATTAAATCCCTCTTATATTTTCATTACTTATTTTTTAAACTAATGCTTTTATGAAACCCTTAAAGTTTGTTGCTACATATTTTTGTTTGTTCATTAAACACCACTTTATGCTGATATGGCCAATCGAGCAATGCTACAGTGGGTGCTCTAAATTTTGCCTATCCAGGTTTAATTAGGATAGGGATTTTTAACGAGTTCCTGTCATCATACAGGCTCGGAACCCCCGTTTAACGTCCCTTCCGAAGGAGTACCTAAGGATTTTTTACTCCCTTTAAAAAATCCTAGAGCCACCTGCCGGGCTACGAACCCGCGATCTTGGTCTTACTAATTTGTTACGCTAACCACTAGAGCACAGGTCACCCTTTTTTTTGTATTGTTACGGTCGCCGACAGGAGACGGAAGCAAGGGATTAGAGGCTTAAATCCGTCGGCGGAAGAAGTTAAAATAGGAGTTAGGCCTAGATAATAAATAATTAGAATATTGTCATTATAAATTTATATTAGTTTAATAATTTAATTGTTAATAGTCTAATTATTTATTATAACCTAGGCCTATTTAATTATTACAATAATATAAGATATTACTAATTCTAGATAGCTTAACTAGTTACAATAGTTTCTATGAATATTATAAAATTACGCTACAATTTATAACTAATAGTTAACACTTACAGTTCACTAGTCCGACCGACCGTAAGATTCTCCAAGTATGACAAACTGACAAACAGTAACAAACAGAAACAGTTTATTACACTCGCGAGACTGTCACAGTTCACTGATACACTTATTACACTGGTCGGTTTAACACTGACTAGTTTATCACAGTGACACTCACTTATCACAGATCTTCACCGTGCGTGGTCTACTCTCAAACTATGACTGACTCGCTCGAGGCGAGGGAGGTATTTAAATAGGCAAGGCAGAACATTCTAGAACAGTCTCCACTCTTCCGTGTTCTAGAATCTTCTTAATTTCTTTCCGACAAAGCAGAGACGGATCTACTATGCTGAGAAGGTCCTAATCCTATTTTAACTTCTCCCGCCGACGGATTTAAGCCGCTCATCACTTGCTTCCGTCCTCCTGTCGGTGACCGTAACACTATGTTAAAATAGAAGAGAAAAGTAACTTTATTCAGGGACCAGACTCCTTTAGAATAACAAACAGGAACAGAAAAAAAACTTTACATACATCTAAGCAGATGGCTACATAATAAAAATCATAAAGTATTTACAAAAGTGCCAACAAGTAAATGAAAAAAGTATATTTTGTGAAAAAATACTAATTAACTGAAGAACATAAATAACAGAAAATAAAAGGAAGTGCTACGGTAAAGTAACTTCTTGATATAAGGATCTTCTTACAAAAAATAAGACTAAACTACAAAAGTCATTAAATTTAAGCAAAGTACTAACTCTGTTTGAGAAGTGAAGAGATGTTGGAAAAGCAAGGGTTTAAAGGAGTACAGGGAAGACGCATGGCGGATACCAGGATGACAGAGCCATAGATGAAAAACTCAATAACTTGAACAATTCATATCTTAAATGTGTGAAGGTGAACCAAATGAGCTTCTCATTGGCACGTCTTCAAATTCATATTCATTTTATACCACCGTAATGGTTTACACAGTTTTTTTAAATAAATGGTTACTGATACCTGAGTAGGTCTCTTGTCTTTTTAATATTCTCAGAAGATGTTTGGGTAATTGAGAGAATGATATAGTAAAGAGAATGATAGTGAGTGAAGTGTTACACATTAGTTATCATAGATTAGTAATACAGGATTTTACGATTGGAATGTTCATGGCGTCCTAAATATTTAGAATTATAATAATTTTTTACTTAACTTAATTTTCTAAGTTGGATGTTTACTCTATTAAGCCAAAAAAGTATTTGTGTGAACTGGGATAAGATATATTTCAAATAATGTCCTTTTAGGAAAACAAACCAATAAACATGGAAATAGAGGAAGGATACGTTTTAAATAAAGGAGGAGGCATTGAGGTCGTTAAACCTATTACTCTAGTAGACTCGGTGTTCAATATATTTTAGCTTATATTGCAAAAGTTCTTGCGGTTTAGAATCTGTTCACAATCGGGTTCTGAGATTAATTGGTGCCCTTAGCCCCGAAGGTCTGTGCCCTTTGTACCCCATTTGTACTATATTCCAATCCTAATCAATTCTGGGTTAATGGATTTTTTTTGTTTTTGAGTTCTGATTCTTTCGAAGATTGCAAACAAATATTTTCAGATGTACCCCGGATCTTATTCTTTATGCTTATTTTAGTATTATTTTATTTATTTATGTATTAGATCCTTGGTATAATTTTTCTTCTAACTAAACTTCTTTTAAAAATTTAACTACTGAAATTTACAATTGTATTATGGCAATACAACAAGTAAGTATAATGGCAGGAATGATACATACAGACATTGATAAATGCAAGTGGAGAAACTATCCATCACATTTTCAGACGCCTCGGAGGATTATCGGGAATCGAAGTGTGAAACTAGTGCGTTTGAGTGGGAATATGTTCTTCTTGAAAAGATAGATATCGTTTTTGGGCCAAATCAGCAACAAATGGGGCATTATGGTCATTATGGATGACTTTATCCATAGCAAAGTAAGGAGCATTAAGGATTTCACGAAGGATTTTGGATTGTAAGAATTGGATACGAGAGGAATTCGATCGCTTAGTGGACCCCTAAGCTGCATTCCGTAGTCCTAAGCTGTCTTACGATAGTCATGCATATGAGTCCTTTGTAATTAATTGGCAGCGTGTGTAGTAAGTAATAGTCTAAATCTGCGAGCAATTTCTTGTATTTTCAGTTTGGCATGAAGATTCCAAGTTAAACATTTGTCAATATGTAATCCCAGGTATTGGATTTGTTCTACAGGAATAAGTGGGCTATTATTAAAGAATACTGGAGGAATGGAAGTCATTGGTTTCCAAAAAAGGGTAATGGTGATTTTAATGTAAAGGCGATCCAACTAAATAAAGATTATAAACTATCCATATGGTATATGCATTATATTTATGCCATATCTTTTTACACCAATAAAATACCTAAACTGTCTGTTTTTTGTTTCAAGCGGACTTGTGATTATACAATATATTAATCGTAGATGGTGGTTGGTGGAAGTTCTCCTTGGTTAAGTCCGATGGTCTCCAATTAGACCAAAACTTAGACAAAGAATTAGACGGCTCTTTGGACTTGCTGAGATGCGACTTGGGTTTGAACGTTCTACTCGCATTATTTCTTAATCTACAAAAAATTCACAAATGTTTCCTGAATTCATTATGAGGTAAAAGGCACAATATCCAGCGATGAGCTATTCTCCAGTTCTGGATATTATTTTTCAAGTTGAAATGGTCACGAATGTGAACCAGTTGCCAAAAATTGCAAGATTTTCGCTGGAGGACCCAGGAGGAAGTTCAATAGGAAAAGGGGAAGCACACTATTGGTTGTGGAGGGGCCGGTAACTATTGTTCAGGTACTGCGGATTTCTGATCACGAATAAACGCTTTCAACGGTGAGGGGCTTTAAGGCCACACCTTTACTTAATGGATTAATACCATTTACTATTTATAAACATATTCAAAAATATTTTCTTGTTAATTTTGAAATACATATAAGATATAGCTAAATGCTTAATTTAACTGATTTAAAATACAATACAAGCTCAAGTAGTCTTCTTTTGTTGCTCGAAATGTTTTTTATAATTTGGATTGTTATCAGCTGAGTTGTATTTTTTGTTTTTTTTTTAAAGAATCGCGAGACCATTCTTTTCATGATAACAAGATATTTTTCATATCTCACTCAATCTGATGATTGGTTCGTGAGAGCTAAAATAATTGCCGTCTCTCACTACCTCGAATTCCGAAAATAACAGTCACTTGAAAGAAAAAATTAGTACACATTTAATGTTGTGTAATATACATGAATTTCATTTATTCCTGCATTTTATACAAAAGTTAATGATCGGTTATTCTGTTGCCGTGCAATCACTTCAGATGTTTCAATTATTCCTGACGTTTCTGTTAACTGTTCAGTGGAATAATTACTTAATTTTATCACGGAGCTGAAATGTGGCATGCTCTCGCTTGTATACCTATTTATCGTTGCCGGTTGAAACACGCAATAGAAAAAATAATCGTTCTTGTTCTCCTGTGAATGATTTGACATTATAAAAGACAGTACTTATATTTACGAGCAGTCATAAGAAATTAGCGACTAACGGCTCCCATATAAACATATTGAAGTATGATTAACTGTCATTGAAGTTCATACGAAAATTGCAAGCCAAATTGTAAGAAGCATATTTTTTTTCCATTACGTTTTGGATGTTCTTGTTTCAGTTAAGGCGGAACCAGGACGCATACTGCATTATCTTAAACCCAAATGTTTATTATTGATAATTTTTTTACAATATCATATCGTTACTGATCCTTGGCTAAAAGCTAATGAACTATTTATACCGGTTTACTCAATTGAATTATAAGCATGCTAATGGAACACTAAAAGAAGAAGTACGTAAAATACTGAAAAATACGTATTCAGTTATAATTAGTAAGAGCTTAGTATTTGATTGAACGTCTTGGAGCTGCTGCCCGTCTCCAAATGAGTCTGTATGGACTGCTAATGTGTGAAGATCTGCATTTGATCTTCATTGAAAAGAAATGCTTGTGAAATCCGGCTGATACCTAGATTGGTGAAACGTTGACTGATTGGTTATTTTACAGTGTTATAGAGCTTTGAGGCATTGTTCTTTAAAGTATTCCACTATTATTATTGTTGTTATTGAGTAGACTAAACCGGGATAAATAATTCAGCTGCTTTTAGTGGAACTCGAAATAATATTGTAAACAATTTATATTTTATATGACACTAGCTTTTGCCCGCGGCTTCGCTCACATAGAATTTGGACTACCACATAAAGTTTCTTGACAGTGCTTTTTAACAATAATTTAAAATAATAAATAATTTAATTATTTAAATAATTTAATTTTTTTCATTATAGGTTACTCGTACAAAATTTCAAATGTCTAACTTCAAAACTGACGGATTCCATACAACCTTTGAACCCTTATTATATTAAGGGTGAAATTATCCAAATTTCTTTCTTAAATCATACAAAGGAACTATCTGCAAATTTCAAGATGCTAAATTCCTGATTTGCCTTTATTTATGTACTATAATGGATTCTCCACAGTATCTCTAAAACTGTCGGGGGTGGGGAGGGGCTCGTGCCCCCGTGCGCCCCCCTAAATCCGCGCTTGCGGATGTTTCCCATGTGTTATTCTGATGTATAACCTATATTACTGTAAAGTTTCATCCAAATCCGTTCAGTAGTTTTTGCGTGAAAGAGAGACAAACATACAAACTTTCACATTTATAATATTAGTAGTATATCAAATCAAATAGTTTCACTCTTGTTCTTTCTGATATTTTAACAACAATGATCATGTTATTTTCCTTCAATTATGTACTATAATGGATTCTCCACAGTTCCTATAACTGTCGGGGGGGGGAGGCACATGCCCCCGTGCCCCCCCCCCCTAAATCCGCGCTTGCTATAGCCCATGTGTTATTCTGGTGTATAACCTATATTACTGTAAAGTTTCATCCAAATCCGTTCAGTAGTATTTGCGTGAAAGAGAGGCAAACATACAAACTTTCACATTTATAATATTAGTAAGATTATATATGAGTTAAGATACTGTAATTCGCGTCCTTCTTCAGCATCAACCGAGTAATGTCCGACAACTGAAACAAGTTTCAACAGTCCATTATTTAATAATAAATCCTACATCTTACAATGGTCTTCATTATTATAATAATGAGGAAGAAACATTTTTTTTTAGGTATTGTCGGTTTTCATGCAGTTTAAAAACAAAGAATCGACTTGTTAGAAAGTGTTCTATTTGCTGAAATTAGAACGATATAATGTGATTATACAAAGAGTCTTTCAGATTTGAACCATATATATTAACTATTAAATATGGGTTAATGACTATTGACAATTAACTAAAATAGTGACTACTCTCTAATCTGTACGTTCACTTTCCATACTATACATTCCCTATCTCTCAATCAGTCTCACAATATTTTAGAGGTGGAATTCATACATATAAAAGAGGAGAGGAGGTCAAGGAAGTTTACATTGCTAACAACCCGGAAACTATGTCACAATAAAGGAGTCACAGGCCCACGTTACAAACATAGTACTCTATTCCATCGACCATCCGATAACTATATTAATAACGATTGTTCATTAATTTGTTACTGATTGATATATATATATACTAGCTGACCCGGCCACGCGTTCCTGTGGCTGTTGTAATAGTTTTAAAAATAGATTATGTTAAAATTTGAATTTTAAAGAAACAATAAAAGAATGAGAAAAATGAATTAAATAGATTTTACATTTTATACATCTTATACTTAAGTACAGTATATAATAAATAAATAATATACAAAATTCCTGACTGGTAAAATAAAAACATTTAATTAATGAATGAGGTATCTCATGGTTGATTTTTAATTATAACTAATAATATTTTTTAAATTATAACTATTTATTTATAACTATAGGACATGGATGTTCTAGCTCCAAACCGGCAATGGATATTGACTGGCCTTGAGACTTGGTGATGGTCATAGCAATAGCCAAGTCTATATCAAATTGAAGTATTTTATACGGTATTATGGGTTCTGACGGTATTATTACGGTCACAGAAAGACGAGCGCGGGGAATTAGTGATTCCTGGAAGAGAACAAAGCCCCTTGTCGGCAGAGATGAAAGATACCGTTTCCAGAAAGTTCGAGACCGGTCGGTCTTGCTATTTAAAGAGAATCTCGGAGCGAGTACAGGTAGAGTGTTAAAGCACACGGTACAGTTAACATCGGAAACAGTGATAAGCCAGTGTAATAAGTCAGTGACAGTTTGTGAGTGTAATTGTGTGATAGTTTGTTATATTTAGAGATTCTTACGGTCGGTGGACTTTAATTCGTAACTGTAAGTGTTAATTCGTAGCAATTAATTAGTTAAGTAGCAGTTGTAATTTTATGTGCTTTGTACAAGCTTATGTAAATAGTTGAGCTATTTAGTAATAATAATATCGTATATTATTATAATAATTAAATAGAAGTTAGGCCTAGATTATAAATATCTAAAATATTGTTATTGTAAATTTATTTCAGTTAATAATCTATTTGTTAGTAATTTCTTTGTTTAGTTTCTCTGTTATTAATTTAATTGGTAATAGTTTAATTTTATTCTTTTATCACTTTTGTAAACAAATATTAGTGTCATTAATTAAGGAGCGTTTAAGTCATTTTTAATACCCAGTAGCTCGTAACAGTATCATTGGAATACATGGCTACAGGACGACTTCTCCTTTAAAGATTCCATTCAACATTGCCCCTTCAATAACATTCCCGGTGATATTTTTGATTACCAATTTGTCAGGAGTTCTGTAACAAACACTATGACACGACAATTTTATTATTAGATAGAGCTATGATTCCGGTAAATTGTTATATAATTCCAACTTAACTCAGGATCTGTCAAACCTACAGAGCTGCATTTGAGCTCAAGGTGTAGAAATTTCAATCTTCTTTAAAATTTTTTATTTTCTTGTGCTTTTTCCTAAAACGCACCGATTAGGAGACAAAGGCCAAAAACTAAAAAAAATCCGAAAATTTCGAAGTTTTTCGGCCACCATAAGTATTCCCGTCCATTTTTTCGGTTGCAAAGTTGGGTATACACTGTTCAGACGTGCCCTTACTACATATCAAAAATGCAGCATCATCAAGCGTCAATGGCCGACACGTATCACTTAGGGTCATGAAAAATAGTTTACATCCTATTCTCAGACCAACTGAATATGAACACAAAATTTCTTAAGAATCGGTCGAGTCGTTTCGGAGGAGTTCTGTTACAAACACTGTGACACGACAATTTTATATATATTATATATATATATATATATATATATATATATATATATATATATATATATATATATATATGAAATTGCTGATAATGTCATTTACATACCCAGCTTCATATAGGCATAGTTGGGAATGAACTGGCGGATGCTAGAGGTAATGAGGCCGCTCAGAATAATAGTTATGTTCTTAGTTATGAGAAGTATCCAACAAGTTTTATTAGACAAACCCTACACGATCACGCTGTTACAAAATGGGAACGAGATTGGGCTGAAAGTCCAAAAGGGCTGCTGACTAAATAGTACTTTCCTAAAATACATCATAGATTATCTATGAAACATTTTGAAATTAATTATAAGCTAACCCAACTCATTACAGGTCATGGACCATTTAATGAATATTTGTTTAAGCTTAAAATAATAAACAGCCCGAAATGTACTTGCGATGCGGAAATACCCCAATCTCCTGGACACTTGATGTATGATTGCTCTTTGAGGAAACCTCAAGGATCGGCATTGATCAAAGATGTTGTGACGAGTGGAGACATCTGGCCTGCAGACTAGAACACATTGATTTCTCAAAAATACTTATATAGAATTTGTAAAGTTTTTGTATGGTTTCGAGTTGTAGGATTATTAGGTATATAAAGTATCACTGTATGAAATAATCGTTAAGTATTGTGTAAACTTTTGCATATGTTTATTTTATTGCACAATTTATGTACATATTAATGCACGTAGTACCTACCATGTGGTGCGTGCAAGAAATAATAAAAAAAACAAAAAACATACCCTGCTTAATATCTAACTGAATAAAAAATTTAAGATCCGTTAGCAATCCTAACTGAATTATAAGTTAATCAGAAACCGAAGTTGCATGTTAACTAAGCAACCGAGTTACCGACGAATTGCTAACTACCTCCGGTAGGGTAGCAATTACTAGGAGTCCTGGAAGTACCAGAGTACGGTTATCTAACTCATTAGATCCTCCAACGGCAGTGCCATCGGCGCGATATCGGATGACACTACGGTGAGTGCAGCTGCTGGGTGAATCATCAGAAGTGTGCGCGGTAAAAGGATCTGTTCAATAGCTTCAGATATTTCTCTTTAATCAGTCCCAATGTTGTTTTATAACGAAAAAAATGGGTAGCTGTTTTCATTAATGGATCCTTCAAAGGACTAATTAGCTGATTGCTTGAGATAGGAGCGAGCTCTCTTCAACAACGAGATAAAATGCTGTGGAAAACACCGACCCCATTACATTATATAGTATGAAACTAACTCATCCACCAATGTTTTCTATTGCTTTATTTCATTTGGTTATAACACAATTGAGTATGTTTATAGGAATACTCGGGGGAATGATGTGAAACGAATCAATGATAAAAAATAAAATTGTTCCAATACATTCGAGAGATTATCTTGCCACAGAATTAGAAAAAAACAAAACAGCATTAGTAAAAATATTATCGATTTTAATACCGTGAACTCGAATAGTTCATATATCATAAACTTGTCTAATTCGCAGATACATTTGCATTATTTTCAATTTATGCATTACTATATAAATACTACAGCTTTATGAAGTGTAATGGGCTTAGTACATCTTATGGATTGTATTTTTTCCAAATCCACTTTTCATGATAACATAAATTGATAAGAAAGACCAAGATAAAACAATATGTACTTAATAATAAGATCAGCTCAATTTCTACAAGTAAGAACCATTGTTAGACAGTGGTGCTTTAAATTATATTGGGGCCAGACAATGATAACTGAGCATCATATCAAACATAATCAGGCATTGACAAGGAATTAAAAATAGCTCAAATAATTGAGATATGAGTTCCTGCCGATATTGTAAAGAAAACAATAAGCGAAAAAATCGGAAATATCAAGAATTCAGTCTCGTAGAAGTTAAAGTACTACCAATTGTACTTCATACTGATTCCAGAAAAATACGTTACGTCCGTCTACTACCATTGTTTCCCTTAATCCTTATCACTCCAACCCTTGAAATGCATATTATTCAGTAAATCTCAATGATTGTATTTCCTAGTCCTCTTTTCATTATAATATAAATTAGTATTTGGGGTAGATAAAAATATATACATACTCATATAATTATAAATATAGAATGCACATCATGTATGCTTTCACACTTTTATTCAAAAGGGATATAAAAATGATAGTATATTTCAAACCCTAGGAAAAACTAAAACATTAATAGTGACAGTGTTAATTCGGTAATTATATCAAGAGATCACAGATTAATGCGAGGTATGGGACGAGGTCAGTATCTCTAAGTGTAACTGAGCCCAGTTTTTCATTCTCTATGGAGTCCAGATATAGAGGAGACGCCCACAACTCTCTTCACAAGTATCCACCGCGACCCCGTTCAATAAGACGCCCATTTCCTAGAAAAGAAGCGTAGGGAAGGGCCATCGGTTAGGGAGGTTCCTCCTACCGCAGAGGCTGATTGTCCCTCCATCATCCTAACTGCTAGAGTATGCTCTAGCGGCCTGGAGATATAACTCTAAATCAAGAGTTGGCCTGGAATCGTGTTTACATCCGCCCTGGCCAGAACGCCCCTCCCCCCATGTCAAATATTAGCACAGGGTCTTAACACTACTCAATCTCTTATATAAGTGTATATCTCTCTATATCGAGTTTGTGTTGGTTCTGTCTCTTTCTTCCAACCGATGCAAATAGTTAATTCAGATGATTGAACAAATCATAAATCAACGTTAAAATCTTATATACTTATGTACTACAACTATAAAATAACTAACTTAAATAAAAAAAATAATTTCTTAAATAGGGTTAGACAATTTTTTTAAAACAAACGTTTCGACCCACGTTAAAATGATACATGAAAATTGTAAAAAATAAAACAAATAGGTAAAAGAAATTACATAAATAATGCTTTTGGAGAAAACCAGATACAAAAGTGGAGATAATTAAAATTACAAAATAAAATTAAAGTGTTATTTGAATTAATGTAATATGAGTAATAACAATTATGATGGGAAATCATGTAAATAAATTTGAAAACAAAGGGAATAATAAATGAGGATTATCTAATTAATAGTAAAGAAAGTATGTATATATATATATATATATATATATATATATATATATATATATATATATATATATATATATATAAAATATTCTAATAAACGGTTAGTTGAAATGATGATTTTATATGGTGGCTATATATTGTAACCAAAATTACTTTTTTTCTTTTTCTATGAATATCAACTTTAGGGATGAAATAATTCAATATTACTGCTTAATTATTTCTTTCTTTTTTATGTAGAAGATTACTGCGTGAAATTTTAAATTAAGGTTCATACCATAACTGGGCATAATAATCAATCTGAAACCTCCATGCTCTTGTAAGATGGCTGGTTTTGGGTAATACAGCATTAGTAGATATTCTTAAGGGGAGTAGCGGATTGGCTCAGTTGTAGAGCACTGAGTTGTCATGCATAATTTCCTAGATCAAATCCCGCTAGTCTGTTAACAGCTGGAGATGGATCATAAGGAATCTATGATCCTCCTAGGGCTTACCCAGCCTCTAAAAAATGGGTACCCCAAATAAGGGGAAAAATCTGGCGGTTGTGCGTTATCTTGAACAAATCACCACTGCAGAACCGTTGTCCATGAAAGAATACAGTCTCTACCATGTACTGAACGCCAGACCCGTTCACAGGATTTTTTTTGTTTATTCTTAAGATGAAATGAACCCAATACACATCATGGGCAGCAGTGTCACAGGCTATGGGGAGCATTACAAGTGGAGCGTAAACAAATTTGTTGAAACAGATTTAACGTAATGTTTAGCAAATAAAAATGTGTTATCAAATAAGTTCATAAATTTATTTTTATTTTATTATCATGCGATAAACACACCACAATGGGACAAAGCCTGCCTTTATAAAGCGTGTAACATTAATTATGATGAAAACCTGGCATTTCAGCGTGATCTTGCACAAATCATCTCTCTTTATAACCCATGGCGTAGAGATAGTACAACTCAAAAGCCGTTATTGGTTTATAGTTCTAGAGATCTTAATTTATTTATTTTGCCTGATAATATTGTTTATAATGTAATATTGGATGATGATCACCTTGAGACAAAAAATAAAGACATATCTTAATTTTTGCTCATTGACTAATGGTTCGCTAAAACCAATAATTATTTGTCGCAAGATAATATTATCCTGCTATCCTTTATAGATACGATCTAGATGAGAGGCGAAGTTACTGAGAAGACACCCCAAAAACAAAGGCCCCGTAAGTTTGCGATGATAAAACTTGTTGGGAATAAAGTTTTAAACTTTACTTTCAGCGATAGTCCTTGGATGGAGAGGCCGGTTGAACTTTGGGGAAAAAACAGGTGACCCCCGTCAGTGTAACCGGTGACAGCTGTCCCGTGACAGTTCCTTCTCGACCAATCGGGTTCGACCCAGGCAGGAGTATTAGTGCTCAGACAGCTGTGATGCTCGGGCTAAAAGTTTCTAGTTCCCAACCCTGCCCATTGCCCATCTCGTTTATTCCTGTTCATCCAACCCTTACAAATTGGCCATTCTCTTTGTCATTATAGATCAGAAGCATCCTACAATTTAAAACTGTTGCTAAGCATAAATCGGTTGTCGTCTTACCTTCGTTTTATCATGTCTTGGATAATAATAAATAATAACGTTTGGAATAGTCATAATTGGCTTTCGTAATGAATAGGGTAAAGATCTGAAGACATAAGGGCTGGAACGTAGAAGAGAGTCGTTTGATGCTGGTTGTTAGAAAAGGAAAATGTAATTACTAAATTAATTAAAATAATAAATAGTTGGTAGTATAGGCATGGTATAACATAGAAGATATGACGCCTATATTACAAGTGCTAGTAGTTTTAAGGCGCCAGATTTATTTAAATAAATAAAGCGCCAGATACTATTTAAATAAATAAAATAAATTATATCAAATAAAAAAAATAGGCATATTCCAAGATTTTATTTCTTTATTTACAAGTTAAAGTTTCCTTGAAGGTTTCCTATCCCACTTTTCCAGTCATTCATTGAGTTGTCGAACGGTCGATGGCACATAGTAAATTATTTATAAAATAGAGTTTTAAACAACAAGATTCATCACTGCCGTAGTATTTGTCAGCAAGTACACCTCCTTAACCTCCAGATACTAGTTCTCGTCCCTTTGTACGAGCTCTTTAGATAGATAGGTAGAACCCAGGTAGAGAAGATGGTATGACTAGAATGTAGTATCTTAAGAGTACAGTTTAGTATAGTCACTAAACTGTAGTCTACCAACTTGTTTTATATCAGAAAGTTACTCAGTATATCTATGTTATATTGTTCTATGTCATTGTAAATATAATTATTTCTGCAAATCCTCTACTGTTTGTTAACTCTGACATTTTCTTTCAGTGGACGTTAGAGTTCCAATAATGTTAAGATGTTAACCAAGACTATGGAGAGTTCTTCTTTTCCTGATTTATCGGTCATTTTATTTCCTTACCATTACGTTATCATTATCATTAGAAATGTTACAGTAGTGTACTATTTAAGCACTAGGTCGATAATGTATGATTAACTGCAAATTTTAGGTTTTAATGTTTTTATTTAACAAAACCTATCTGCAGTATAGGACGCATAAATAAATCTCAATGCTAATTGTGATTAAGACATCAGTTTTTTCCAGAAAACATTGGTCCTTTCCCAATATAATCAGCTATAGAATAGGAAATCTTAGGATGAAGAAAAAAGATGAATTATTGTCACGGGCTACTGGGTGTGAAAATTAATTAAACTACTCCTGAATTTGAGATACTAATATTTATTAACAAAGTGACATAAAGAATACAATGAAATTATTAAAGTAATATAACTTTACAATAACAATATCCTAACACCTATTTAACTACTACAATAATATAAGATATTACTACTACGAAATAGTTTAACTATTTACATAAATTTGTGCTAATACAATAAAATTTCACTACAATTTACAACTACTAATTAACACTTACAGTTCACTAATTAATGTCGACCGTAATACTCTCCAAATATGACAAACTGACACACAGTAATAAACGGAAACAGATTTTTACACCCACGTACTGTCACGGTTCACTGACACACTTATTACTCACTAGTTCACCACAATGACTGGTTTACTACTGACTACCGCATTCGCAGCGAGTGGCTATTTATATAGGCATGGTCGAACGTTCTAGACGAGCGGGAGTGGGGAAGGCCGTTCTCGGATCTTCCAGAGCCTTCTTAATCTCTCCAGCCGACCGGCTTAAGACGTTGATCCTTCCTCTTCGTCTTTCTCTCACTGACCGTAACATTATTTTATTTTTTAAAATATAATTATTTTATTATGCAGCTGTAGTAGTATAAAGAACTAGATATAAATTGATAACTTGCACACAATTTTCATAAATTTTATAAGGATGTCTTGTAATTTGATACTTTAAGTATTCAATTATTGCTACATTTTAATAGGTTTTTAATGAAGCACTTTGAACCTCTCTGGATAACCGAGCTACCTAAAGACAGGTACCTAGAGCCGGTACATCGGAACTGTTGGAGGAGAGGATGGACAAAGGATAGTGTAACATGATAGATGGGGCTAGGGGAGAGCATAAAAGGCACACCCTTCATATAATACATAAAAGTCAAACTGTAACAGAAAACCGGGGTAAGCAATAAAAAATATATAATATGATATAAAGCAATATAATAAGGGAATATAAAGTAAGTAATTAGGAATAATTGGTTGGTCATGAATAATTGAAATAATAAAATATGAGGCGATACACACTTATGATAAAAAAAGTTTGGATCATGTTTGCGTATCGTTTTGTATTTAATTTGTATCCCGAAACTGTCATATCTCTAACTACCGCGTTGCTTTTTCCGTACTAAATATTGTGTTTAACAATCACAGAAACCGCTGGAATTTCATCTACGAAAAATGAATGAGATAATAATTTACTTCTTAAATGTGTTCTTTGCTTTGCAAAAAAACGTGTACAATAACTCATTACGTTTTTATTACTACTTTTTATAAAATTAAGTATGGTTTGTAAATTAAAATATAAACTTAGCAGCCACTTTATTTCCTTTACTTAGACATTGGATACAGGTCCGTACAGGTTCGTAGGGAGTACATGGTTCTCAGCGATGGCCGAACTATGAACCGATTCATTTCGAACTACTTTTCCAGTCATTAGATCTGTGCCGAGATCGTTCAATATATTTTCAATTGTTACAGTTAACAATCGAATAAATCTCAGGAATTTCTTCTTCTTCAGGAATGAGTGGCTCACGGTCAAAATGATACACCTGGATATCGATAGAAATCATTGAATAAATAAATATTTCAAACTTTGCTGCATTAAAAAAATAATTTATTGTATCACTAAACATTGTAACTAACTAAATATGATTGAATCCCAGAACTTCATTGTACGCCATGAAGCATAACGTTTACTCATTCATTTTATTTTTTTTTCAAATTCTTTGTTCAAATCCTAATGGCCCAACCAAAGAAGGAAATCGTTTCCATAACAAAACGAATAAAAAACTTCAGGCCCTATACGGAGAACCTGACACAATGTTTGGGCCACGTACATAAAATGGATAGAATAAGGCTCCCAAAGCAGATCTTAGAGGGGCGTCCAAATGGAGAAAGAGGAAGAGGCAGGACTAAACTATGGACGATGTAGAGACCTTGGGCTCCTGGGGGTGACCATGTGTAAGAGGGCAAAATTGTTGTGGGTCCTTCATGGTCTCTCAATAGCGCCGAATTAATAACAATAACTTTAGTCATGGTTTTCCCAAAACTAATCTTTCGTAATAAACAAAAGGGGTTTATCATGATGAGTTGCTCAACGTTAGCCAAGACATCTTGTGACGTACGAAGACGATTGGTCATTTAGCAAAAATATCGAAGCCTTGTTCGCCATTACCTGAGGCTTTTAGTAAATTGAAGTTCGCTATTGATAGTCGGTGGTGAGGCATCAAACGCTTCTGTAGGGGGGGAGTGTAGGTATTAGCTTCAACAGGTCCCCCCAGGCCAACTTATAAACTCTAATAAAAGTTTTACTCAATCTCAATATAACTTATACCCAGCCAACTTCCTTCAGTATTATATTTTACTTTTCTTTATCATATTTCCAATATAGTTTCAGTCTAAATAACATCTGAGCAATATTAAAATATCCATTGCAGATATTAAGTTCTAAGTAAAGAATACTTGAAAATTCTTCTAAATATCAATGTTTTGTCTCATCATTGTCTTTCCTCGTGGATTTGTTTTTAGTCGAAAGGTTCTAATTCATCACGGTAAATTTATTTACTCGAATTAAGACCAGAATGCCTTATTTATTACATGTAAACTTTGTTTTATTTAATAGCCTCTCAATCCTAAGACAACTACTTCACCATACAAATTAACTATCACTTCTTAACAAAATTATTACATGCAGGTGTGGGGCTTTTGCAAAAATTCTCACTTACAGAATATTCAAATATTTTAGTCAAAATTCCTTTCATGAATCACTCATTCCCCCTTTAACATAACTAATAAATCATAACACAGAGACATGAGCACATCACTCATGACTGAGACAATTAAGCAACATTAGGAAACATTGTATGATTCAGTTGCTGGACACCTAAACTTGCTGGTACAATCATTAATGACAGACATGTTATCACCGAATCCGACGAGATTCGGTGATAACATGTCTGTCAGTAATGATTGTACCAGCAAGTTTAGGTTCGAAACATTCGATTCGAAACGTCCCCGGAGCAGTATCTAGAGCAGAGATAAACTACGTTAGGAGTGCCTTCAATGAAAGGTTTCACACTTCCACGTGAATTTTTTAGGATAGGTTTTTAAAGTAAGAGCCCAAATACAAAATTTTCCAAATGGCATTTGTAAAATTTATCAATAAATATTTATTAGTATTAATTATAACAGACTTAAATACCTTCTAAAACCATTCCTTTATTTTCGAATGACTAAAATTAAACAACTAATTGTGTGTGCATCACATTTATTATTAATAATATATTTTAGATCAACAGCAGGCTTGACATTTTATCCTTGAGGGAATTATTAAATGGATGTATCTCATTAATATTTGACTTTTGAGCTCTTTAACAAACCATCCTGAGCATGATATGTTGTAAAACCTAAACAACTAACATTTCTTTAAAGCTATCCCAAAATTTGCTAAAAATTATTTAAATTAAAAAAAAAAAAGTATTTTAATACTTATTAACACATCTGTAACCCATGCATGATCTTTACTCATAACAACGTTAATTGTATCATATAAAATTAAAAATGAAATACTTATCAATGCAATAATAAAATGCTTAGCGAACCCGAATGCTCGACGCCAACAAAAAAAATCGTTTAATAACTTCAGTCTCTACAGTCAAAATCCAAATCCGTAATATAACCCTTAATACAATCCTCCCACCTACGCTTAGGACTGCCTCTCGGCAGTTACATTACATTCGTCGCTATGGTGTTACATCCATCATATTTACCGGGTGCATATTCTGCTACCATTAATTACTTAATTGGCACATAACTATTTCTTTCTCCATTTACTTCTTATTTCTTTAATTTATTAGTGATGTTTCGCTTTAAACCGCTCTTCCCATATCGACTTCGCCCCCAACCCTCGGTCCACTATTAAGTGACGCTAACTGGGTTAGAAGTGAACCGCCCTTGTATATTCATCGAATCAGGACCCGCTCAACTTGTCCGCCCTGCTTTGTCAACTCCAGAAGGCTCCATTAGCCCCAGCCGCCTTAGGATGCAGATGGATAACCGAATTACCACGAGCTGGGAGGGCAAGAGGGTCGGGACGTTGCACGTGGTGCTAATGCAGTCACTGATGGGATCATTAGCTTCGGCCTACGGGGTGTGGTCTTCCTCTTTGCCCCGATGTTAATGGCGAAGAATAGGTGATATGGGCGTCTATTTATCCAAAAAAAATTTCGCATTGTTGTAATATTATCGTTACCTTACAACGAACTTTAAAAAAAAAATTATTGGTAAAAATTAACACAGGCTAGAACTACACTATAACTACTATAAACTATAACGTAACTAATCTAATGACTGAATGACTATGATCTACATCTGACAGCGGAATGTATATAAATTACTAAGGAAAGGGGAGAATGCTAATCAAGGAATATACAGTTATGCACCTTTAGTGCAGATACGTTGAAATGGGATTTTAAGTGTGGTTAGTAACGAATTCCTAAAAAGTTATTAAGCGTTGAACATAGTAAACATACCGGAGGAGGTTGGAGGAGTTCATATAAGATGATACGATTTTGGGTTTGAACTCGACGGACAGAAATTTTTAAACGGTAGGTCGATCTTTAAGGTTCTCTTTAAGCATTTTATGTTAATATTTATTAAACTAATAATAGATATAATGACTTCATTACAACAATGAGCCATATGTCGTAGCCTAAATCATACAAGCCCAGCCGCCATTTCTTTTTATAATAGCAGTCTTCCTCTCTAAGTCATCTTGCCGCTATTGCCTCCGGGATCCCGTCTATCCACCTCTTCTCTGGCCGACCTCTCTTCCTTCTTTCCGATGGTACATGTTTCAGTACCCTTGTAGGCCATCGGTCGTCCGCAATCCTCATAACATGGCCAAACCAACTCAGTTTTTTCGTTTCAACTGAGTACAGGATGTTAAGTGGTCTGTTTTCTGCTTTTCTAATTCTGTCATTCGGAACGTGTAGTAGACTTGATATCCTACAACTACAAGAAAATAGTTTTCTTGCCGAGTCAGTTGAAACGGACCAGGTTTCTGAGGCATACAGAGCGGTACTTGTAAGAAATGAGTTAAAGAGTCTCTTTTTTTGTTGATATCATGACGTCCTTACTCCACAGAACAATATTTAAAGTCCTAATTACTTGTCTGCCTCTTATTATCTTTACTTCGATACCTTTTTTTCTGCTGCTCACCTTTTTCTGAAAGCCACCTGCTTAAATATTTAAATTGTTCAGTTCGAGTCAAGTCCCATTTCCCAATAATTAGTGAGGAGGTTTTTGGTTTTACTGATTTCCAGGCTCCCTGCCTTAAACTAATAATCAAATATTTATATAACATAAATTTTTAAAAATAAATTTAGAATACCGCAGCTTAGATCACCAGATTTATATTGATATAAATTAGAATGAGATTGTATTGATTGTCGAAAGCTATGTAATGTTCTCATTGAGAAGGGATTATCAGACCAGGGTTTCAGACCCGGTCTATAGGAAAATATATTTTTCAGATATGCTGCAGTTGTATACAGGATGTCCGATATAGGATACTAAATTCATGGGCTTCAATCACTTCAAAATAAAAAAATTCAAAACGAAAGGAATTGAATCGGCCCACCAGTGACAATCGAGGGACAGAACAATACATTTTTTTTTTAATCGAAGGGTCGATCTGTTGGAAACTCAGCACCGTGATTTTAATCCAATTAAATACTTGTAAGTAGAGGTAGGAAATGTAAATGACCTAAGAGTGTAATGAAAGGACTTTTAGTATTGACAATAATTTAATAGTAACATTATAAGTTTTAAAAACATTTATTAAAAGTATAAGATGGTAAAAACTTGGTAAAAAATATCTTATAAAGGATTTTCCTTAATAAATGTCAATATGTCTAATTGCTTAGAATTTTATTTAAAATACGGTATTTGTTTATGGGAAAGAACCTAACACAGTATTAGCGTGACATGCAAAAACTTCTAAGCACCTGTTTTATATTATGATAGAGTAAGAATTATTTATATATATATATATATATATATATATATATATATATATATATATATATAGTGTAATAGCTCTAGGAGAAAGTCATTTGAGGCTATGCATATTGCGAATTCTTTGGATATATATTACTGTTAATTATAAAACAAATATTAAATATTTAAATAAATATTATTTGATGCATTTTAGAATAGAATAAAATAGAAAAATAATTTTATTCCGAGACAAGGTCCTTTAAGAACAAGGGAGGATTTAAGGGGGGGTGGCACGAGGGCACGTGCCTCCCAGAAGGTTTTTTGTATGCTGTGGAGAATCCATTACAGTACATACTTATAGGCTAATCGCATGTTCATATTTGTTAAAATGAATGAATAAAATAACAGAAGGAACATGAATGAAACTATTGTTTAGATATTTTAATAAACCTTTGAAACCTTTCTATAAATACTACAAGTTTATTTATAATTTATTGTTGTTTTTTTTGCCCGTCTGCCCGTTGTGTCCTCAGAAAAAAATCCTGGATCCGCCCTTGCTCAAGTATAACAGACGTGTACAAAATTTAATAAGATATTAATTGAAAAGATTTTAATAACCCTAATAAACTTTGCTTGTTATTTTTTTGTTCTTCTGCTAGCTGTTATTCGCGTATTACCTTCGCCTTGGAGCAAGGTTGCTGTCTCTATTTGATGAGTCTGTTAGGGCTGTTGATGCGAGGTGTGCTATACATTGTCTTCTTTAATGTGATTTTATTTTGGTTTATGTCCTAATGATACCTAAATTGGCAAACCGTTGACTGGTTAGTTTTCCAGTATTTTTCTGTTACTTTTACGAAGGGTTTATTCCTATTGCAGTCAAATAAATAAAAGAGTTGCAGAGTATCATTGGAATTTTGTTCAATGTAAGATTTTTTCAAAAAGCTATATGAATTCAATTAAAACAACACATTTTTTTTTTTTGTTATCCATAATTGTTCCTATATAGCTCTTCTGCCATTTTCGTTATTAAAAAAGTATATTTAATAATCTAAATAGTTTCTTTAAACATGAGTAACGCCATAAGTCCCTAATTACAGTATACTTATATTGACATTTACACTGTTCGAGTAAATAGAAGATTTAATTGTTTATAAAACCATCAACTTTTAGTATAAAAGATAAGATGCTTACATCACCGATAACTGTTTTATATCGTAATGTTTAGCCTGAAAAAAAAAATGAAAAGATAAGTTGAAGCCTATTGATCTCTCAAAAAAGTGGATGCCCTTGTGGATCGTCTCGGAAAGGTCTTATATGATTTTAAGCGGTATTTCTGGAAGGCCGACTGCTCTGTAGAATATATAAACAGGACTTCGATGCCGGGCTGGGTAATCTAGATGATGTCGTTTCCATTGGTGGTTCTCCTCTCCGCGGCGGTCACCTCAGGGCAGCAGTCGGTCATCGACGTCCACGGTAACGTATCTTGTGCCGTATCTGTGTCTGGTCGTCGTCATGAGTGAGCGTATCTGTGATATCGATGTTTCAGTGAGCCATGGGCTGGATGCGCCGCAGAAGGAGTTCAACTCTTCCCTTACGACGAAGGGCGTCTTCTCCTTGAAAACCATATTTGAGGGCCCGACGTTCTTAGTCACCGTTCCTCCCGGCGCTTACGACTTCAGCCAGGCTCGTGTGGAAGTAAAGCTGACTGCTTACTATGCTGACAGAGGTCTTAGGCAAGTAAATGAGTGTTTTAATTTTATTTTTTCCTCTTCAGTAGAAACTAAATTATCTTACAATTAAAAATTAATTTTTGAAACAGTCAAAGATTCCAAATAGTTTTACATTTGTCACGTTATGTTTTTTTACCGACGTGAACTGATAAATTTTTATTTACTTTTTTGACCCTGATGTATATACCATCTGATTTTTTACGATGAACCCTATTGGCCGCATATTCTGTTTTCCCGTTATTCTCAATTATAAATAACACAGGTCCGCAAAAAAAAACTTTTTTAAAAATTGTTTTGATTTAGTTAACTGATCTTTATGTAGTTATTTGCGGTGATAAAAAAAATTACATTCGTTTTTTTTTCTATCAAGTAAGGCTTGCCTACACAATAAAGTTGAAGTTTTTGGAAAAAGTACAAAAAAAAGGAAAATATTTCATTTGTTTTTTTTATTTTAGCATGAAGTAAAAGCAGAAAAAACAACGATACCTATCTAAAATGAGCATAAAAGTGATGCGCATGAGTTGTAAAGTTATTATAATAGCTTTGTAATAACGTTCTTTTTCCATCAAAGCTTCTTTTGGCACTTTTTCGGCTGTTCTTGTGAATTTTCCCTTTTTAACATCCAAAAGTAGTCTGCCATAATGTTGAGATTCAATCGACCTTGTTATCTGCTCTCCATTTCTTTTAGATCTTGATGGGAACGTTCTCCTTGTTCCTCACCTACAGCCCCAAGATTTTCTGGGAAGTAGTCCAAATGTGAGTGAAGGAAATGAACTTTGACACTCATATGTTGCAGCCCAACATTTTGTAGTTTTGTAACAATTCAGCAACCAAAGTTTTGTTGTTTGGGCCCTTTTCGTTTTCCAAGGAAGCCTGTTACAACAGGTTTAATTGATTCCAGGCATCGTTTTCTTCCATTTCCATTTTAGTGACAAAGCTTTCATCTTTTAACCCTTTAACTGCTGTGAGTGAAAAGCTTTATGTCTATCACAGCGCTAAGTGGGTCGGCTACCCGTCTACCAGCCTCTGCTACATACTTTTTAAAGGCATCCTATCCTTCATTACGCACCTTTACTACTATCTGTTAACGTATACCATTGTTTCCATCCTCTGGCGGAGTTGGAACCTTTTTTTTTTTTTAATACTAAAACTTATTGCTTAATAATTTAATTTTGATCGAAAATCTTCAAAGCATTTGTGTATGCAAAGGCCAACATTACAATATTGCGTCGTCTATACTCGACTTTAGCAAATATATAGAAAAGCACTGAGACGGCATATATCGTCTTTAGCATATATCGTTCCTTTGCCCGTCCCATTCACTGAGGAAACATGGAAACTTTGCGTAACCACTTTGCTTACCTAGTAACATGGAAATAACTTTCAAATCCCCACAAATGGTCAGAGTAGCCGAGCTCATTAAGAACAAACTCAAGATTTTCGTAGCATTCTTTCAAATGAACAGGGTGTCCAACAGGCACAGAAGCATATCGATTAATATTGTGAAGAAGTACAGCTTTCAAACTCCTTTTTGATGAAACAAATAAGAAATTTTCAGGTGAAATTTGTGACCTTACCTAGGTATGATGGAAATTTTTCACTATTTTTTCCGTAATCAGCACAAAAATAGTGTTAAGCCCACTAGTTAAATATGCTACATTTTTTTTTTATCACAGGCCTGTGTAATTTGTACTTTTCATGCGTTTATTGATGTGGTATTATCATTTCCCCATCAATTTGTAAGAACCATTGGTGTATTAACATTCGGCATGTGCTAATTTTATATATAGATTAGTGTTTTATTTAACTTTAATTCAGTAAAAACCTATATTTTGACTAATAGAGCGTGATAATAATGAGAACAAAATAGTCTCAGAACGTCTCCAAAAAGAAGTTAAAATTATTGCATAATTTTAAATAATTATTTCTAGAAATTGATTGAATACATGGTGTTCAATTCCAATACAAATTTTCTAGAATTAGAGAATTGGACATTGAATAGCTGCCCGAAATTTAAATACTTGGGTACATGGATATCTACAGAAGGTACGTGCGAAGAAGATATTTTACAAAAAGTACAAAAGGGAAAGAAACTGATTGGTTGTTTGAATTCCGTACTGTGGAGTAACGAAATGACAATGAAGGCCAAGAAGCGGATATATAAATCCATTATAGAAGGCACTGTCTTATACGGTTCAGAAACATGGACAATAAAAAAGAATGAAGAAAGAAAACTGCTAGCCTTAGAAATGGACTTCTGGAGAAGAAGTAGCAGGATCTCAAAGCTTGACCACGCCCCGAACGCTGAAATAAGGACAGTTAACCAAGAAAAGACAATGCTTTACTCCATAGAAACCAAACAGCTCAGTTGGTATGGGCATGTCATGAGGATGCGAGCTGACCGATGGCCCAAACGCATGCTTGAGTTCACTCCAGAAGAGAGAAGAAAGAGAGGACGACCAAAGAATGGAGCAATGGATGGAGGCGGTGTATGCAGGGATGGCTGCACGAGGGCTTAGAGAAGGCCAATGGCAGGACAAGAACGAATGGAATACTATTCTTTTTGGAAACGACATATGAACACAATGTTTGTCAATAAAGTCGTTATCTAAAAAAATTTTTAGAAACTCAGGTATATAGTGATTGTTGGATTTAAATGTTTCTTTTTTTTTTTTTTGTAGAGTTTCTTTCGTCAAGACATTAAACATTTACACATTAAAAGTGTTTACTGTTATATGAGTTGAATTCTTGTTTTTTTCAGACTTAAATAGTAATTTTGATTTGTAATAGTCCCATTTTCATTATCAAATCATTTATTTATTTTACATTCGAAGCTTGACATCGTGAAAACATTCTGAATATTTTTTTTATTTACGACTTTATTACAACAATTGTCATATGTCTTAAGCTTGCAATGATTTTTTCCACTTTCCCCGGTCCTGCCAGTCCTTCCTGCAAACCATCGTACCATTTCTTTTCCGGACGTCCTCTTCCTCTCCAGAGAAACATAGTTGATTATTCTCTTGGGACATCGATTTTCTGAAATTGTCATTACATGGCCGTACCTGAAAACAATGGTGACTTCTCATTTTTGTAATTAAAATTCTTTTTTTGTTTTTTCGTAAACTTTATATTGTATTGATTCTTCATTTATTAACATTATTTAATAACATTCTGAATATATTTGTTTAAATGTTGAAAACTTTATTTAATACTCAGCCCTAATAGATCAATTTATATTAACTTGTTTACAATATAAAGTTTATGAAAAAAGAATTTTAATTACAAAAAATGAGAAGTCACCTTTGTTTTCAGGATAGTTTACAGAATCAAAATATTTCTTGTTATTAATTAAATGTTACGCTCCTTTTTCTTCTTTTTTTTAATTAAAAATACAGTGTGCAGAGGTTTTCCTGTTTGAACCTTTCAATATGATCCTAATAATGGTAATAACATTTGTTATATTATGTTGATGTCCTTATCGGTCCTATATATGAACTTTTGATTGAAAAGAATACATTTTGGTTTGATTTGTCGAGTATCTATACATATAAAATGCTTTGTCCTGAATGACTGAGGGATCAACGCACAGCCTAAACCGCTGATCGAGAAACCTGAAGGGTTTGTTCTTTGTATGACGTAGGCATCCGATAAGAAAGGATTTTCCGAAATTCTAATCCCAAGGGGGTGGAATTAGGGGGCAAAGTTTCAATGCATGCACACTTGTTTCTTAATCCCAATATCTACATATTTTCGCTGAACAAAACAAATGATGTAATATAGTTCACTTCTCGCTGCTGCCGTACGACCAGTGAAACGTTATATTAAGTAATCCTTTTCATTAACATTTCATACTAATCCTTTACTTTACTTAAAAGTAAACTTCTGTCCCGTTTGTTAATCAGTGTCAATGTATCTTTCACGACTGTGCTGATCGTCTGTGATGAAATTTGGTATGGATAATCTCAAGCCTGGGGAAGGACATAGGATACTTTTTATCAATACACCACACAGGCGAAGTTTATATAAAACTGTAACCTGATTGACTAACACACCCAGACTAACACACTGAACTTGGCATATTGATATTTGCAGAAAGGTTCCTTGTATAGCTTAAATGAGCACTAAGAAAGGAATTTGGACAATTCCACCCCCAAGGGTTTCCCCCTTAATATATTAGGGGCTCAAAGATTGTATGGTATCTTTCAGTTTTGAAGTTAGACATCTGAAATTTCTGATGTAGGAGTAACTTATGGGGAAAATAATTAAATCATTTATTTAAAATGATCTGTCACGAAACTTTATATGGCAGACCAAATATGGCGAAGCCGTGGGTAAAAGCTAGTGTACAGATATATTTAGGCTAGGTCGCTTTACCTGTGTAGTTACTGGAATAATTCTAAATTTTCAATTGATGGAGATAAATAGTGTGTTAATGGTTCAATAGAGAAAATTGAAAGATAAATAAAAAATATATATTACCTAATGTTCAATAAAAGCATATCATTTGTATAAAGTGTTTAATTATGATTTAGTTGGGACTGTTGTCTCATTGATAGATGCTGGTCGGGGTTTCATCAAGACGGTAATTCAAATTAATAAACAACTACTCTTTCTTAATTACCGTGTAAATGAAGCGATAAAAGCTCATTATGGTATAATATGAAATAATGGTGAGAAAGGTTCTGTGTGTGTATTCGTGCATAAGATTCAGGATAAGAATAAGGATAGTATAAAGAATATTATTTTTAAATAAATGATAATATTTATGTTGTTTTTTTCTTATTGGCTTACCACGTTATTTTAAATGTCCTGTCTTAGCCTTGATCTTTGCCCAGTACTCCTTCATGCGTTGCCTGTGGTGCTCTTTACTTTCTTCCATCCATTTCTTTCCCGTTGTCAGCTTTGCTTTTTGCTGAAAACCCTGATAGGTATTTAGTTTCATCGTGAGACGGTTGTGTTCTTTAATATCTTCACAACTAATGTCCATCTCCTGTCATTTTTTCCCTACTCACAAAGTACTAATAAAGTTCTTTTTCGTTATCGTTTTATATTTCATTCTAAGCAAGTGGCATGAAATACCATTCTCCTTTTCCACATTAGGATACATCAGATATTTTTTATCATGAATATATAGCTCATGATAAACTTTAATACAATATAACGATAACGACATTGTTATGCCGTCGCCTGTATACACCTCTTTCATACTTTGGTCTCCAATTTTTCCACCAGGCCTTTCTCATTCATAGTGAGACATTCCACAACCTACAGTGCTTGTGGTCGAATGACAGTGCAATAAATATATTTATATTATGAACATATGTTTATATACAGAACGTATATGTAGCTGATATGATTACAGTGGGAATCCTAAATTTTGCCTATCCAGTTATAATTAGGATTGGAATCTCTAACAAGAACATGACATCATACAGGCTCCGGACCCTCAGAAGGATTTTTTACTCCCTTTTAAAAAATCCTAGTCGAACTCACGAACTTAGGTATAGTATTTGCAATTTCTGTACAATTATTATATTAGAACCTCGAGTCCAGAAATATTATATTATCATAGATTTTATTAAGAGACTAGTTTTTATTTTTTTGAGTTTTATGTGAAGTTGTGCTGGAGAGGAGCGAAAGTCCATGTGTTGTGTATATAGCTAACATTATAATTATTCTCTACCATGTACTGAACCCCAGACCCGTTCACGGGTTGTAATTGTACAGGTTTTAATATTATTATGTATATTTTGTTTCATTGAAGATCCATCGTTGACTATGCCAACTTCCAGCCTCTACACCAACAGCTGCTGAGCACACCACACACCTCTGGCTTGGCCTACCCGGACATAGGATTCAACAACGAGTACCTTCTCAGTTCAGTGATAAAGGAGATGGTCATCCCGGACGGGTTCAGAACGATAGACATCATCTACGCCGTCAGACGGAACAACACCCATGTCCTGTACCTCGCTCCGACGGACTTTTTCAAACAACAAGGGTTCTCCGAGCTCAAGACGGTGGGCAGGTTCCTCATAGACGCCTATACGGTCGAGCCGGTTTATTCGGATGATCCGAAATTTACCGTCAAACCTAATCCTCTCACCGAGAAGATTAGGCCTGTCGTGAACAAGTGACATTAGGCTGTGAATTTAGGATAAAATTGTTATTTATTAAATTTCGTTTTACGATCTAAACAAGAATTGTTATTTAAAGGGTTAAATATTGAATACCTCATTATAATAAGCAACAAACTCTGTTTACATACACATCGTTGTATTACTAAGTATACAACAAAGCATTTCATGTAATTGCTCACCTACTATACTTTATCCTATCACCTTGAGTTGTCTCAAACAAATTCACTTTCGTTGTCTAATTTTTAGGGTTAAAATCTATTTTAAATTATTCAGACTTAAGGATTAGTATGGTGAGTGAAATATTGAAAATTCTAGCATCAAAAAACAAATTAAAATCCTTAAAAATCATTTTACATTCCCCTTCATATTGACCTGAATCAGTCTGGCGTAAAGATGGTTCGTAATATCAATTGGTTTTTGAAATTCCGGATCGATGTTGTACAATGTTTATATTGTTGAAGTATTAACATTGTTTTGTTTATTTTAACTTAACACTTAACAACTATGCAACTTAATTCATCTCAATTGTTTTGTAAATTGTTACATGATGTCTTAATTCATAGCCAATATGTATTATTATTTTATATTGTTCAAACAGAGTGTTTACTCAGGAGTGTGAAATATTTGATATTGACAAACAACAGATTCATAAGAAAAAACTGATTAGAAATTCAGGAATATCAATTTGAAGTCTTCTCTAAGTACTCTGATTATTTTTTTTTTACTTCCAACTTATTTTTTAAATGTTTTATTTATAGTAGCACTGAGTTACTGTGCTGAAGGTCCCGATTTCGTAACCAGTTGTGTGGCAGATTATATTCTGTTAAAACAGAATAGGACTGAATCTTTTGGGGCTCTGCCATCCTATATAAAGTTGTACTAAGCCTGGAGGTTTAGCGTTATCTTGACTAACCTTTGGGTACAATACATTCCATCTAATGAACGAATCACCCTTGGTGGTACAGATGCATATTGTTTGTAGTTGTATAGAATTTATTTATTTTAATTTTATAATTATTTCGTATTGAGCAGGTTATCATTATTTCATAGTTCTTATATCTATCTGATATGATACTGATATATCTGAACCATTGATATAAATAATTGACTAGCTTTTTCTTCACAGATTTATGAATACCTTTATTTTAAACGAATTTACTGCCTCTTTGGGTATTTGGCAGAACCACACCCTTGTCTTGGAAATATATTTCCGATTTATTGCATGAACATATAAACATATATGATACATTGAAAAAAAGTACTAATGTAACGAATTTTATGAATTCAGGTCTCACTAAAAAATGGTAGTACTTATTATTACGATCGTATTCCTTATGGACCTTTATTGCCGTAAGACGTTACCATTCAACACAGGAGCCATGCGGATATTATTACAATTTTATTGGTTAATTTTTAGTATGATTTTTCCCATTAATTTTGTGTAGAACCCACTTAGATGTGCTCCAACCTGTCTCGACACAAGTATCCCTAAATAAATTTAATTGTCCTTGATCTCCCTCGAATCTTATAAATGCCAATGCCTTTTCCAGTCGACCCTGCCACGCCTTCGAACAGTTCATTTCCCATTACTTCCAAGGTCATTGTTTTTAAGATCTTTGTTTCTTATTGCATCTCGTTTTTGTGGATTTTGACTAGTTTTGTTCATTTTTTTACAATTTATTGCAAGCTTACAAAATATGAGTAAGTTTTGTATCATGTACAATAACATATCGAAAATGCACTAAAAAAAATGGTTTTAATTTATAGTTATTCATCCAAACATAATAATTAAATGTTGAATGAAAAATAGCAGTGTATAAAGCGATTAATTTTCCTACATCAAGGTAGCTTTCCAATTAATATAACCTAATGTTTTGTTGAGACCCACATCATGGTAATGTAATGAATTTTATAATAAAAAAAAAGGCAAAAGGAGTAAATTATGTAAGATAATGTAGATTCTGCACTTTGAAATGTATAAATAATTGCAGGTGTATTAGAATTAAATTAGCTATATCGTGCTTTTTGAAGTTTAGTGTGTGTATTTTCTAGTTAATGTTTTGAATAATATATAGATAGATTGATTGATAGGTAGAGGTCGAGGTAGGGGATTATATATAAAGTCAATCAGTTTCCTGTGTCTAAATATGCATTTATTCTAAAACTGTTTCTTTTAAGTAACTTGTATTTTTAAATTATTAGGTAGTGTAAAAAGTGACAATTTTATTTAGATATTAGGGTAACATAGGCAGTTCATAGGGAGTATAACATTCAAGCAGGCTATTTCAGGTGCTTATGTTATTCAACATTGGGGTTAATCACAAATTATGATACATCTGGTTCATAAATAACATAAAAGTAAAAAAAAAATATATATAAGTAAATACAAACAAGAAAATATATTGGCTTGACCTTCCTGATATCTTTTTTCTTTTATTATTCTACTTTTTACCAACTAGGTACATATTTATTGTATGTGAAACCACTGTTATTACCAAGTTCTCAGTATATAGTTGATTATAAATTTATGAATTTTATGTATGTAGGCACCCATTCAATATTTCAAAGCAATATAATGTAATAACTGATACTAATTAATAGTATATTGTCATACAATATTGGTATTAGGCCATGATTACATATGATGTTGATTACATCAATAAAACAAACCAGAATTAATTAGCAATTGAATTAATCAATGTTTTGTAATGAATTAATTAATTCTCTGAATCATGAAAAATTTATACAAACCCATTCTGACACATCTTTTATGATTTCCTGAAAATAATTTTGTATTCTGAACTTATAAGTTATTTTTCAAGCAATTGCAAAGCTTCATTAAAATAAATATAGCTGATTCATCATAGCCTCCGTTAAGATTAATTTAGTAATTGATTATTTCACGTTATGCTTCATGGTATGACTTCTCATATATTGTGTTTGACTTCTCAAATCATATCATTTACTGACTTTGATAGTATGAAAATCTCTCATTTTTTTATTTACAACCTTTACCAAAATGACCAAAAAGTAAGAGGTATAAGTCATTAAAAAGAATGACTTTACAAAGTTAAGGGAAAATAATAAGAGTCATTAATTAATTTATTCCATAATTATTGTTTTCGAATAAAATATTGTGTTCCTCTCTCTTATAATTTTACTAGTTTAATTGGATGCTACATTTCCACTAATCATTTTAGGATGTGAAGCAATATTTATTTCAAGTTGTCTCTAGACCAACAATATATTATTCTTGTTATTAGTGACCATAAGTTTTATTCATGGTTTGAAATCAATGGATTCTTCAAAGAATAAATGAATATTCCATGACAGTCCATATCTATTGAAAGAAAAGAATATTCCAAACTTTAGTTTTTCATCCAACAAGAACTTCATGAGTACTAGCAAGCTAATCAATAGCATATGTGGAATTTTTTTTACTTGATTTATGTTTCTGAAAATATATTTTGTTCCTAATTTTAAAACAATATTCCGAATTATAAAGGCATTTGTTTAGATCTGTGACTGTTGAAAAGGAGAGAAGGCCTAAAAATTTAATTTTTGATAAGTGAAAAAGAATGTTTTTATTGTTGTTAATATGTTAATAATTAATTCAATATGAAATATAATATAAGGTGATATACCAGGAACATTCAAAGTGATATACAGCATATAATTACCTAATGTAGTCACAATCTCTGTCCAATATAACTCTCAACATTTTTTTCAAATATAGCAGCTTTCTACAACATCAACTGTTCTAATTACTGTCAATTGATGAAATGACAAAACATAGTAACTTAACATATTGCATTTTTGAATGTTTACCTCAAAGCACTGAAATCTGTCACGTAAGAATGTATTAATAATACAAAATACTAAAAAGAACATAAAACTGCATTTACCATTTCACTTTGAAAGTGATGGGTAACAATGTTTTTATAGCTAGGCCAAATTTAGTGTGAAAATCACTGACAGGATAGTTCAAATTTTTGCAGGCGATAATTAGGAACATATGGATGTTTCCCTAAGTACGTTTCCCCTTTCTTTCCAATTATCCACAACTCACTTTAATTAGTGAGTAATTCATGTATGATTATTACACCTCACATAATTTATTAAGTGTGAAAATTAGAAATTGAGGTTCTGTAAATCCTGTTCATAGAAGATTTTTTTATTAACAGTTAATGATTAATCATTTATTTATAACTTAATTATTTTTTTTTTTTACCATTAGGTTTTTTAATGCCAATATAAGAAAATAAACGAATATTACTGTTTGAACTATAGTTTTCTATTATTTTGCCTGTGATTACTTTTATTAGTTTGACAAAAAAACGAAGTCAACTGCTGTCTACCGGTGTTTGGGGTAACTAGATCAATGGCGGTAGTTGTAAATTCTCACTTCAGGTAGCAGCACTCTCCGGGATAAAAACTTAAAAGATGATATAAAAGGAAGAAGTCTTGAATTTATTGAGAAAAGGCTATTAATTTTCCCGTTTGAAATTTGTTTAAGCATATATATTGGTACAATAAAATGTAAAGGTATGAATTATTATTAATAATAAGGACTAAATAGCTGCATTGTCAGAAGTTCCTATACTATAGATTTTCTCTTAAATGATAATATTTTTCTATTTTATTTTACTTTATACTGTGACTTATGTTATCAATAGAATTTTCATTCAAGCGTTTTTAATTGCTGTGGCTGTCTTAAATTTTTTATTCACTGAACACCTATTATACACCCTTTATGATACATATACTTGCAGTAATATAGCCATAAGTATTGCTTGAATATAGTATAATGGAATGAAAAAATTTCTTGTTATAGGATTCCTTCACTGTTGCTATTACCAAAAATAATTATTTTTATCGATAAAGGTCCTTACCGCTTGAGTTGTAAATAAATACCAGCAATAAAATTTACACAGCATTTTCAAGAGATTTCCTGTCAAATCTCTAGACTTTTTGTCAGTTTATATGAGAATTTGATTTGGTAAATATTTACTGGAATTAAATGTAAGACTGTTTTTTTCTGAATATACTAGATTTTCTTTCAAAAACCTACGTTTACTGGTATTAATAATATTTAAGATTGTAATACACTATAAACAGAAGGATTTGTCAAACAAAAGTGATTTCTAAAGGATCTAGGAATATACAAAAAATTAAAGGTTATATTTTTGGATGTGGTGGTAAAGTAAGAATTCTTTCTCCAAAAACTATTTTGTTAGGAAATGGTCAGAGCATAACATAAATGGACAGAACCAATAATTAAAATTTAGTCATCAAAATCAGAAACTCTTAAATATTATAAATTACTTTGAAAGAGAGGTTTCGAACTTCTTGAACTCTTGGTTTTTATATTCATCAGAAATTTGTCTAAAATATTTTCGAAACCTTATGAATTTGTGTTGTATGTAAAGTATAACAAAATGAAATAGGAAGAACAAACATTTCTGCATAGTGATATAATTATAACCTGTGGTACTTAGTAAGAAAACAAGGTTAAAACATAATACATTTCTATTGGAAAAAAAAAAGATGATGCTAAATGGCTATAATTCTAAACCCAAATATAATTAATCTGAAATTAGATCTACTTACATGACCATGACCCTGGTACCACATATTATGACTTAAAGCAATCTACTTTAAAGTCTTTTTAAACTAAATAGGTAGGTGCATTCCACTAAATTTCTTTACCATTTATTTTATTATCATTTTTTTGTTTAATTTATAAATTATAATATATATTGAAAAGGTGGATTTCATTTATTTATTCTTGTTAATTGTTAAATCATTTCTTTGATTCTTGTTGAAAACAATTGTTTTGGCAATATCCTTTAGACTCTCAGGTAATCATTGACAATTGTCCCTGCCTATTTATTCCACAAAAAAAAAAAAAAAAAATAGCTGACAAAAATAGTAATTGATGTTTTTTCCACCTTGTCAATCATCTGACAAAAATATAGTTAGTTTTTATTTGAAAAACCATAAATAAACTTTTGAGTTTTTTAACCTCAGGAATAATTAAATAAGCTAGTGTTAGCATCAGGTTGTTATGATATCACTGCCAGGTGTTAATTGTTCTTACATTCTCAAATGGCGGGTATGCCTTTAGGTGTTAACTCCAATGTCATAGTTTTATTTTAAGTCTTGATCATTGTTAAGATTTAAATATTACTATTGAATAAGTAAACAACAAAAATGAATATTAATAATTGTCCAATACTGTAGTGTTATATTGAAGGCTGTACAAAATTGTCATCTGTGGTGTGTTTACAATTGCTAAATACTTATTTTACAAACACTACATTCTTGTAATTTTAATTAAATTGATTTATTTTTCATTTTACGTTACTTTATTGTATAATATTATTTAAAATACAAACCATTTGTTTATGAGTATGAAAATGTTCCTTTGTCCTAGAATTTGTGGTGTGATATATTCCCCTGATTGGTTTCTCCTTCCCACTGAATATGCCATTGCTTTTTTGTACTTCATGTAGTAAATTTTGCATTATGGACGTATTTTAGACAATGATAATGAAGCAATATTAGTTTAAATTAGTGGTAGTTCCAGCAGATGTTACTTATTTTAGTTTAGTTAACTGTTTTTTATATCTTTTTAACTAATTTATTATATAAAACTTGATAATATTATATTGTTTTTATTACAGTTGCCAAATGAAGAATTAATGTTACTGAAATATTATATCAGATCAGCCATAAAACCTGTTGCTGTTTTATCTATTAGATTTACTGAGGAATTTATGCAGTTTCTTCTTAAAGTACATTTTACCCTAAAAGTGAATGCTTTTACTTTTGTTTACTACTTAATTTCTAAAAAAAACTACACCACATTCGAGTTGATGCTCTATTAACTGAAACAGAGGGCATTTTGCTGCTTTATCACTACATAGGATGCTGAGTTCGAGACTCATTTTGGCATGAATTACTTAACAACCTTGAATAAATCCTGTAGGAGATCTTCCTGAGGCTCACCCCCTCAATAAAGTAGATGCTCTTTATTAGAGGAATAAGCCAATGATCTTGGCCAAACCACTTCCGTGCTTAATCTTTGGCTTAGAAACAGTTCAGACATGTCCCTGAAACTGCATTTTCTACCATCTACTAAACCAAATGCAATAATCTTCTAGTGTTATGGTACAGTTTTTAAAAAAAAATTTCTAACTATGTTAGCTAGAGCATTCAATGTTTTGAAGTATGAAGTATACTTGGTTGCTACAAAAGTTCTTAGGAATGAATTCTACCTCTCGCAATTATTCTTATCTGAATGTTTTTGTTCTCATTATGTATGTCAACATTTACATTGAATAATACTTAAATTTCTTGTGGCTTGAGTTGGCTTTATAGAGTCACACTTTTAAAATAAACGTGCAATATCAGTAGAAAAAATCTTAATTTCTTTGTAGTTTATCGATTATTTTCACCAAAACTATAAATAAAATGAAATGACTTTTATTTAAGTTTATTTTCCATTTTATTAAGTCAATGTTCGAAATTCAGAAACCTTCTTATTCTTTTATAATTAGTATTAAAAAATAATCATTAAAGAAAAATACATAATGAAAACAAAAATTGTTAGTTATTCATTAATTTGTTAGGCGGTAAAAAAATAGTATGAGATGTATAGTTTTCCTTGGTTTAGAAATACAGAAAAATAAAAACGACAGATAGAGTTATCTGATAGGCATGTTCCAATAAACAATAGCAATGGTCCATTATCACTAATAGTATTCATAAATGAACTTGATCTTGATAAAAAAAATAACTTTTATGCTATCAGGTGAAACTAGGAGTAATTATATATAAATTAAACAGATAATTAAACATTTTTTAAAATATGCTCAAAATAGTAAGCCAAATAATTATTTTAAACTTGATTTGTGTCATTAAATTGTTCAACTACAACAAAGCAATAACAGGAACATTACTGCAGAAAATTTATTGTCTTTGTGAATATAAAAACACAGGAAAAATAAATACACAATAAATACACACAGGAAAATAAAAATACTCAATGTACCAATGCAAGTTTTTATCTCTCTATTACATTAAAAAAGTTTCTGACATGTAATAAATTTATAATACTGCAGTATTGTCCGGGTAGTGTATTAGAAAGCCCTAATTTAGCAAAAGAATATTGTACATAGATGAGATTATAAGATATTAAAAAATATAATATAAATATAAGATAAATTACAAAGAGTTATTTGTTTCAAAGAGTTGTATGTGGAGCGTCTTCGAACAAGGACGCTGTCTCTATTAGATTAATCTATTTGGACTGTTGGGGTGAGATGTGCTGCATTTTGTCTTCTTTGATGTGTGTCCTGATAGGCAGAACGTCGACTGGTTGGATCTGTTCCTGTATTTTACGACTCATGTTTGTTATGATGGATTTTTCATATTGTATCCTACTTAAAGTTATAATAGTAATAAGAAAAGAAATTATCGGGCAAGGATTAACTAATAACCATACCATCAAATGACTTTATATGAAATTATATATAAAAATATAAAAATTACAGTAAAAAAGAAAAGATGTATATATGCACACACAATAAATATAATGTTATTCAGTTTGATGAAAAAAGATCTTTATTTACTTAACCACTCCTAGTCAGTCAATCACTTCAGCCTTTGGAAAGGAGAGAGATTTGTTACGTATTCATTAATTATATAGAATTACTTCATCTCAAGTGTAACGATCTTAGGGTGGCATCCCATTTTATTTTTTAAATATTACTCAGATCAAAGGAACTTACTTATCCCTGAGATCATTGTTTGGGCAGTGAAGCCAATATGACATCTGTGCAAAAAAAAAAAAAAGGTCAAAATTGTGAAAAAAACAAAGGTTCATAATTGAAATGACAGAAGAAGATCAATAACGCATTTTGATATAGAAAAATATACAATTATACAACAATGGCAGTTCAAGAGATTTTAACAATTGGAGTAATTGGGGTTGGTCCACCGCTAGTCGAACAGGTTTTTTTTTCAGTTACACGAAATCGATAAATATTGAAGTTGGATTCCTCAGCTCTTGGTGGACACAATTATGGCGCCATAATTATTTCAGTACTGGTACCGAAGAATCTTAGTGTAACGTTGCAGTACCATGCACGCAGCATTTTAAGTCCTAACGTATCATAAATGCTCAATTGTAAGGCTGAGATAAGTGAGACAGTGAGGCTAATCAGTAGCAAATAAGACTCCCCAAGGCTGACGACATAAATTAGGGACGCAGTATCCGCGCGGGGATAATTGTCTTATCGTGGAGGGATAGGTTGGGGAAGGTAGGTAGGGGAGGTTCTAACGAGATGAGGTCTTCGTGACCTGACTCCTGCCGCCTGGTCAGATCTCAAGCGGCTCCGTGTCTATCCGGGTCGGCTATCCTTCAGCTGAGGAGAGATCGAGTTAAATGTAGAGCTTCTACTATCGGGGTAGCTGTATGACTCATGTTCAAGGGCAGACCCTTGAAACACTTTTTATTTATGATAAATCTTTCATCTTTTTTTTTCTATTTTTCATTTCATTAATTTCATCGATTTTTTTTTATGACTATATCATTAATTACTTAACGTCTAAACAAACAAACAAAAAATAAAATAGTGTTTCACTCATTGATTAAAAATATTACCCTCTACGGATCCTAAACCTGGACAATAACGAAGAATCAAGAAAAGTTGTTGGCGATGAAGGTGGACTTCTGGAAACGTTGTCCATTTCCGGAATTCAACACTCCCTAACAGTACGAAAGGCAACTGATAGAGCCGGAAATAATTATCCTCTAAAAAATAGAAACAAGGAGGCTAAAATGCTATGACCACTTAAAAAGAATGCCGGAGAAACAATCTTTGACTATCGCACAATAGAAAGGAGGAAAAGAGGTGATCCAAAATAGATGGTTGCAGGATGTGGAGGAGAGCATGGCAGTGAGGGAAAACAATAATCTCCTGGAACATAATGAGTTGATATAAGTCATCTTAGTTTAAAACTTAACCAATACACAATATTTACTTGTACTTTATAGACAAATAAGCGGAAGTACTAACTACAATAACTGTTGAAACTGTAAATAGAAAAAAAGTAGGTCACCTAAGTAGAAAGCTGTCTAGATAATTGAAGAGTGTGCTGATTTCTAGAAAACCCACTGAAAGAGCTCAAGGAAAAAATTGTTGACATCAAAAATCCATTTTCAATTTCGGTAGATGTCTAAAGCAAATTGAACTTAACTAATGTTTAGAAAGCATGTGACAAGGCTTCGCCTTCGATTTCTAATCAATGAGAGAAGACTAACGTACCCAACGCTCAGTAAAAAAAAAAAACAATATGAAGAAGAAAAGAGGATATTTCGTAGAAAAGAGAGACACTTGACCCTGGAAGACATCGAGGATTGAAGACCTGGACTTACACGCAATGAAGGTGATGAGGTCTGGAAGATTTATTTTCATAGTAATGAATCTATTTACTAGATCTACTATTTGATCTAAAGCCTGACGACATATCCTACATTAACATCAATTACAGCTTTTCAACTGAAATATCACACACAACAATAGGAACTATTTCTAATCAGGCATATCATCGGTTGAGTTCTTTTTAAAAAATTATAAAGGGCAAGAATATCCACCGTAAAATTGTCCTTAGACTGCGATTTCTACAAGATAGTTAAACTTCTCAGAGAGCATAAAAATCACAGATACCATAAACCCACTAGAGCCTGTCAGATATATTTTAATTTCTCGTCGGTAGTAAGCCCGCAAAAGTTATATTTTAGCTTGAAAAGTATCGATGCATTTACAAAGCAGACGGGATCTTCAGCATTCTGGAAAAGCGATGGTTCTGAAACAGATAATTTATTTAATCTCGTTAATAGCAACCAGCCACGTATAGTAGGATGCACTTGATGCGTTTATTGATGTTTACTTCCACTTAATTTAAGCCAGCCATTTCTATAACAGTCGACTTTAGACGGGGCTTTCGCAAATTGAAGGACTTTTGAAGTTGATCAGATATTTTCATATTCTAATACAATGGATATTATTTATAGATAGTATTTTTGTCATTCTGGATTTAAGGTGCTTAAAGAAAAATGCAATTATAAAATAGTAACTTTAGCTATTTCTCAGTCTGCCATGTCTCAACCTTAGTTAGTCCATTCAGCTATCGTAGTCGATATGAGTAGTAAGAGCAATGATAACCTATTGGGAACTGGTAATTCCGAAAATATGTTATTATTAGTAAGACTTTCAATTACAACAGTAAAATAAACATTTGTCAGACTGTCACTAATGAGTTTACTAACCCCTCGTGAAGGTTTACTATTTCACGGATGTGTTACTCCAAAGTAACTCGACATTATTTGAGCCAATGTGTATTAATTTCAGGTTTGGAAGAAACAATCCGTCCTAGAATTTTTGCGGGGTCTCCGCAGTGATTGTGGTATTGCTAATATTTTGCTATATGTGACTATAAGGGGCCTAGGCTAGGTAGAGTAAAATGACACTTGGGGTTTATTAACTTTACTTTCAAGATAGGGTAGTGTCTGGAAGCAGCAGTCTGCAGCAATATGGAAAAGGATGAAGAATGAAGTCACATGTATCACATAAGTCACATATAGCTTCCCCTTTTGTTGTGAGTAGTTTTATAACCTATCTTTGTAACCATGGTCAGAATAAATAAATATAATGTGATTCAATAATTATTATTGTTATTTAATAAACAACTCCTGGTCAGTCAACCACATTAACAAGGATGTGGATAGACCACACTCAGGCCTTACAAAACGTTAACACTTTTAGATACCTATTTTTTGTTGAGTGTTGAGGATGTGTTGATTCAGGTTTCGAAATTCTAATTCTTCAGAACCATCGATTCACCTGGAGTATTTAGTAGAGATATGGATAGCTGTTATTTCATGGTTTGGCTTAATCTTGTCATTATGGCCGCTTAAAAACATTATCACGATTGCCGCATTCTACGATTTTCTTAAATGCAGAATTATTTTATTTATTGAATAAATATTTATATGAACTTCATGCACTATTTGCGTTATTCAGAATCAGTGCTACCATTGCTGATTCCCTATGTCTTCTTCTGAACCTAACTAAAATATATTTTTTAAATATTTCTTTTGATAATTAATTATTTTCCAGTCCAATAAATTTATAAAGCTTTAAAGTAATTAAAAACTGAATTAAAATAATAAATATAATTGAGAATATCAACCTAGTGCTGAAATGAGCGAAGTTAACTAAAAATATTTTGAAATCGGTATGTCAATGAGTTTAAATAGGAATACTAAGTAAATCTCATCGGTACTTGTAAACAATCATGGCGAATCCTGGAATGCTATAAAATGAAACAAAAAATTTTTTTTTAGAGTGACACGTATTCCTGGATCCACTTTCGCAAATGAATGAACAAAAGGTTCATGTTTCACTTAACTTCTTTTTATTTGAAAAAATATAAAAATTTTTGTGTAGTTATTATTTTTGTCAAATAAATTAAGACTTCACTGTAACGCTCTTTTTCCTAAATGTTTAGGAAAGCAAATTTACCTCGGAATCGGTATCATTATTTTTATTAAAGGCCATGCGAATTGATTTTCCTTTCATTCTTTCAATACACAAACATCTACTAATAAAAGCCGTATTCTTTAGTAGTGCCTAAAAATAAAACTGCGTGAAACTTCTCTCACACTTGGTGGAAAACAATTTTGTTTATTTTCCAACGTTTCGTCTTTGTGTTTATCATCTGTAAATGTAATGTATTAGGGCTACATATTTCTATATCATACCCTTTTGAAGCAGCTTTTGGTTGGGACGTACGCCAATAAGCTTAATTTTATAATATTCTAGCAGAGTAAGCTGCTTGTGAAAACAATTTAATTTCAAAACACAAGGCTTCTTAAAGCTTTCGATCATCTGTCGGATATTGGAAAGATGGCTGAGTTGTCAATTTGCATTTTACTGATGTATACCATTATATGAACAATATAGCTCAGGATGTGTGTTTCTTTCCTGGTTGAGAGTTCCAGGTATACCTAATATTTTTCAATATTTATAAAAGATGGATTTATCAACATATATCAACGTCAAATAGCCTTTTTATGCACACTCGGTGAGCACGTAAGCAGTCATATACCAACAAATTTGATAAATAAAAAATATGCAATAATAAGAAGCTATAAGTATACATTTTGCTTTTTTAAAAAGTGCCTAATGTATGTATTTAAATGGATAAAGGAACATAATAAGAATGTTTTCGTCCTTTAATCAAATTAATACATTAATACACTTATAGTACATATATGTACAATTGAACTCAGTTTTGAATGTTATATGGTTTGCTAAATAATTTGAATTTAAGAATTAATATTTAAACAGAACACGGGAAACTTTTTATTCGTTAATTTATGAAACAAAAAAATAAAAGCGGTGAGATATATTTGCACGAAAGGACGAGATAGCGACAGGAGTTATGCCCTTCCAACATTTTATCGTCCCAACATTTTTTCGTTAGCTGATGAAAAGTTTCCTAAACCTTTTCGAACAAATGTCATGTCATCGTATTCTGTTATATTTGTGTGTATGAACATACCGCTTATTCCTCAACAGCAAAAATATATAATAAAATTATTTATCAATAAGCTTGTTTTTAGATTACCTGTTGCTACAGCTTGAGTCCACAAACCAGGAAGTTGTAAGTACTGTCAATGAAAACTAAAGGGGTCCGTAGATATCCTAATTCCTGATTCTGACCAGGTTGCACAGGATGCACACTTACTACCCCTTACATCCTCCTAGAGATATAAACTCAAGAATTCATAAAATGTATATATTGTTTGTCTTTGCTGCCATGTAAATGTAGTTTTGGTTTATAAAATTCATTTTTTGAGAGAAACAGTTCTTCGACGTCGATAACTAGCGCCAAACAGGATATGCCACATCTGCCACGATTTCATAAGGACTCACCAACAACAGGCATCCAGGCAGAAGGTAGAGAAGAACCTAGAGTTTATTACGATAGTTAAGACTATACATAGTTTAGAGAGAAGAGTAGTCACTATGTTAATTAATAATTTATAATGATATTAATTAGTTAATCTGTATTATTATCATAATAAAATGTCTTGTATATTCATGTTAAATCGTTACATTAGACAATAAATGGATTTCATCATTCAAATCAAGCCTCTGTTAAATTTGCTACCTAAGCGTTTTACTAAACTTGCCTTCATTTATACCATTGAGTTATATGCAATTGATATTGCGTGCTTCTTTTTATTGTGCTATATGTTATAACTGATGCTAATTTATGTTGTTGTTGTTGTTTCATGTAACTTCACTTTATGTTGCTATGGCTAATCGGACGATGCTACATTGGAAGCTCTAAATTTTGCCTATCCAGGTTTAATTAGGATAGGGATTTTTAACGAGTACCTGACATCGTACAGGCGCGGGACCCCAGTTTAACATCCCTTCCGAAGGACGGCGTAACTAAGGATTTTTTACTCCCTTAAAAAAATCCTAGGGCCACCTGGCGGGCTACGAACCCGCGATCATGGGTTTGGTAGTTTGTTACGCTAACCACTAGACCACAGGTGACCGTGATGTTAATTTAGAATAAATAAGATGGCCTTGAAGCAAACTTTTTTTTTTCTACATAAAATATACATTTTTACTTTTATCCTTGCGATGTTATTCTTACAACCTTACTGTTTGGGGCGTTGGTTGAAACGGATTGGCCTAAACATATTATTTATTATCTGAAAAACTAACAAATCCGATGTACCAATATTCTGAATAAGAGTGTTGCGAAAATAGACTACACATAAAATCGGGGAAGGCACGAGTGTATTTGAAGATTAGATTAGCCATAAGAGAGAAGAAGAACAAATAGTAGGCAGTGAAAAATAAAAATTAGCTGTTGGAAAGGAAGATAGTAAAACAAGCTGCTAACTCGCTGAGTCGGCGGGAGATATGGAAACGACAAGGGCGAGAGTAAGTTGCTCGCTGAGCAGGGCATAAAAAAGGTCGGGGGGGGGGGCTACCTTGTGTCAGCTTGATTACTTCGAGTCCTGTCTGGCGGATTAATTGTTCAGAACGAAATGATAAGCTTTTAGTTCTTTCCCCTTTACCTTCTTTCTCTCTGCCTTCTTCGGGCCTTTCGGACTTGTAAGTCCAAAGAATGCCCGAAGCAGGAAAAGAACCTTTCGCACGTGTTATCCAGTTTTTGAATAAACTTTAAAGATGGATCTAACAAATAGAAAGTATCACTAGAACCCAAGAAGGGCTTGAATGAAATCTTTATTCTGTTCTGGGTTCAGAACAGAATAAAGACTAGTGTTTTCAGAACAACCTCTGCAGAGAGATTATTTGTCCATGATCACGCTCAATAAATATGTAGGGAAAGGAACTATTGTGATAGAGTTTGAAGTATGTCTATTTTATATGCTTTTATACAATGAGTTAATATATACTTTAAGTATCTACAGAAAAGAATTGGACAATGCCAATCAAAATTGACATTTTTACTAGATTACAGATTACTAGATACCTATGAATGGTCTTGGGTTCAGTGGATGATAGAGTATAGTGTCTCTAGTGTGAAAAATAAATCGGATATTTTCTTAGCAATCATAAAATAGGATATTTCTAGAAACTAAAAATTAAGTTAGCTCGAGGTTTTTTATTTACGTGTTTATTTTTTTACCATTTCCATATACATTTATGACTGCTCATGATTTAATCGACCCTCAAGTTTCCCTTCTTCCAATCAACTGTTTCTAAGAGGTTATTTGGCGGAGGCCACTCTTTCCCAATTATTTTTTTAGAATAATTTATTGATATTTACAACTGTAATTATATTACATCAAGTAAATCTGCTGTATGAGCAAAGGACATGAAAAAAATCACTTGTGGAGAAACTACTCATTGATAGCCCTCCAATAAAGTTCTATAGCAGAAGGTCTCGAGGCCATCTTCTTTTAATACGCCTCGGAGGGTTATCAGGAATATTATGAGAAGCAAGTTGAGAGACTAGCGGATTCAAGTGTGTATGAAGCTTGTCTTGGAAGGATAGGTATCTAGTTTGGGCCAAATCAGCAACATATGGGATATTAAGATCATGATGGATGAGTTTGTTTGTGACATAAAAAGGAGCATTGAGGATTTTACGAAGGATTTTGGATTGTAAGGATTGGATACGAGATGAATTGGAAGGTTTAGTAGAGCCCCAAAGCTCAACTCCGTATGTCCAAATAGCTTTGAACGTTTGTCCAGTAAGTGTTGAAGTAGTCGAAAACGTCGAGCAGTTTCTTGTCTTTTCAGCCTTGTATGAGGATTCCCAATTATAATTACCCAATTTACATGCTAGGTGAGCACCAGGTGGGTCTGTAGTTCCCACAGAGTCGATCTGTGGCTGCTAAGAAATTAAATAATTTATTTATCACAGCAGAATTTGAACAAAGGGCATTCAGTTGTTTGCACATCGAACGATGCAACGATTCTACTCTCTAAAGATGGATTTAAGCCTTAAAATATAAGATTAAATAAACAATTATCAGAATCACACCCTAAGACAGTGTAGCTTATACTATACTACATAGTAAGTTATTAGATATTATAAAGTTTTATTTTTCAAGTACTTGAATACAGAAAAAAATTGACAGTTTCAAAATCAATCTCTTTACCAGATCACACCGATCTTATCAACAACACCTTTCGAGGAATATGATCGGTTTGGGTTCAGCAGGTAGAAGATACTCCACTGTTTCGAAGAAGTTATTTGGCGGAGATTATAGGCACCCAATTCATTGACACTGGTTATGCTCCAGAAATGTAGGAAATACCCTTAGGTTCCATAGGGACCTACTTTTGATTATCTGAATTGCACCCAAAGACAATAGTTCAGAAAATTAAAGCTCAACAATATTCAAATATACACATATCCCTTGAAATTTCTAAATTGATCCTGTGGTATCTGTCACTCTTATAAGCACACTTTGTCTGTATAAAGTGGGATCCTTGATTGGAGGAAAATCCTTGCGGTTGGGTGTAATCTCGATTGAATCACTTCCTGGTACTACTATTGGCTCATATTAATTACAATCCCTTTCGTGTTCGGAACCTTGTACCCTTCATGGGTTGCGTTGGTTCACTTTTTTCCTTTTCTGTTTATATGTATTGTATTTTACTATAGCCGTATCTTCTATAACAGGTCCTAAATCTTGATTTATAATAGAATTAAGGCTGACTCATATTATAATACTTCATCTTTTAACCAGAGTAGGAGGAAGTTTAAATTGAAGGATACCTTACCTAGAATGAGATGAATTTAGAAGAATAGTATGATGGAGTGCTCTAAGGAAGCCATGGACGAGTAGGAGAACCAGAGGAATGGTCAAATAATTGATGAAACGAGAAGTATTTAATTAACTGAGAAGCAGGATGGAGGAATACAGATTCCCCACCCAATACCCTGTAGATATAATTGTGTGTCTACTTTGAATATCTGGAATTTCTGTGACTGCATCCTACGGTTGGACTGCAGATTTTCGCTTAATTAATACCAGACAACTTCAGTCTTTTCTGCTATAACTCTCAAGTTGAGATATTGTTGTAATCTATAGTGCTACAACTATATTCTAGCTGATATACGAAAAACCCTGTAAATAACCCTCCAATGGTACGGTGAGCTGGGAGGACTTAAATGAAGTGGTGTCCTCACATACCCTAACTTTTATTTAAAAGTATTTTATTTGAAAAGAAAAGATATGGCCAGGATCGGGACTCGAACCCGAGTGACGCCTCAACCATCTCGTCCACCCTGGCTCGTTTCTTGGCCAGCCTTATCAATTCTTTTCACTGATCCTATATCTCCGTGTTCTCGTAATTCGCGATGTATACACGGGGAGAATGTTAATTGAAAATTACTTTATTTTTGGATCTTGTTGACTTTAAGTCATTAATATTATTATAATTTATTTAATTGTTATATGATATATTTTTTTAAATATTTTATTTATATAAGATATGGCCAGGACCGGGACTTTTTTTTGGGGGATTTTTTTTAAGGTTTGAGGTGCTGTGGTATCAATGCCTCTCTACTCATCAACAAGAACGTAATTCTAATACTGTAACATGACTTACTTCTTCATAAAAATAAATTTTCAAATCAAACTTTTCATTAAAGTGCAATATATAAAACTTCAAGTAAATGAAAAATGTCCAATAAAACAGGCAGTATATGTAGGTAACTTTCAAAGTAAAAAAATATAATAAAAATAATTAAATAAAACTTACATTTAATTTTCTAAGCAAATTGTGGTCGAAAACCAGTCTCATGAATAATAAAATGAATAAAACATTCTAAATTATCATAGCAAGATATGCAATAGTGAACAACTTTCAGATGACTCGAACAAATAGATTTTTTGCATGTAATACAAAAATTTTTCGTTTTCGTATCTGCACTAAGAGATCTGGTATTGAACCTTCTGGTCTCCTGAGGTGGTTCACACGAAGATGTATGGGTCTCATCACCAACACCAAGTATTCCTCTCATTTCCGCTAGGAGCTCTCTCGGCAGTCTTGCATTATACACTCGTCTTTTCATGTGAACGTCTTTTCATGCTAATGATTTCAAATAATTAACTGGACTACAAATGTTTCCTGTGGAGTATATGAATGGAACTGTGGGGTTTTCGTCAACTCCAAACATGAATTTTCGCGGAATTCGGGTAACAAAGACAATTGACTCGCCTTGTGTAGCGAAACCCTCTTGTACACAGCTGGAATACGACTGGCAGGGCAGGTACTCAAAGCCTTAACTCTTGGAGATAATTTTGGGACATGCCGGTGCATTTCAAAGCAACCTTGGTTCGGCTCTAACCACACCATACCTTTTGAGGTATAACATACAACAATTGATGAATGTTGAAATCTGTAAAATTAGAATTAGTTTTATGATGTATTTCTGATGGCGTTTGTTGAACAGGGTATTTCGCATTTTTCAAAGAACAACGGTATAACTCAAAATTTGGCATTTTTGAATGGCATGGTTGAAGCTTTTTATTGACTGTGACTTTTTAATTCAGGAACGACGTATCTAATATTCCATTTCCAACAATTTTTTTTTTTTTTTTTTCCACATCCTCCAAACTTTTATTTACAATATATTACAAATTTACAATGAATACATGCAAATGCTTATATATATATAAAGGCCTTTGTTACCTTTCGGTATTTTAAGGCGTTACAATGTGAGTCCGCTGAAGGCGGTTTTTACTCGAACCGGCTCAGAGCCGCTGACTTTATACAATGCTAATACAAAACAGGAAGGGGCCGTTTAGCGGGTAAATTTCCAACAATATGTTTTTTAAGAAACTTATACTTTGGGTTGTTTCATGTTTGAAATTTAATTTTATGGGAATAGTGACATTAGTTAAAATAAAAAAAGTTTCAAGCTTAAAAATTGTATCGTGGTTAATAAAACAATTGCATTACTAAGATTAAATAGGAATGATTTGCTTAACCAATACCTATTTTTTTTTGTCAGTTCACATAGAACTCACAAATACCTCTGTTGAAAAATTTATGTTAATATATTAACAATATCTTAATATTGTTATAATAATACCAAATTTTATCCTGTGGAGTATAAATTTTGTTGTCTTCTACTCGTACAAATTTCATGTTCATATTTAAAAACAAAACAAACCTATATCATTACAACCCGTAAACGGTACTGGGGTTCAGTGCATGGTTGAGACAACTGTTGTGCAGTAAGGTTATTTTCTCTCTTAAAGATGTTTTAAATTGTGAGAATTAATATAATTCGCTAAAAGCTGCCATTTGTTTTCTACTTTCAGAGCATGAACACAGGAACGTCGCAGAATGAAGAAAGTCTCAGACCGTCGCCAAAATATAGTTTAACTTGTATTGAATGAATCTCAAGAACCCAGAGAAAAAGTTTTATTTTACCCACCCGTAGTACTAGTTGAGTGTATCATTTAGAGTATTTTGAGTTATTACTATTAAATACCTGTGGTGACCAATAGTAGGTACTCTGAATTTTAAAACCAATAAAGAGAAACATCACTGAGACCATAAGTTTAACCCCAGAAGGAAAAGATTATGAGATGTGAATTTAAACTTTATGGATGACTTGAATTTCATTAGGACTGTCAATCGCCCTGACAATTTGTGGAAACTAGGGCTCTCTATTAGTAAATAGATTACATCTGGGACTGCATTTACAGCCAATCGATAACCGCACTTTATATATACCATGCATGCAGTCAACTGTTTCACAGGCTTACAATAAACAGTTGGTGTTATAACAACCAGTTCTTTTCGTTGAGATTATTCTGATCCTTTTTGTTCAGAAGAAGTAATTTGAATGTCAGCAAACTAATATTACTTCGAATTATGGTTTAAAATTAGGTAAATGCTGAACCTGTGGAGGGCAAAGTACATTGTATTATAGAAAAATCTGTAAATATTGGCTGCGCTGTCTTATATTCGATTCTTTATATGTATATATTCTATATAATTGCATGTGGCTCTAAAAAAGAACAGTGACGTAGTCATGGGTATAAAACCCTTTGTTTCATTACAAAGAGACTGCACTGTCCCGAAGCTATTTATTGTAAAATAATTATTTTTAGGGAATAGAAAAAAATTATTATATCATTTGAGCTGTTATTATGAGACTGATATAAGGCCATTTATGTGATTTATGTGATGTAAGGCCAATACGGGCTATAGAGCAATTGTTTTTATCACGTAGCACTTAGCAAAGAGTGAATTTTACGCCTTTAAAATTTCTTTAGGAAATATGGGAGCGGAGTGGCTTAGTGGTAGAGCGCTGAGTTGCCCTGCCGAAGGTTCTGGGTTCAAATCCCTTTTCCCGGCAGACTTTTATTTAGTCTGTTGGAAGCCGGAGATCGATCTTATGGAATATAGGAGCCTACTAGGGCTCACCCAGCCTCTATAAGCTGGATACCGAAAATAATGGGAAACGTTTGGTGATTGAGCGTGATATAGGACAAACACCCTCCCCGCACAACCGTTGTTCAAGAAAAAGTACAGTCTCTACCACATACTGAACCGCAGAACATTCACGGGTTGCAGTGGTGTAGGTTTTTTTTTTTATGAAGTAATAATAATAATGAAATAATAATCTAGTAAGACTGCTTCTAAATTCCTACTTATCCGAAACCAAATTTTACCAGTTGGGAAAACTATCGTGAAAAGTTCTTTTAGTGCAAAATGGTGGTTAAAAATCCACGGGACAAGAAGAAACTAGAAGGTTTATATAAAAATATAAGAGAAGAAGGCCCCCTACAGGGAGGGGCCATGTAAACACCGAGTTAATGAGCTACAAACTTGTCGGAGGCTTTGAATCGCCCCAACTTGCCTTGCCGTTTTATAGAAAAAGACCAACGACCTATTTTCCCATTTCCCTCTTCTTTTTTATTTTGTTCCATAAACAGGGAAATGCTATCTAATTAACTTAAGAGGTTTAAAAACAGACCTCGGGGATCGGGCATTTTAATATCCTTTTATAAAACTCTTTAAAAACGAATCTGTTGGTGTGTCAGTTAGTTCTCAGGTAGCGTCTCTTCATCCTTTGCTTACGTCAGAGAGTCCTTTTCCTTTCGCCCACATTCGATCAATTTCCATCTTTTCTTTCATTATCCTTCATAGATAGTAGTGGTGCAGGGTTATTTGCTTACTATAATATTTGTTGACTTATAAGCTGCAATGTATATATGTTACGGTAAATGTACACTCTTGGGAAATGTACACTTTTACCGTAAAATGTGTACATTTCCCGGCCAATGTGTACTCTTGACTTCACGTCTTGGTAAATGTATACTCTTACCTTCGTGTTTTAAGAAAAGTTGGAATACGAATAAATTAAAAATGTTGTTGTAGTAAAAAAATATTTATTTAAATAAACATAATACTAAAGGCTTTAATAATAAAAATTATTTTAATTAAAAAATGTAAATGACATACAAAACATACTTTTCTTTGCATATTATACAAATATGTCGTAGGTTATGATCCCAATATTCATAAATACAATTTTCGTCCTAGTTTTTCATGACCAATACGATGGGAATCAAACAAATTATAATAATAACATACTTTTCTTTGCATATTATACAAATATGTCGTAGGTTATGATCCCAATATTCATAAATACAATTTTCGTCCTAGTTTGTCAGGACCAATACGATGGGAATCAAAGACATAATAATAATAACATACTTTTCTTTATTACAACAGTTAAATTTTATAAAACTAGGAAGGAACGAAGGAAAGAAATTTCATTACGAATAAATAATAAAAAGTTTTATTTATTTGAGCAAGAATTGCTATTGTGGCACTTGGAATTAAATAATATTCCAGCATTTTTACAACTGCATTTTTTTGAGGAACATGTTTCTTTACAGATGCATCTTGTCCACCAGTAAGGGACTGCATTCCTATAATTTCTCTTACCGATTTCTCAACATCTTGAGGAGCATCTTCGTTTGATATAAACTTTTGTTCGCAAATGACAAATCCATGCCTAGAATAAGATTGTTTTAAAACTACCTTTTTTAGTACCTAATTTATATAAATTTTTATCGTCATCTCTAGACAAAACAAAGCAAATCAAATTTTTTGGGTCCGTTTTACCACGATCAACGTCTGGAATGGAAACTCTAACATTGTCACCAATAACAGCAGCAGGAAATTTTTCTTTCGAAAGAACCAGCCGAAACAGTAGTTCGCGTACCACTACAAGTGCGCATGCGCACTACATTACTAGCACTTGCGATTTCGTATTTTGTATGCTCACATTTACGAAAACGACATGGTCATTGTGAATTCAATGTACATTTTTCTTCTTTGAAATTGTGAACGAGGAGGTAAATGTGAAAATGAGTACATTTGCCGCAATATCTACTTTTACCGTAATATATATATATATATATATATATATATATATATATATATATATATATATATATATATATGTATATATATATATATATATATATTGTATGTCTGTGTGTGTATATATATATATATGTATATATATATATATATATATATATATATATATATTGTATGTCTGTGTGTGTATATATATATATATATATCAAGAATGAGGCTGTTTTATCATGGAGTAGATGTAGAAAGAATAACTGTGGCACAAAGGAGACTGTTGAGGAGGAATAATTAGTGTAGTGAATATTTATTGCTAATGTAGGGGTGATGCTCGTAATTTGGCATTAAAAAGTTTATTAAGACAGGTTTTTAAGTCATTGGGAGGAGGTCCTTGTATATATAGAGTGAATCTTTTAAATGTGATTGTTTATGATCTAAAAATAAATTTACGTACGAATGATAAATATTGATCTTACAGAACCGATTAATCTATAAACAGTACTGTCCAATGATTCGAAATCCATTGCTGCTCTAGTAAATGACTCCAGTAAGAAATATGGATTTGGTCTGTAAATAATATTAATAGTTTTAGCAATTAGGAATTCAATAAATAAATTTAATGGTGTTAAATACTAGGCCTCCTTATGAACATTAAACCCATAATCTATACTATAATCTGAATCTGAAAATAAATAGCTCTATTATCATCTAGCTTATTATTTGAAATAATTTGACTTCCTTTACTGCATCGGTTAGAAATAAAACTTCTTTATTACTCTTCTGATTTGTAATTTAGATTTTTCATGTTTCTTATTCTTGAATAGCACTTATAAAAATATAAATCTATGCGTGTTTTGAAAAAGGTTTGAGTGTTACAAAGCTGAAACTTATACTTTAGTACTATTGTTTATAATTGTACTTCAGCACTATTTATATAAACTTCCACTCAGAACAAATCGAAAAAAAAATGGATATTTTATAAAAATCGACAGTCAGTCCTTAGTTTATTTCATTGTTTTAATAAATATATGCTTTCGACTATCATTAGGGATTTGATTTTATTCTCTTCTTTTTCGAAATAAATGTAGATCTGGAAGAGATATATGAATTAAAAATTTATTTTTATTTTTTTAAAGGATTCTCCTAAATACAAAAAACCTGTACCACTACAACCCGTGAGCGGGTCTGCAAGGACTTGTCCTAGGAGTCCCCCTTATTTTGGGTACCCTATTTTTATAATATTTAATAGGGGATGGGTGAGCCCCATTACGGTACTAGATCCTATATGATCAATCTCCGACTGCAAACAGATTAAATAAAAGTCTTGCCCGCAGCGGGATTTGAACTAGGATTTTCGGCATGGCAACTTAGTGCTCTAACACAGGCACTCCGCTCTCCTGTTGATTCTCAGAATATCGAAATTGTTCGAGGTGTCTAGTTTTGGTATTAAGAAACTTTAACTTTAACCCCTTTCTTTTTTATTACTCCACAAAAATTTTTTGTTTTATTATTATATCTGTTGGTTTTCATTAAACCACTCCTATGAGTGGGTGAAAAAGGATTGAGAGAAGACCATTAGGTGATTGTTCTGACACATCCCTACCAAAATCAGATTTGGGTGCTTTTAAAATTTTGCCAATTGAATTCTTGTCAAACCTGAGACGTGTCGGCTAACTCAATGCTGCATTGATTCATCAATTTTAAGGTACTTACAGTCATATCTCGTACCGAGAAAATAGATATGAAATTCTCCCTGTCCTGTAATTAAAAAAAATAGAGTTAATGTAAGTTTTAATGTAATAAGAGAAACAAATTTGTTTATATTTTTTGACTAATTACTATTGCATTCGTGACTGACTATTGGATCCCAAACCGTTTAAATTTAAATTCCCTAATAGAGTGGTAAGTAAGATTTTATCTACTTTGCATCCAATCATATTTTTTTTTAAATAGAACAATTACTGATATCATTTGCGAACATTGTAGTATTTAGCATCAATTCAAATATTAGAAGTACACAGAACTCAGAACAGAAAAAAAAATGAAGAAGAAAATGAATCACTGAATATCTATAATAAAAAAAATGTTGCACATACATGATCAGACCATATTATTGCATATTTACTTGAAATACATTTTAAAAGTTCAGATAATTTTCATGACAATTCTCATTAATTATTTCATGAAAACTATCGTATCCAATTAAATAAAATAACAATAGTAACTATCATTACGTCATCTACATTATTTACGGGTTTATTTCACTTTCTATTACCTTCAATAGTTGAGGGGAAAAATATTAACTTATTCTGTGTACTGAAGAAGCATTAATAAAATTAAAATGAATTAAATAATGCAATAAATAACTCAGCTTAAAAATAACTGTCTCTATTAAAGTGCATAATTCATTAATATATATATATATATATATATATATATATATATATGATTATTAAATTAAATCTTCAGTTACATGAGCAAAAGTGGATTTCAATTTTAATATAAAATGAAAGAATGCTAAAAAAAAATTATCGGGATTGTAATCGCTGTTGTATTTGTAATATGCCATTAAAATTGTTCTAATCCGGTTAAGTGATAGTAACTAGGTCCCTAATGTTCTCTCTTAAAATTACTTCTTGACCCTAAGTAATTGCAAGTTCAATTGCAATTAAACTTGATTTAATGCGCAGAAACGTTTACTAAATTTTTAATTTCGTCTGAATATTCAGATGTTTGCATTCAATTCATCGGAACTGAACAATTTCAAAACGTATCATTCGTGTACATTTATAGAAATAATTAATTATAAATTTTAAATGTTATGAATGTTATAAATTATAAACTTTCACGACGTATGTAGGTATATCTTATGAAAATCTTTTGTATGTTATATTAAAGAAAAAAACATATCCAAACTTAAAAACAACTTAAAAACGGTTTGTTCATTGGTTTATTTTTTTTTGTGAATTTCATGTATCAAACCCAAATAATTTTTTTAAGTAATTTACATTACATCACGTGATCACGTAATTAAAAACTAATGGAGATGCGGTCGATAAGCTTATTAGCAACTTTGGCTAACTTCGTTCATTTATTAGGTTATTTCTTAAGTATTTGACGTGATGAATGATGACCGTATAGTTTTTTATTCATATCCAAATTATGAGTATAAAACCCTAATCTGTAAATTTTTAAAGTGGTTAGAAAATCAAATAAAGAATTATAAATGACCACTAGATCAAGAAGAAATAGAAGGGTAAAGTATGTATTGTTCAATTATTATAATTATTTTGAATAAATTATATATATCAGGTCTACACACTTTTCTATTTTGTTCAACAAAATTTTTTAATACAGTAAATTTGTATTAAACCTGAAAAAAGAGATTATTATAAATGAGTGGAAACAAATTTAAAACAGTGTAGAAACCGTTCAGTCTCTGCCCAGTGACGTCTCAGTCTCCTTGTCGGATTATGTGGTAATGTGTTTGTCAGTAATGATTGTACCTGTAAGTTTGGATGTCCAGCAAGTGAGTCATGACATTTTTTGTAGTTGTTATTGATTGTGTCAGCCGCTAGTGGTATGTTGAGATCTTTGTGTAATGTTTTATTAGTAATGTGTAATATAACGAAGGAATTTCGGTTGAAAAATTTGAATGGTCTGTATGCGGGATTTTTTGCATGATCCCAACACTTGCGAGGCGTAGGTCCATATTGGTTTAAGTAATATAAATTGTATATTATAATTTTGTTGGTTAGTGATAGTTTATTTATGTGGTGAAGTAGTCGTCTTAGAAGTGAGAGTCGGTGATACAATTTTTTCTTCGAATTAATTCAAATCCGATTTCCAAGTCAGTCTTCTGTCCATGGTAAGGCTCAAGTATTTTGTCTGGGCAATGGTTTATTGTAAAGTGTTAGCGAGGGGCAGTCTGAATGTCTAAGTGTAAATGTTACGTGGTTAGATTTTTGTATGTTTATTTTTATACGCCACTTAAGGAGCCAATTTTCTAATGAATTTAAGTGTGTCTGTAGGTTCTGAGAACCTATATTGGGGCTAGTGCTGGTAGAAAGTATGACAGTATCGTCCGCATATGTAGCAAGTAGCGTTTCTGGTGTCTGTGGGATGTCGTAGGTGTATATAGAGTACAGAACTGGACCTAAAATACTTCCCTGCGGTACTCCTGCATTAATTAATGCAATAGTTGGAATATTTACCATCCTGATTAACAATTAAGAACCTGTCTTCAAGATATGATTTTATGATAAGATAATATGCCTGAGGTAGAACTAATTTTAGTTTTTACAGGAGACCATCGTGCCAAACTTTATCGAAAGCTTGTGAAATGTCCAAGAAAGCTGCTGTGTAATATTCCTTCTTTTCTAGTGCTACGGCATTGCTATCAACCACTCTATGACATTGTTGTGATGTAGAATGTGCAGGCCTGAACCCGAATTGGTGGTTAGGAATTAAATTATTTATGTCTAATAATGCATAAAGCCGCTTTAGCAATAGTTTTTCAAATATTTTGGAAAATAGAGGTAAAAGACTAATAGGTCTGTAGGATGTAACTAGGTTTACTGATTTGTTTGGCTTTGGGATCATTTTTACTACTGAAAATTTCCATACTAAAGGAAAATAAGCAAGTCGAAGAATATAATTGTAGATAGCAATCAGAAAAATTAAGCCTTTCCTAGGAAGAAGTCGTACAATTTTAGATGTAATAAGATCATAACCAGGTGATTTTCTGCGCGGTAATTTTTGTATACAAAATTCAGCATCTGAAACTGATCCAATCGGATTGATTGGTCGGGGTGGTAAACGGCAGTTTGTACAGTCTTTGTAAGCGTCTCAGTTTGTAAGCGTCTCAACAGCGTTGTCAATGTCATCTGCAGTCTTCAAGCTTGCATTAAGGTTAATTTTGTCATTTAAGACAGAGGGAGTAGAGAAGTCAGAATTTGTTGGACGTCAGATCTGTGCTGTGGGTTAAATAGGTTCACGTCTGGTTGAAATACGTCTGTGAGATGAGAGGCAAATAGGTCTGCTTTTTCTTTATCAGTTGTCAGATTTACGGAGGGGCGTCTTTGTATTATGGTTATGCAGAATTTATCTATTTTGTTGCCATAGAGTATTATTACTTGTCAGTAAGTTAGTTAGATGAGTGTTGTAGATGTCATTTTCGTATTGCTGTACTCGTTTTCTTAATTTATTAGACAGTTGGTTTAGTAGTTGTTTGTCACTAGGATATCGAGATCTTTTCCATTGGTTCAGTGCACATCGCTTTTCAATAATAAGGGACCTTATGTAGGGTGGTAAGTATTGATTATGTCTGAATGTCTCATGCCTGTGAGATGATTGCCAAGCGGCAGTGTGTACAGTCAATGTAATCTGCAGTCTTCAAGCTTGTATTTAGGTTAATTTTGTTATTTATTAGGATTGTGTGGAATGTGTTAAAAATTTGTTTTCTCTTGATACATTTTTCAAATATAAAGCTATAGGAAAGTATTTATGTATCTGATTTTTTTTACCTCTCAAACGATGCCGATTGAGAATCGAACCTTGCTAAAGTCCCAGGAGTACGCTATGAGTTGAAACGATCTAAATAAATATGACACCAAGTTTGCCTGGAGGAGATGAATAATGGATGTATCGGATGTATCGAAAGTTGGACTAATGCTCCTAAGGGAGGGATCTGGAGGATGCCGAAGTAATTGAGGGACAGCCGCCGGTTAGAAGAAGTGGAGGAGAGGAAGGAGGCCCTAAACCAAAGTTTGATGGGGCCCTCCGGGGCCAGCCACTCTTTCATATTAGGCCCCTTCCCTTTAGAGGCCGACTTTATTACAATTCCCCGGACCCGGGCCTCCCGTGGCCCATTCAGAATCCTTAGCCCCCCCCCCTAGCTCAGACATGGTAATAACCTTTTTAAGCCCGGGGTTATTCTTTAATAATTTTATTATAAAACTTTAACACTTATTAACAATCATCCCTGGCCCTTTCTCTCTTTACTTTTCCTTATCGCTGTTATTGTGGGCCGAGTATGTTTTATGTCGTGACACTTACTAGTTTTAAGTTTTCATATTGCTGTAGTGGAGTGGCTCAGTGATTGTTGAGGGAGATTTCATTTAATCTGATATCAACTGGCAGTAAATCATTTGGGATGTGTGACCTTCCAGGAGCTCACCCAGCCTCTATAAATTGGGAGAGTGTGATCCCCTCCAAATAACTTCTCAGAAACAGTAGATTCGAAGAAGGAAAACCTGGCGGTTGATTAATTCAGTGTGTTTAAGATTAATTAATGAGCAGTCATAAATGTTTGTGGAAATTGGAAATGTTAAAAAATAAGTAAAAAACCTCGAGCAAAGCTAATTTTTTAGTTTCTAGGAATATCCTGTTTTATGATTGCTAAGAAAATCTCCGATTTATTTTTCTAATTTTCTTTCTTTCTTTGTTTTTTTGTTTACAGAGCGCTGAGTTGCTCTGGTGAAGGAACACACCCCCAGATGTGGCAAATAAATTGTTTAGTCAGTGTACAGTAATGGATGAATCCTGTCTTTAGCTACCGTATCCACAGGGAACATTTTGGGATACTTGGTTCTTTGGAATCATAGGATCTTAAAGTTTTGAATACCTACGTTCCAAATTATTTACAATGCAATCCTTTTTGTTTCTAGTGAAAGGGGCTGAGTAGCTCAGTTACTCATTGAATAGTTACTGATCTTCAGAATCCGATTACCAATCCCGCCGTGGTTGATAATTATTTATTCTAAAAACTGCGAGATATAGACTCCTGAGGTGCACCCGTACTTTATAAAGTGGATATCCATAATAGGTGACCAGCGGTGTTCACGAAACGATGTAGTTTCAGTCTCTACTAATTACTGAACTCAGGACTCTTCATGAGTAATAGTGGTACTTGTTTTATTTTTTTTTTACTTATTACTGTAAGCAGCGAAATAAATGAAATATTAGATTATTCCACTTTTAGTGTCAATTGTTTTCTCTTCATCGTAATGGAATTCCAAATTTACAAAGAAATAATATACTTTTTATTTGGGACTACATACGCCATTTCACATATATTGTATGTGTGGTTTTCTTTTGTAAACGCCCCTAAGGTAATTCTTGTGGAATCGTGAATGGAGAAATCTCCCCATTGAAGGCTCTCTTAGCGTGCTTGATCTCTCTGTAGAGATTCAGAGAGTTTCAGTCTCCTTGTCGGATCTATGTTAATCCAGCCATCACCAGGATCACCCCCCCCTCCCTATAAAGAACAACTATTTGAAATATTTCCATGTTGTTCAAAAGTTAATATTCCCCAATGTTTGTTTTCCTTTATTTATAGAAAGTAAGTGACATGCCCATTTCTGTTAAATTTCATTTGCCTTCAAATATGCCAGCTTTCAGTCCTTAACTATCATCAAGTACACCTTTACTGATACAATCTACGAAGGATCCTAGGCTCATTACATAATAGAGATTGTACTGTTTCTAGGATAAAAATTGCGTTACGATAAAGTTTCCGAAATAACACTAAACCACCTGGTTTTCCTCCATTTAGGGTAACTACTTTATCCAGTCTGGGAAAACCCGAGGATGTTCTACAGATACCACAGTGTCCATTCATGGTAGTGATAGATTAAACAAGTTATCTGACATTTAAACCCGGGACTTTCAGGACAGCAACTTAGCGCTCTATAAACTTAACTACACCGCTGCCTCTTCACATAAATAGGCATTGACCTGCTTGCAATGACCTGCTTCCGTTATTAAGAGTATATCAGTACCTCAATGCATTTTTTTAAAATAATATAAAAACTCATCAGCACCTTAATCCTGGAAATGACAGTAGTGGTTATGTACAACTGTTTTATTGGTTCCTAACTTTGGACCCGCATTGTATGTTTTCAGTAAGAATATGTCATTATATTCTTGTCCGTCAACCAGTCTCTCTCCATCCTGGTAAAATCGTTTATGAAAAAAAAATTGAAAATAAAATAATGCTGTTTGGACTTCACTTGATAGCCTCTATTCTCAATACAATAACATCGTAAAAATAACTTGATATCTGGTCGAAACCCTTCTCGGGATTCTGAAAACTGATCTATCTTAAAAAATAAATACAAAAATAAACCCAACGATAGAACATCATATATTCACCTGTCAGTAAACAGTACGTCCTTACTAACTAAGGGAGGATACTGCCGTGATTTCAATGGATTATTTTTTTTGGTGACACAAAGTCAGAGATATTCGGACAGATGTCCAAGACCCTTTACCAATACTCCCGGCTGTCTTGAAAAAAATATAATTTCTAATATTTTCTCTGTTAGGATTCTCTATAACTGTTTTCCTTCTGCTCAGAATATTTATAAGTGATTTAAAAAAAAAAAAAAAAGTAAAAATACTATTTCCGATCCTATTCCGATCGTATTAAATTGTGATGTAAAGGAAATTAAAAAAAAAATGCCTGCATCAGTAGAACCCATGAACGGCCTTGGGCTCAGTACTGACTACTATTTCCAGTGCGTATGGAAGAATAAATAATGAAAATAAATTAAACAGAAAAAAAAACAAATAAATTATAAAATGTATGCTGAAAAACTATTTGGCGTATACCTCTGTGTATTGAACGGAACAATCCTATTCAAAAACTAGCTAACTAAATGAACTTATTAACTTGCTGAATACGATCTACGTGAAGTGGGTTCAGTAACGAACTGAGGTGAGAAGTGATTTTGCCAAGCCTTGGCTTTGTGAGACCCATTAAAAGTGTTAAATAGCCTTAGTTCGTCTCTCAAGTTTCACACCCATCTTAAGCATTAATCCTCTAAGTTTTAGATAAACTGAGACTAAATTGAATTAATTTTAAAAGTGTTTCTACGCAGTTTCATGCTTACATTTAGCCATATTTAGATGATAAAAAAATATTGTTTGTAACATATTTATAACAATATTGCTCTAATGTTTCTAACGTGGCACTCGAAAATCCTCATTGGTGAGTTATGGCCATGAATGAATTGGGTAAATATTTCTATATCAATGTTTTAAAACTGTATTAACCCAGCTTGAAAACTTGTCTGCCAGAATGCAATAGTCTCACTCTTAATCTCCTAAAGCTATTCAAACCTCACTAATACTTTTTCCTGTTTTTTTTCAAAAATGTAGGTTTTCTGAGTGAGAAGGCAAGGTGAGATATAATTTGAGAAGTTTCAGAGACTTAAAAGGAAAGTTTAAAGAAACACGGTTAGAATGTAAAATAAAAATGTATCTAAAATTATTTATTCCTTATATTCTTGGGCAAACAAATTTTTAACCACTAAGTTTGTTCATAAATAATTTAATATACCTCATATCATAGTAACAGCAAATGTTACTGGTTACTATTTTTACAGCTAAGTAAAATAAAATAGGTAGTCATGAGGACTGGTGACAGAAGTGAAAGTTCAAAACTTTGGAGTATATGTGTTCTTTAAATACTCTTTTAGGTTTTCACGGCCACCATTATTACAAAAGACTTTATTAGTTTCTTCTGGTATAGACCGTGTTGATAAATCCTCTGTAAAGGAATATATTGGACAAACTGGTAGGCTAATTTCAACTAGACTCACAGAATACATAAAAAGTGCCAAGAAGATGGATGGTAAATCGTCAGCCTTGGCTGAACATTTCGTCACTACAAATCTTGCCATGGAATTCTATAAGGTAAAAGTGGTTAAGAAATGTAGCGAAGCCACGGAAAGAAAAATTATGGAAACAATTGAAATAATTAAACAACCGGACAACTTCAACAGGGAGGATGACTAAAAATTGAGTAAGCTCTGGCTTCTCAACATAACAGAGAACAGAAAGGAAAAACAGATTAACCAAGAAGAGGTGAACAAGTCAAAAGCCAACCAACCTAAGCCCGAACAATCAGAATCCAGCTAATCGTATTCATGGAAAAGTAGACTCCGTCCCCGAACACGAAAGGACCCGACCGACTAACGACGGGACCCGAAATTTGACGAATAGACCCGAGCGGGTATAAGCGCACGGATCATCCTCATTCTCATTTCAACCCTGAAGAAGTCTGGCGAAACGTTGGTGAAAAAATTATCAACACGGTCTAAACCAGAAGAATTTAATAAAGTCTTTTGTAATATGTGTTCTTTTTTGAATTCATAAATAAATTATAGGCTGACTTTAAATTTCATAACTTTCAATTGAAATTATTAACGTTAGTCTGATTTTCATGTTAGCTCACCGATAATTGTATACATATTTAAGTTGTTAGTTTATTAATTACAATAAGTGATGAGCTGAAGCTCAATTCAAAATATCAAAATCGAAGCAATACGTATTAAACAATATTTTAACTAGTTATTGCTATTATAAGTTATTATTGTTAGTATAAATTGCACAACTATTAAACGACACTGTTGATTATAACAAATTGTTTTACTAATTCACAGACCTCTATGCGTCGTCACTCTCGCGCATACGCAACGATTATGTCAAGCATGACAGTGACACCATTCCCAATTTTTTTTTCCAGACCAAAAATCGCTCAACGCCACTAATGACGTTTTAACTTTTAAAATATTTACCATATTTCGTCTTGTTATAGCTCTGAATTAAATAGAAGGTTCTACTTTTGCCTTAATTACTTCATATTTGCAAAAAGGGGCAGTCTTTAACTCGAGGTTTCCTGCAACGCAGTTAGGTACATCCGATTCACAGATACACGGGGGACGTCCAGTAGCCTCGATTTCTATAAGCCCTTCCCCCCTTAGACGAAGACGGAGGAGGAATTGAAGCGGAGGTAGACTAGAGACAAAGGAGGAGAACCGGAGGACAGAAAGGAGGCTAAATTGAAATCAGTAGAATGGCGGAAGACAATAGAGGAAGAGCCGGGGCAGACTTTTACTAAGATTACCAGGCCCTGTCCCGGCGGGCTTAGTGGGAGCACTAACCGTCCCTCACCCAGCGTCGTATCCATCTAATGCTACCCGCTTTAATTACATCGGTTCCAGCTCCTATATAACCGTTACAGCTACTATATAACCGCTCCTCCTAACTAACAGCTACTCCTTTTAATAGGACCTCATCGGACGCTTCGAGGGTCATTATGCATAAGATACGCAATCGCTGAAGAGTACACTCCTCTGTTGATAAGATTTCGTATCATCAATTTCCGATAAACCGTAATATCATTTTCCTCAGACTCCTCAGAGTATTTGCCTTATTGTTAGGTTCGGAAGCTTGGTATACTTAACAACAGCGGTTAAAGTTGATCTTGCTCTAAGAATGCTTCCTGCACAAATGAGGCCTTAAAATTCAATTTTTTGTTTCTATAAAGAATTATTAATTTAAACTATAAAAAAAATAGTATTTTAACTAAAAAAAAACTATTACTTAACAAACACCAAACAATCGATTGTAATCCTTCCAATGTATAACGCGGTTTCCAATATTGAACACACTATATTCAATAAGTTCTTCATTATCCTGCTTTTTACTTTAACGTTCTTTGCGTATTATTATGTTACTTAGAGATCAGTCAAGATAGGAATTACTACAATCGGAAGTTTATAATTCCAAATTTTAAGGTGAAGAATTTTTAAAAAAATCTGCCCCAATAACCAATTACGGGTTTTAACTCAGTGCACTTTAGAAATTGTTCTGATTACCGACAGCTTTTTCTTCTCCATTAAGAATACTAACATTCTGGAAGCTATTACTGCAGGGATAGGGGTCCAATCGGGCCCAACTTAACCAATAGATCAACTAATAGATTAAATAATTTATCTGTCACAGCTGGTTTCTAATCCAAAAACTCTAGCATAGCAACACAACCCTCTTCACACTAAGCTATCCCACTCTATAGATTCCATTCTGTAAAGTACTCTACTCTAATATCGTTTCTAGTTAATTACCCTAAAGTACCTGCTTCCCAAAGTTTACTAAAGAAGATGGAATACATGCCAAACGTTATTTGCATATTACTCAAAAATATATTGTTATTATTTATTTTCCAAATTAAACGTTACATAACCTTCAGAATCTTCATAATCGTTACATAACAATGAAACTGAAGAGATCGTAGAATAAAGCCAAACAGATCGTATACTGAACAAATATTTCAGTGACTTCACTGTTTTTTCATCATATCAATATCCTGGAAACAAATCAAAGATAATCTGTAGAGGTCGCGGAATCAGTTGCGAGTTCCTACGTATTAATGCCTTAGTTTTGTTTGAATTCTGCTATGAGATCATTTTCCGGTATAGTTCTCTTCAGTCCCTTAAGGTGTTAACAATAAGGCCTGATCCGGATGGACCAGATTCATGAAGGGGTGCCCACTCGGGGCAGGGGCTTTTATTGCGCAATCTAGAGACAGGAGCAGCTGAGCGTGGCTAAGAATGTTAAATCCATCCTGAGAAAAACGGTAGGAATTTCCAATTTCCTCGCCAGCTGATCGCCGCCCTGTTTGATTGATTCCTGGTTCAGTTTTTTCTCAAGCCGTTAATTGCCTCTACCTGAGTGCGCCCCCCCCCAATCCGCCCCCTCCGACTTCCCGGCCCTCGGTCAATTCATCTTTCAGTCCGTCTGTCCATTAGCTACCTGAGTTATTGACCATCACCCCAAACTTTTTCCTTTTTTTTCTTCTTCTTCTCCTATTTTCTGAACAACTTTATTGTACGCGTTGAAATCACCCACTTGCTGAAAAAAAAGTTTCCCCTTCACCGGAGTTCCGTTTCGTTTGAAGATCGATTGTTGCTTCCTGGGTCCTTTCGAGGAATTAATTCTTATCAGAACTAGGTAGCTTACACCGTATCATACAGTTTGAGCTATATATAAACTTGGAAATAAACTGAACCATCGGTCAATAGTGGATCCAAGATATATTTTATCTAAGGGATGCTAGCATATCTAACCTCTTTTTTTTATTTTTATTTATATCCATCTGTTGCAGTGATCAAAGACCTGATCAATTATACTTTCAGTTATGGTTTGAAGCCCATTATTATTTGTTACTAACTTATTGATCACACAATCATCTAAAACTATTACAAATTTGTGGTTTTCGAAGATTACTATTATGTTTGATGATTAATTTCACTTCTGGAAATAATGTTGCTTATATAAATCTCTAAAAGGAAGTTAAAAAAATGTACTGCAACATACTTCAGCTCATGAACGCTGCGGCCTTGTTTTGTTTTTTGACAAATTTTGTTTATTTAACAACAGCAATGGAAGAAGGCCTTATGAAGGATCTTGGTATAAATAGATCCTTCATTCATTCGCTGTAGCTGCTGCTTACTACTACTAATATTACTACCACTTCTTCTAATACTACCAGTAACATCATTACTACTTTAACAGCAACTAGTATTAATACCGCCAACAAGACCTCCTCCACAATTGCTTCCACGGCTATCGATAATACTTCTTACTATTAATAGTACTGTTATCACCACTTCCAACATCACCTACTACTACCTCCTCTACAACTACCACCACCACTACTACAACTACAGCTATTACCACTACTAAATTTTAGCTCCGTATTCAAATAGAAACACTTGGATTTCATTCATTTATAGTTACCTATGCCTAATCATTAGTACGGAAACGAGATCTGGTATAACTGTTGGTACATTTTTGAGTTTTTCAATTATAACTCTAATATAGGTCTCCCTAGCACTGACATTAGTGGTGTGTTCATAATTTGTTTTGTGTAGAAATTAAAATTTTTTTTAGCAGTAAGTCCTTTTTATAAATGTATGCACCGTCACCCCTAGGACCTGATGGCTTTGTAGAATAATAAGATAGTGAAAAAATATTTGGAAACTTTTTTCTTGAAAGTTTTATTGTACCTTACCCACATTGACATCTAACATAAACTGTTTGTTAGCCCACGTAATACCATCTTTGGCCATTTCTACTGAATTAAAGTAAAATAAATAATACATTAAAGAGAAAAATGATGACTTTGTTAGTTAGGATATAGTGGAGAATATTGCTTTTATCCAAACAACTGCTTCCACTGTTATCGATAATACTTCTTACTATTAATAGTACTGTTATCACTACTTCCAACATCACCGCTACTACTACCTCTACAACTACCACCACCACCACTACCACCTCCACAACTATCGCTATTACTACTGCCTCTACATCTACCACCACCACTATCTCTACAACTACCACCACCACTACCACCTCCACAACTACCACTATTACTACTGCCTCTACAACTACCACCACTACTACTACTTCTACATTTACCATCACCACTACTACTACCACTATAACTACCACCACCACTACTACTACCTCTAGAACTCTACTATCACCGTTTCTATTACTACTACTACTAACACTAAAATAAAATAAATAAGTAATGCAAAATACCTTGTGGTTGAATTGATTAGCTATTATAGTTGAACATCACCTTAGTTAATTATTAATTTATTATTTAATTATATGTATGATCCAGCAGATAATTCACGAAAAATGATTATTTTTTATTTTTACATTGTTTTTAATTAACCTGCATTATCAATTGTAATTTGAATAATCAAATTTTTATATACCTTATTTATAAAAAATGGCCTTATGTGTAAGAATATAAGCTGCGGAAAAAATTAATAAAAAGGTACAACGTTTTTCATTTTACAAAGCATATTTAAGACCTTAATTCTTTAAATAACTTTAAATGGTATTTGAATAGAATACTTATTCGAAGGATATATATATATATATATATATATATATATATATATATATATATATATATATATAGTGAAATAAATATAGCAATAATTTATTTTTATTAATTGTTATTTTGATGGTAATTATTTTTAAATATTTTTGTTTTGAAAATAAAAGATTTGCCCTGGCCGGGATTCGAACCCGGGTCGTCTGCATCTCTAGTGCAGTGCTCTAACCACTGAGCTACCAGGGGTCGTATCCAAGTCAGACAAATCCGTTCTCTTCACTGATCCTATATCCCCGTGTTCTCGCCATTTTTGCGATTTATGTATACACGGGGAAGAATGTTCATTGGACATTACTTTTTTACTTGACGTAAGTCAACAAGACCCTAATTAAAGTAATCTCTTCAAAACAAAAATATTTAAAAATATATAGAAATAAGATTAGTGTGTAGAGTGCAGAATTGCTATACTGACGGCCCTGGGCTCGAATCCAGCTGAGGGGTTGATGAACTACTTAGTCTATTAACAGCCACGGATGTACCCTTTGAGATACTCCCTGCACAACCGTTGCCTCCGAAACAGTGCCGTCTCCACCACGCACCTTGCGTTCCATTAGTACAAGATTTTTTGTTTTTGACATATTGTTGAACCGTTATTTATTTTTTATTAAATTTTATATTGAGGTACTGAAAATAAAATATGTCACCCTTCGATACATTTCTGTTGAAATCCATCAGTAGAAATAAAGAATTCATCCCGGTTGAGGTACAAATGTGATTGCTTATTGCGTTAAGCTGAAGTTGACTTCCCCTGACACCTACGTGACGCTGATGAATCATTTATTTGACAAAGGGTGACTGAAGGTTTCAGGACAGTAATTCTATGATTCCTGGCAATCCCAGAATCATTTCTGTCCTGGTTTTGTCCACAGAGGTGTCAATTATTAATCCGATTTTGGAGGATTATAACAAGTACCAATATAACAAGTACTAATAAATTCGGATAATCAATTTTAATAAGTATTATCACCGGACAGTTATTACTAGGAATTCTTGCGGACCTTATAGATTCAATTTAGTTATTGTCATTGCTATGCGAACAACGCCATAATGGTATCTTAATTATTCCTTATACAGGTATAATTAGAATACGAAAGAGTTACTAGTAACTGATACCGCACAGGTTCAAAACCGCTACTTTACGTACTCTCTGAAGAATGGTATATCCAAGGGTTATTTGGTCTTATAACAAAATCCTGAATGGCTTAGGAAGTTGGCGGCCCCATCGCCCAGTCATCGGACTTCAATTAGCCACTGGTCCTCCAGGTTGGGGGAAACCCAGACCGGGGCGTATAGTCCGGTCACCCTTTCTCATGAGGTGACATAAATATTCAGGAGACCAGTTTCCCGAGGATGCGGGGCCTCCATCGCTGGGCTAATAACCCGCATGGTAGAACATCTATTCAAAGTAAACTAAGTTGCCTCCAGACTCCTCGACTCTAGAAATGACATAAGAGGAAGTAAAAGACGAAGAAGAAAAAAATCCTAAGGTTACCTGGCGAACTGCTAACTCTTCTCCTAGGGCATAGAGGAGCGGAATGCTAACCGCTTCACCACAGGTGATCATCCCATTTAGTCATGTTAGTGTTTCTATTAGATGAGTTTGTCTTCCTGATGACAGCGTTTTTCGCAGAAGGGTCATTAATGGAAATAATATTCGGAATTTAATATTGTAGAACTTTATTTTATTTCACAATAATATAAGGCATATTATTATACAATAAGCTTTCTCAAATATTTTTCAAATGTTATTTTTAATACTAGTTCAAACATTTGACTAAAACAGGCAGTCAATAAGGAAATTTAATAAATGCCAGCCAATATTAGGGATGTAATGATTATGTTCCCGTTAGCATATGAGTTTCAAAGGATCATGAAAAAGTAATAACTAATATTTAAAGAGAAAACTAATAATTTCCTGAATGACTTTTCTTTAACTAGAACTTTTAAAATTACAGTGTACAATATTGTATTGAGATAATTAAATATTATAGAATGTAAACCAGAAAGGTATTATTCTTCCATTATCTGGTATTTATTAATGGCATGTACATTTCATTTTTTTAGTATATAACTACAGTAATGGTTGATTCAGCGATGGGGTTGTAGAACTTTACGAGTCTGAAGTTTTATTTATTTATTTTATTATTTTTAGTAATTTGCGTACCTGCTTGTATGCCGATTATATAAATTGTATATATATTTTTAAAATATGTATTTTTATTTATAGGTTAAATAAATAAGTAAACTCTGAAGGAGAGAAGATAATTTAAAAAATAAATATATAATTATTTGCAGTCCCTGATCTAGAAACCTCAGGTGGAGACTTAACTCTTAAAAACCGAGAGACATTATTCCTCATCTGGAGTAATTTCTTAAATTAAAAGCCTTAAAAATATTTTTTTGTTGAAAAGTATATTGAAATGAATAATACTGAAATTCATCATTATTGAGGTTACTTGCATAATTTAGCATCATTATCAAGGCTGTATAAACAATGTACGAAAATATAATAATTGGAGTATATAAGGCACGATTTTTTTATATTATAAATTAATTGTTGGACATACAATATATCAATAAAATTTAAGAGAAAAATGATATTTCAATAAGAAAAAAAAATTTAAACCAATGTCCAAAATACACGAAAAATTACAACCAAAATAAACGGCATAAAACGTCATCAATTTTTAAATCAATTTTACTGGGTAGTTTCTTTTAAAAAATAAAATATTCCGATAATTATTTCGATATGTTTAATGTTACATATTTATTTTATACATAAACATATCAAGAAGGAAAGAGATGTTCACAGATAATAAGAACTCATTTTTACTGTGTACTCTTCTGGCCAGATGTATATTATGTTTCTTTTTTTCCCTTCATGTTTGTTATTCTAAAGGGACTTAGTTCCAGAATAAAGCTACTTTCCTATCCTATTCTACCATTCTAACGTTTTTACTAATTGAAAAGATTAATAACATTTAGTTGATTGAAAAGATTAATAACATTTAAATGATGGGATTTAAGAAGTGGGAAGAAAGAAGATGGTGCTATACTACAAAAAAACACGGCCTAAGTAGCTTTTTCAGGTTATTTTGTGTTAAAGCTTACACGGCGTTGTGGTTATACCATCCCGCAAGACTTGTATACATTTATTAGACGTTGAAGACCTTTTCTAAGTACAATATTATTGTTTATTTATTTAACGTTTTTTAATGCTACTATCCATGCTACAGTGGGAGTCATAAATATCCGGGTATAATCAGGAAAGGGATCTTTAACGTATACCTTTCTCCGCACAGGCTTATTTATAAACCCAATTTATGTTCCCTCCTAAGGACGGCATGACCAAAGATATTTACTCCCTTTAAAAATCCAATAGGGCTGTATGACCCGCGATCATTGCCATTGAAGTTTTTCTTATATAATATAGATAAATCGTATCTTATTGATTCTGATTATTTTATAATCACATATTATATGTTAAAAATAATTTTGATTTTCACCCGAACCAGTTCCTTCTGAGTGATATAAGGATGATTTTCTTATTGCCATTAAATATTATCTGTTATTTATTCCTACTTCGACGTAAAGGCTTTAATTCCAAAGATAACATTGAATGTTTTCCCATACCAATACTGATTAAGTGAAACGGCAGAAAAAGTCTATTCCTCACTAAGTTAAAAGTATACAAATGCCAGCAGTTGTGTCCTTGGGCTGTCATTAAATAAGTACGTTATTTATTCTCCGTCACATTGTTACAATGAAAATTTTCATTATTATTGATAATAATCAAATTGTCGCTTGCATGGTGATTACCTGTTGTGTGTACTTGTTGGGATCCCTTACTCCCTGCCTTGAAAGAACTGAGGGTACAGTGCCATTTTTTTTTTAAATTAAAAAAGAAATCGCTAAAATATTGACCTTAGTTACCGTTAAAGACAATATTGCATCTTTTTTGAAAATAGCCCAGAACAATGCTTCTTCTAGACCAGCTTCCAAAGAATAATCCGTTCTGACTTAAATTTCGATCAATTATAATAAGTTCCTCTATTTCAGAATAAATAAATCAAATCATTCATTTGGAAAATAAGTTATCAAGAGCCGCTTGGACTGGGACTGCCGCTGTGACTTGGGCCGGGTCATGGATAATGGAATCAAAAGCCATTCGACCTCTTGCTATTATTCGACTATTCGATAGGAAGAGATCGATATAAGGTCGATTCTAAACTTTACGGTTGTAGCAATAAAAGGGCCGGTACTTGAGCAGCCCTCGCTTTATGCCCGACTCCGCACACGCCTGTTAATATAATCAGCCTTCGGGCCAACATGTTACCCCAAGACTCTCGCCATTTAATACTCTCCTAATAAACAGTCATTTCTCACTTCTCAATCTCCATTCTATTCAGTTGAAATTTATTTACCATAAATTTGAAAAATGTTTTATGTTTCTTAATTTTATTAAATATTTTTATGTCTACTGAAAATAAGACGTTATGAATTGCAGTACTTTATATTTAATATTCATTTTACTTTTATTCGTCTTCTTCCTTCGCAATACCCCTTTAGGACTTTTCAGCGTAGAGGAACATTTGGCTATGATTGCCATTCTTCCCTGGTTCTAACCAAAGTCCAAGCTTTTATTCCCACAAATTATTATTATTTATTCTCGTAAGAGGGCTCAATGTTGAAGTAGTCAAACGAAATTTTTGGATATTTAATACTAATATATGAGGTTTCATTAATCCGCCGAGTTTAGTTGTATGGATCGAGGACTTGGACGATGACCAAGATGATTGAGCATGATCTAGTGACTAGACTAGATTCTAGTCTTTGAAAGAAAAATCCACCGAAAAATCTTCTGACCTAGATCGGAACTGTCGAAGAAGAACAAACAACAAAGTCTACTTACTGTACAACAAAGCAGATGTTAATTCCTTAAAAATGAGAAGACTGGGATGGGCTGGTCATGTGCGTAGAATGGAAGTTAAGAACCAAAAAAGGTTTTCACAGAAGGGAGAGACCTGTACTGCACGAGAAAACGGGGGAGACCGAATCTGAGGTGATCGGATTGTGTGCCGATAAAGGTTTTTCGATCCCACTAGGTCCATCCTTGGCTGCTTATTAAATAAATGAGCTGTCGGCCATAGTCGGATCAGAGCTCAGGGTTTTCAGTAGAGCAACTCAGAACACTGCATTTTAAGCTACTCTCTTTTTTTTTTTTTTTTAGAAAAAAAAAAGATATTGCGTAAAAGCTTCGTAAAAGGTTGTAATGGAGAATTTAGGCGGTTACGTACCTAGGAATTAAAGGACATGTTCTAGGTAAATTTGATTGCATCGCGTAGATTAAGAACAGCTGGCAAAAATTTGGGCATAGAATTGGAGAAATTCCGTAGATGGTAAGAAGATTAGTGTCTAGTAAATTAATAGTGTGGATGGGAGGTTTTCGTTAAAGGGCGATACTTACAGCATTTAGGTGGTATCCGTGGATGGTAGTTTGTAAGCTGATTTTGCTACTATCAGCATCGAGCCTTTAATATCTCTAATCCTTTTTTTTCTCCACTCAATAATTAGTAAGTAGTTATCTACATAACTATGAAATCATTATGTGCGATCATCCAATCGCATTTCGAAGGGCTCGTTTCTTCACGTGTAGTCTAAAATAATCCTTATTTCCTCTTCTACCTCATTTTCCTCTTTTCCACTTTTCTTGAGCACTAAGGATGTTAGAATCCCCTTGATGGCTATCTCATAATGTGTTTTTGAAAGTAAATTTTAATTAATTAAGCCATTCTTGAATTATTTTTCTCTGTATTGTATGCACATATGCTTAATTCACTCAGAAAACGAATAAGTTCTTGTCAGAAAAGTAAATAATCTTTTCCTTGAGGTATTAATACCCTTGTCAATTATATTTACTACTTCTACATATTTTATATCATATATCATGCTCTAATTTAAAATATTAACTAACTACTCGGCGCAACAGTCCTTGGAGATCCTAGGTCTTCCTGACGCCTGTTCCACGTCTCTCGATCAATTGTCTTCTTTTTCAACCTTTCCACTCCCATGTTTCTCAGATATCGCTCTACTTCATCGATTCACCCTGGACGTGGAATTCTCGTTTCCGCTTTCCTCCTGGTCTCCCATAGTGCATTTTCTTGCGAGGTCTCCATGGCTCCATCCTCTCAACATCCCCAAGCCATTTAAATAAATAAAGTATTAAATTGACAGTTGTTTGTTATTACAATATTAAGCAAAACCTCTGGGCTTCACCTATTCAATTCAATTGCCCTGCACCTGACGAGATATTATCAAGTTTGGTAGATAAGGAACTCACGAGTTTCGGACTTGCCCTGGGTACCCTTGGGCGCTGGATGACAGATATCGGAGCGGGTCCCAGCAGTTGTGGGCTTGTTGTTTAATTAGGTTAGCACTTGTTGCTGGACCTGTTGCTTAGCGCTGCTTTGCCTCAGTGTCGATCGCAGCCCCCTCTGGGATTGACGGGCCCGGAAGGAACTTAAGACGAACTACGCCGTTGCGGAAACTACCCATAATCGACCTCCCATAAATAAACGGAACCAGTCTTACAATATAATATCCGATTTATATAGTTCATTGTTCTTAACGTAAGATACTTGAAGAATATGAGTAGTCTAGTTATATCATGTAATCAAGTTTATTTGTTTTAACAACATAATATTACCAATAAGTTTTATTCAGCTTAAAAATTAGGGGAAGCCATAATGTATACAATTGTTATGTCGAAATAAATGTCCTCTAAATAAGTACTAAATAAATAAAACTAAATAATTTAGTTTGTCCCGATTTTTTTTTCTTATTCTCCAAAATTTTATATGGAATAAAATAGATAAATATTTTTATTCTGAGACCAGGTACTTTAAGAATAACAGGTATGCACAAAATTTAATAAGGGCTAAATTAAAATAGTGATACACTATTTACATAAAAACATTTTTAAAAAATATCTGGGAAAGAAAAAGTTTGAATAAAAATACAAAATAGCAAGAATTAAGGTGAGAGGAAAAAAATTAATAAAATCACCTAATATTACAAAAAATGATATCATTATAAGTTTTTCTATTATTTCAATGAGATGGATTTGAGCCATTAATTGTAACTGATTAGGGAACATGTATTTGGGAATTTAGGGGATGTAGTTATAGCTCATTATTGTATGTGTGTGTGTGTGTATATATATATATATATATATATATATATATATATATATATATATATAAATTTACAATCTGTTAATCTGTATTACATGGGTCTCTTTTTACCCAAGGGCATTAAAGGCTTTTATACATTTAAAGCTATGTGCGTGTGTTTTTTTCGGGTCCAACTATATGCGAATGAATATAATTTTCAACGATCATTATTCATTTTCAACAATAACCTAAAACATACTAAATCTTTTTCACTAATACATCTCCGTTATTGCGGAATTTTCACAACAACGAAAAATACGCAATATGTTAAAAGGTTATATGCTAAAGGATTGGTTTTAGAACTTTACTGTATCAAACCCCAAAACATTTATTACGGGCTTCAATTTTATATAATCAATATCATATAAATTCTGTATTCCCTTAGATTTTGTTTAACGAATATTATTTAAGCCCTAATAGGAATCGAAATAAGTATTAATATGTCACTTCTCAATGACAATTACAGTAAATACCTTATTTACCCAACTATATTTCGGCAGAGAACTATAAAATATAATAATAATATCTAGATTTATTAATATTGTATAATATATTTACATAAAAGTAATGTATAGTGATTATATTCAGATATGTATATATCGACCGAAACCTCCAGGCTGTTCACTTAGTAACGCAATAGCAATTATTAAACATTAATTTTCATGTAAAATTATAATTTGGTATATAATAGATATAGATATGGATATAAATGCACATATTTATATTGACAAATATCATTGCTGTTATGAATCATAATTGAATCAAAAAAGAGATCTATCTATTCCTGGACTAGTTCCCAATGTGCAATAAAAAGAATATTAAAGGTATTGTAAAGACTGTGTTATATTTTTGACAAGTCTCCTATTTGATATCTTTTGTCACTTGAAAAAGTTAAACATTTTAAAAACAAAATTTATGGAGAGGGTAAGTTATTATGCAAAATCATTAGTTTACAATTCTGATGACTGGGAAATACTCCAAAAAATGGAGTTATGTGATGTTTTCAATAAATTGTGAAAGAGAAAAATGAAGGAAGTTCAATAAGATTCACATTTGTTATTAAAATAATGTAATGAATAGTAATATAATTGTAAAAAAAATCTAAATGGATATATATTCTGAGAATTCCAAGAAAAATATACCATAATTCAGTGAACTTATAATTTATGAAATCATAGGAATGAATTTCAATTTGTCTTATATATTTCAAAACATTATGGTAATTGTAAAAGCGCTCGCTTCTAAGGCTATATACAGTATGTCACCGAAAAACTGCTTTTGATAGAGCTTTCCTTATCCGATCCTCGTCCCTTTGGAACTCTATACCTTCTTCCATTCCTCGTTCCAATAAGCTTTCAACCTTCCAATCCTGTATATTCAATCACCTAATATCCTTACAATTCTCAAACAATCGGAAATTGCATACTTAGTTTTTAGATTAAAATTTTCTTACTGATAAATGAATGATGTGTATTTATTTATATATAAGTGCGTTTTATTTATATCATTAACGCTTGACTCGTCCAGTTAAATATTTTTAAAACCAAGTTATCTTAGTTGATATTGTTCGTATTTTTGTTTCATTATTTGCTTTGTTTTTTCTACTTGATATTGTAATTTTCCTGCAAATGTAATTATCTATCGTTTCTCTCTCTATAATTATTGTTATCTTATTTCTATGTTATTTTTATTTCTTGTACTCTGTTGTTTTTTGTATTCTTTAAATGTTGTCATTGGAGGTAATTCACAATTTTTCGTTTCATTAATTCTTTCTCATTTGTTAATTTAATTTAATTTATTTATTATATGTAATCGCATTATGTTCTAAGACATAATAATATCCTGTATAGAAACCTCTATTGATATTCTAGAGGGATTTGTCCCATAATATACAAAGGCTTTATTATTATTATTATTAAATGTTGGGAGAATTTGGACGAATTTTGATGTTTCTTATTTCTTGTTACTTGGTAATTGACTGCTTTTTACGCTATTTTTTTATTAATCTAATTTGATAGTGTAAGGCCATATGTATTACCCATGCAATAAATATATGTTTATTGAAAATATAATTGCATATAGTTTTCACTTTCTCAATTGTCTTAGGTCTTGCCTAGCATTTCTTTTTTTTTCCTATATTTCTGATAATGGTATTATAACCTTCATAGTTTTACTAGGTAATGGTATTGAGTTTTTTTTTTTTAATTTTCATTACTTCCTTCTATCAAATAAGTACCTTTATTAGATAAAAATTAATTTGTAAACTATACCTTAATGTATTTTTTAAATTTTAAATAATAATTACAACTATAATGGTATTATTTGTGTAAATTGTAACATGTTACTAATACACATTTACTTTATATCATATCGAATGTAATATTTTACAATTGAAACGTTCTACTATTTGATCTTTGATTTTCTTGAAGAAGGCCCAAATACAATACTGTAGTTTTAAATATAAAATAAAATAAAAATAAATCCGTCTTCTTTGATATGCACAAGGATATTGTCTGTGTTGAAAAAGAAATAAGAAAATAAGAAGATGGAAAGATAAAAGGGAGAAATATGGTGATAATTTGTAGAGTAGATACATCAGTTTTTTAATGAAATGGGTAATTAATTAATTTCAATGAATTTAGCAACTGAAGCTTTTAAAAAAAAAATTCTGTCCATATTTTTTTCTGGTTTTTCTTAGACCTTACACCCTTCTGTCCTGATGATATTCAAGCAATTAGGCCGAAACTTTTTGTGTTAAATTCGTTGACCGAACCCCTGAAATTTTTGCTTAAATGCTCTGGATAGATACAGTCAAACATTTCATGTTGAATAGAATTATTTTTCTGTTATCGAAACTTGCCTCGGACCTGTAGCTTTCACATTACAAAATTTATTCCCTCTATTCTGTTATCAGTTATTTATTTATAGCACTATATTTAGAGGGGTCTAAGATGACATAAGATAAATTACCTGTTGAAGGGCGCAACCTGTTGCACATATCGCTCTTGATGAGATCCTACCCGCTCAATCTCTCCTGATTTATGGCGCCAGCTGACATCTGTATGGCTCCCTTGTCTCCAGATACTGGCTCTGTATATTTCCACTCCCTCCCTTTTCATACATAATTCTTTTTCCCCAACTTTTTTTTTTCATACACCCTTTTAAATCGCATTATCACATGAAAAGAGAGGCATCAGGGGTGAGAATTATTCTATCCATTTTTTAAAACCTTGTCTCTTTCAGAGCTAACCGACATGAGCTGTCTCCGCCACTGGTATTTAACGCAGCATAAATCTTTTTGATATTTCAAGAGCCTTAGTCTTTTTTTTTAATTTTCCTCCCTCCCTCCTTATCCGTTTTTAAAATATAATGAAGACAATAAAAGAAAGAACGTTTGCACGAGGCAGAAGAAATAATTATGAAAAGGAAGTGGTTCCATATGTAATACCAATGAATAACTTTTGCCTTTACCATTTCCCCATAGACTTTTATGCTTAAACCATCATGTAAACTTTCTCTTAGTGACCTTCGGGCTATTTGTAATTACAATTCTAAGAGCGGCTTGATTCTGCTCTCAAGATTCACAAAGCATATCTTGCTCCAGCACTCTCATCGAATGGATTTCAATAAATTTTATAGCCCCATAAAAAGCGAGGGAAACAGGTTAATCAATAACGGGTTGCAAAGCATGTTTCCAGAGAGCATGTAAATACTCATACAGTTATGAATGTACCATCCGTCTTAGCCCATTATTTACTATGCTAGGAAGATCGATAGATAAAGTAGATAGAAAAATAACTTTATTCTAGTTCTAATTAGAATGACAAGTCTGGATACCAAACAAAAAACACCCGGCCAAAAGAACACGTGATTAAAAATTAGTTAGTATTTACATTAGTGACAATGAAAACAAAAAATATTTCGTCATATGAAAAAGTACATAAAGTAAGAGAGAATAAAGAAAAACATAACGAAAAAAATACATGAATACAAATATCAAAAATCTTAAATTTTATAAATAGAAATATAAAAAAATAATAAACTTACAAGAAACGTTGTACTACTAGAAAAATAAAAGCAATTATTTGAATAATTACAAAGGATATGTATAATGACGATGTTTAAAAAAAGGAATTTTAATTAGATAGGAAAGAAGCATGGCGGATCTTCACGGGCTGAGTCTGAATCTTATGCTTAGGGATGAGGTTTGAGAATTCGGAACAGTGAGAAAAAAAGTAGGAACCCTAGTGTATTCTTTGTAACCAATCTTGACCAAGCTTGAAGAACCCTCGCGGAACGAAACAAATCATCCAGAAACTCCCGTTTATGTTGAGAATTTCAAAGAGAATAAGTTTTTCTGTTCCTACTGGTCTCCAAACTGTTATTATTAATATGTTTAGTGGTTAGATTACAATAACTTTACAATTTAATTTAGACATATTAAGTTTTATGATCTACTTGTCAAATTTTATGATATGACATACACTTCTCTTTTTCCTGAATAACTCTCCAAAACAGGCCTTAAGTGAAACATTATAACTTATGTTGACTTTTTTTTCAATACATTTAAGCTACTCATTTTTTAATACATAAGTTGAATAAATAAAAACCGTTTTTAAATAAATTCGTAAAACGTATTTGATAAATTGATAAAATCCTATCTTATTTTAGTCCCTCATGAAATCATTTCCTTCATCCATCCATCATTCACCCTTCCTTGTCACTTTTAAATCTGGCCTTTCTAACCATCTGGTTACCGTTCGGTCATCGATTCTAAAATGCTGTATGTTATATGTTATATGGCAAACATTTTTAAATTACGTGTTAGTTCATAGTTATAAGTTGAAGCCTATAATATGATATATGCATTTCATTTCTTCGTTATATTAGCTACATTGCTTTGTCCAAGTGACTCCAAAATAGTTATACAAGAAATACACACATTTGATTTAGCAGTTTTTAATGCAATTATTATAGTGTTCGTTATCAGAAACAAAGTATAATCCCGTTGACTTTTGTAGTGCTGGAATTCTTTCTACAACTAGTATATTTTTCTTTTATAATTTGTTTTTACAATATCTTCTATAGTATATTAAATAATATATGCATTTTAGATTTTGGAATACACAAATAGATAATTATAGCACAAATTAATAAAAAAAACTGGAAAATAGTTTTATAACTTATAACATAACTAATAACTTATAAAATAGTTTTATAAGAAACTTTTATAAATTTTTACCTTAAATGTTGAATATTTTATTAAAATATCTAGTTTTAAACAATATAACTTAAAGTAAATGAAAAATGTCCATTAAAAAATAGGCGACTTTCGCAATAAAAAAAACAAAAAATAAAACTTACATTAAATTTTCTAAGCAAAATGTAGTCGAAAACCAGTCTCATGAATAATAAAATGAATAAAACATTCTCAATTATCATAGCAAGATATGCAATAGTGATCAGCTTTCAGATGACTCCAACAAATTGATTTTTAGCATGTAGTATAAACATTTTTCGTTTTCTTATCTGCACTACGAGGGCAAATATTGCACCTTCTGGACTTCTGAGGTGGTTTGGTATGGTTGATTATAGTAGGGGACAACAATTAACCAGAAACTTCTGATCCAGGTACATGTGGTTCTTATTGTTGGCATTTTAAATTAAGAATGTTCATTAGTGGTGGGGGTGTCTATAACTAGTCATTTTCCCTAAATTACCTGATGGAAATAATAGTAATAGATAAGATAATTACCAAATAAAGGAACCTCTATTATACAACGCGATGGAGTACATGAACGGTACTGAGGGGTTTTCGTCAACCCCAAACATGAATTTTGGGTAGTAAAACCCTCTAGCCCACAGATGGAATACGACTGACAGGACAGGTAATCAATGTCTTAACCCTTGGAGATAATTTGGCTTGCGGGTTCATTTCAAAGCATTCTGGAATCGGCCCTAACCCCACCGTACTTTTTGAGGTTTAACGCAATCTTCCCACCTACGTCTCTGTCTACCTCTCGGACACTTCACACTCAGCACAGCGTTTAGTAACTTTTTGGGAATTTGTTCTTTACCAAGGCTAGAAACTTTACAAGCCCATCTTAATCTTCGATACGGTATCACTTGAATAATATTAACCGGGTATTTCGGAATTCCGCGTTGTGGAATTTCCAGTGGCCTCATCCTTTTTGGGACCGAATATTCTACGCAACGCCTTATTTTCGAACTCTTTTAAGGCGCTGTTCATCCTTCAGCGTGGTCTTAAGTGGCCTCGTTTCACATCCGTATAGAAGAGTTGGAAGAATGATGGTTTTATGAATTCTGATTCTGTATGTATGCTTAGGGAAATAAAATTACGGAATGTACTTAAAGGTTTCTACTTGAAGATACTGTTAGGTTTCTAAATTATTGTACTAATATTTAAATATGGAAAAAATCGTGATAAAATGTACACTAATTGTTGTAGATATACTTGCGACCATTCTCGAATCTTCATTTAATATAATCTGAGGTGACAGAGGATGCGAGCCATGATCCCAGAATCAGTGGCGCTAATAGACTCGGACATGGCCTATGATTGAGATACCCGCTGTTTAACCTGAGCCCTAGCTACCTCTGATCCGGCACATATTGATTCCCCTGCCTATAGGGCTAAATTAATGAGACGAGCTTCATTACTTTGCTATCAATACAAACAGGAAGGGCTTTTAATTACTGCTAGGATAATTATCAAATTGATCGAAACATTATTTTCTGTCAGTGAAAGTATCCCAAGAGGGGGGAGGGGTTTCAGAGGCAATGCTATTGTTAATGAGTTGGCATGGAGATTTCTTTGTATTATCATTGTCATTTCCCTCTTTATATTGTCCTTTATGTTTATTTCAAATCCTAGGAAGGAAGTATTGTAATCCAATTCGAATCTTAATGGTCAATATAACATTTATGTGCATTGCTATTGTTACTATGCCCATCGTATTTGAAAGAAAATAAAAAATACCTGTACCCATTAACCGGTTCTCGCGTGCGGTCGGCATTCTCTAACGCACCAACCATAGTGCTGCTCGCAGGTTTCAATATGTTCGTATTAAATAAGACAAATCAAAAAAGTATAAATCAATAATGACATATAATAAAAATATAAACTTTTTAAATACAATTTGAAAACACCTGAAAATTTTTGCCAAAAAAAAACCCGAGCGTATAGGAGTTAAAAGGCTTGGTTTAGTTTATGGTCGAGGCTAGGCTGCTTCTAAGCCATTGGTTGTGTAGAAAGATTTTTTGGCAGACCACGCTGGGACCACCAATATTTTCCTGCTAATTTGATTTCACATTTCATTGAGGTTGAGAGATTAAATAATTTATAATCCACAGCCGGATTTGAACCGGAAATCTTCAGCTATACAACTCGGCTCTCTTGTATATGCTATTTTCATTTTTTAATATATGAATAGAGAATAAAATTGGACACATTTAAAGTAAATATCTGTTGGGACCAGGGTGCACTGAAAATATAATAGTGAATTTCCCGAGCGCCCGATAATAAGGCCGAAAATAATGTTCATTTCCTATTAGCCAAAAATAAAAACACACACAAAAATAAACAATAAATAAATAACAGAAACAATCTAAGAACAGAAAAATAATTTATTTTCATAGGATTTTAACTAAAGGTAATTTAATTTACAAGAATTTTCAACTAAAAATAATTTATTTTAATCATTGAGATTGAAACTCAACTAAAGCTAAATTAAAATTAATAAAATACATTTAAAAGTAAATTAAGGAAGATACATTTAAAGTAAAATACAAAAACCTCTTTATGAAAAATAATAAAGAAAACTGTACTTAAATTTTAAGCGAGAGAGAGAGAGAGAGAGCGAGAGAGAGAGAGAGAGAGAGAGAGAGAGAGAGAGAGAGAGAGAGAGAGAGAGAGAGAGAGAGAGAGAGAGAGAGAGAGAGAGAGAGAGAGAGAATGAAAAAGGCCTGACCTAGTACGATGTTTAGATCACACTAAAGTCTTTAACATACGGCGCTGCTGTCTTCCACGGCAATGTCCTCTTCGTGACGCAGGCAAATCGGCAGTTCTCTAGTTCTGCAAGGGCCGTTGAGGCATCCTCTTCCAGTGCTTGATACAGCAAGACTGACTCAGGTTCGCTAATACTTCGCAAGGCTCACTAATAACAACAATAATACTGTCTCTCTCTTTCTCTCTTCCTCGCCTACTACTTAATACTTCTCTCTCTCTCTAGCTATGTCAATACTATCAGCAAAACATAGGATTGCTTCATCTCTTATTCCATAAAATAACATGTTATACATTATAGTTACATGATTTTGAATACCCAATAATATCTTTACCGAATTATAACGTATGTTGTAGATCTGACCAACATCTTCAAAAAACTATGAAAGGTTTTAGGTTAAGTGCATAGCTAGAGCGATACTGCTTCTAAGCCTTTATTTGTGTATATTGGCGATTCGGACGAGATCAAATCTCCCGATTGCGAAACTTCTAGAGGCTGGATTCGCACCAGGAGTGTCTGGACATCCCACAGCATCAACCTGTGGATGTTAAAATAAATAATTTAAATTGAAAAATTTATCTATCCGAGCTGGATTTGATAGTTTATTTCAATCGAAAACACATCGAAAGTTCTGTGATTATATCATTCAATATTTAAAAGGACATTTTATTAAAATCGATCAACAAAGGGATAAGAATTGGTAGGCTGGCTGAATTCACAATACATTAAGCCATTGTGAATAATATGGAGTACGACTTTAATTAAAGTAGGAGTAGGTAGTTTGTTAATTAACTCTCAGTTTAAAGTCAACTTAAGTTTTTATTCAAAATCAACGCGGACGAAGTCGCGGGCAAAAGTTGGTCTATCTACATATTTATATATTTTAAATTTACTATGCAAGTTTGTATAAATTGTTTATTAATATGAGTGAATGAACGAATAAAGCCTTTTATTACAAAATTAACAGGATTTTACTGATTATAATACTTTTCACTTCAGATGCTATTTACAATTTTATACAATATTATGAACTTTTTTTTCTGTTAATTTATGTAGGGCTTCTCCTTAGGGAGTGATGGCCTAACTTCCCTGGAGACCAAATCCTACTGGGAAGTGGGGTTCGCTGTTTCTCTCCACAGTTCTTGCCATGCTTCTTTGTCTCCGGCTGTCCTCATCCAGTTTGATTCTGCAATGGCCCTTACTTATTAATATAAATAATTGTAATTTAAATAAGTATACATGTAAAAGTGTGATAGTTATTGTTTAGGTAGTGAGTTCAATAATAATCATTAACAGTGTTTGCCCTTAAAAACCTAACAACTACAATAAGAATTTTCGGAAATCTTTGGCATGCGTTTAATAGTCCTTCCATCAAATTAAACGTGAAATTTATTCCATAAATTTCAAGTATGATATTGAACAACTTGCTAGTACATTGAAGTAATTTAGTTCCCCGTCATTTGTGTGTAAATTTCACTTACAAACTAAATGTTCAATCAAATCTTGTGTATATCCAATGAGTGTTGATTGGATTGGATAGGTTATTGCAATCAATGTAATAATTGCATATTATGTTATTACTGATGTTTAATTAACTTGACATTACAGCCCAGATATTGAAGTGTTCTGTCAAAAATAAATGAAAAGTAACTGATGATTAATAAATAACTATTTATGGCAATAGTTTAAACTATTATAATATATAAAACCAAAGCCTGTTTCAGTTTATTTATAACTAGTTACATTAAAAATATTTTAACTGATTAGATTATTAAAACTATAAAAAACAAATCTATCAAGGCATCAGTAAGTTCTTAGGATCAATTAAGTTCCATTAATTTTATGTAACGTTTCACTTCTACAGTTAAAGTGCCTCTTGTGGATTTGAAGTTTTCCTATATTATGATATTATTAATCCAAGGTGCTATTGGATGCAATGTTTATACGGAACAAAATTTACCATACATATTCATGTGTAATGATCGTTAGATGGTCATCAGAAGATTCTGAACATCAAAGTCGCATTCAGAGTTGCTAGTAAAAGGCTCAGACTTTTTGTCTTCAAGTGAATACAGTAAAAACTTTATGCCTTCACAGAATGTATACACAGTTTTAAAAATCTCGGAAGCCGAATCACTATAGAGGATATAGAGATCGAAGCGTTAACACTTAAAAGTTTGTTCCTAACCATTAAATTTTGATTCAGAACTATCAGGATTAATCATCGATAAAAATTACTGAAAAAACTTTAAGAAAATAATTTAATGTTATTATCAAGGGTTATTAATGTCGGTTTGAAATACCTAATCTTTTTAACTAGACTGAAAAATAAAATTATTTTTGGATTATTAATTTTATAAAATAGTTATGTATTTAGATTGATAACTTTATTTTCCTTTTTTTAAATTGCAAATTATGGAAGATATTAAAGATTTTACGAGAAATACATATCGATAAGCCGAACACCTTTCCAATAGCGTACTCTATTGTTTTCACAAAGGTTGAAATAAGCGCTCACTCCAGTTTTAATATGATCAAGAATGGACTCCAATCCGAATTCCACTGTTTAATTAAACCGCCTAAGCACTTGGATACTTCCAATAAAGGACAGATAAAAATAAGAAATATTCTAATATTGGAATGAAGACGAAATTCCGATTTCCATTTAATTCTTTATGTTTCTTAAGAGCTGAAGAGCTTTTGCCCGCGGCTTCGCTCGCTTGGAATTTTGTCTGCCATATAAAGTGTCGTGACAGGCTGTAGCCTATGTGTTATTATGATGTATAACCTGCAGTACTGTATTGATGTGTTACTGTAAAGTTTGATCAAAATTGTTTCAGTAGTTTTTGAGACAAACACACAAACTTTCGCATTTATAATATTTGTAGGATTTCAATTTAGTTATTGTAAAATACAACCACCAATCTATTATTTATTATTTTAAAGTATTAAGGTAAATTATTCTTAACTTTGATTTAATTAATTTATAACTTTTATATAAATAATAAATAAATAAATTTATTTTTCAAGTTTTTAATCAGTGTTATGTACAAATTAAACTGATAATTGGAAACTATCAGCTTTTTCACAATCCTCTTACAGACTTGGTATATATGTTATATTCTTGGTATATATATGTTATATTATTGGTATATATGTTAGATTCTTGTTTGCATATTTTATGAAGTAAGATATTGTATTTAATGTTGGGGTCAATTAATTATACGCCCCTGATGTCACCAGTTGTTTTTGGCGATCGATTCCATTTATTACCCAATGGTGTTCAGTCATTCCCACTTCTTTTTACATATTAAACATTGAATTTGGCACTTAAAATCAGACCCACGTTTTATCACACCACAAACTTGGTTGATTTTATATTCTCAAGACTTTTTATTACTTCTAATTACCAATCATGACCATTTTCGTTGCCCTGGCACATTCCTTAATTATGTTATAACATTCCAGGGAAGCGCCTCATTAGGTGGATATAGGAATCGTCAGTATAATTCCTACCGGCCTCCATCGATGGATTCGCTGACTAACAGTGAGAGCGGCCCTTCATAAATGGGTCAGCATTTTCGAAAGTTATTTGGTTTGAAAGTCCTTCACACATATTTTTTACTTCGCAAATAGTCTTGGTTATTACAGAGATTAAATGCTCATTTTCCAGAAATAAACTATTCCACCGTTCGGGGCTCTGGGTCTGGCCTGGCTGAATGGAACTCAAGGTATTGAAAATAGGGGTATAAGCGATTAGTGCATTCGGGTTCCCTAAGTTTTAAGGTTATTGTTATCATGTTAAGTTTCATTCATATTATGTACATTGTGCTATGTCACGTCCATTCATTACTTTTATTTTGTACTCCGTTACCTTCAAGATTAATTCAATCTATGATTTCACAACATAATACATTCCTAAAACGTTCTTTAATTTCTTCATCAGTCGAATTATTTGTATGTACGCTTTAATATATTTTACATCGTTACAGTATTATTTAGTCTTTGATTGATGTTTTGCGTTTCCAAAGTACATATAACTTCTTTGTAACTTATGCGTATTTCAGAAAATCGTTTCATTGTGTATTAAGGTTTCTTCCGTTCCACGTGTTAGGTTTAAGTAATTAATTTTCCATCAAAGAAAAGCTTTTACATTTCATGTATAAAAAATATTCACAAAATCTTATATGCGTGTTTAAAATGCTTTCAAGGACCAGTGATCTCAGCTTTTTATTTTTCAAGCCAGACTATGTGAATTTAACGAAAGCTCTGAAGTAATTATCTTCATCCTCATAAAGTACATTTAATAATGTCTGCTTCAGTAGAAAATTATTCTATTATCCTTTTTTTTATCTTTTCTTTTACAATTTCCCAGAAGATATATAAAAGCCTCCTTGACGGGCTGAAAATCTGTTATTAGTGACTCAAAAACCGACCTGCCTTTTCAAGCATACAGTTTTTTTTATAATCCTTCATTTCGGAAGTTTTAAGTTGAGATCCTTTGTACGGGGGCTTATCAAAGGATATTATGTAATCCTTGCGGCCTCCCCAGGATAATGGAATCTATGAATGGGGATTAGTTAAATGAAAGGAAGTCAGTACTCTTTGCCCACCTCAGCACTTAGGAGTCAGCAAACAAGTTTGTCATTCAAGTCTCATGAAATATTATTATCGGTAATAACATATGCTTTTATATAATTATTAAAAGAACCGTATTTCGAGAAGTCAGGGTTTGGCAAACTCCAGAATGACTAACTACTCGACGGTTCGCCTATCAGAACGTACACATAAAAATTCACTGCAAAGAATCAAATGCAGCGTATACCACATGAACAGGAATGGAGGCTCAATGATAGACTGCAATCCTACCCCAAAACGTTCAAATGCTATCTTATAGGTTTCTGTAATAATTTTTAAGAATATAAAGACTTACCTAATAATTCATTATTATTTATTGATTGATCTTTCAACCGACAATAAGTGATTTATTTGTTTTGGGATCACTTATATGTTCCTCCTAAAAAGTGCAAGTCTTTAGTTCGATTTTCAATTCAATTATTAAGTACTCGATATCATTAAGTATGTTTCGTAGCTAGCAATTATACAATGTTTACATCATTTTATTCAAAGAATTGAGATTGATGTTTATTTTTAGCCGCATTAAATCAGTAAATATTTTTACTTGACTTATAGTTATAAAAAATGCATTTTTCGTTCCTAAACTTTACCAGAGCACGAGTCTTCATATTTTAAGGCATATATTATTCTTTAGTAGTAATATCTTCTAACCCATACTAATTTACTCAGTATGTAACTTCGGAGGTAATAATGAATAAATGTACTGGGTATCATAAACAAATTGGAGTTAATAGTTTTATATCTATGTTAAATTATTTGTGATTTGTAGCAGTCTTGTTAACACTCCTTTATCCACCATCCTATTTACTTTTTTTTTTCGCATCCTACAAGATTTTATTTACAAGATAATAAAAATTTACAAGAAATACCTGAAAATGTTTCTATATAAAGTACAAGCATTGTATTACCTTTCGGTATTTTAAGGCTTTACAATAGGCTGAGTCCACTGAAGGCGGTTTTTACTCGAACCGGGTCAAAGCCGCTGACTCTATACAATATAAAACAGGGAGGGATCGTTTAGCGGGATCAAGAAATAGTTGTAGAAAGAAGAAAGTGGAGTAAGGAAGAAGGAAAAGGAAGGAAGGATAAGGACAAGGGAGTACTTACCCTATCCCTAGATCAAATGTAAGCATATCGACCAAGGGAACACTTCCCTGCCATCTCCCAGGTCTGGGGAGTCGTCTGAAGTCCCTGAATAGGGGGTTCGCACAGGTCTTAAAAAAATTTGATGTGCCTCCGACCTATGTACTCGGGCACCAAGGGAAGCCGAAGCTCCTCCCGGAATCCTATTTACTCCACTTGACTTGCACTTATAATGACCTGGATGTCTTGAGTATGGACAGGATGCTGGGCAATTATGTAAGATGGGAGAGGTAACGCTGGGACTGTTCTTCATGCCTCTCATGCCATTGTATTTTATCTTACTGTCAGCCAATCTGCTGATTGTCATTATTTTTTTTAACAGGTGTGGATGTAAATATAAAAAGAAGAAAAAAAAATCAATATTTGTGTCATTAATATGCACATAAAGCAAATTAGTAAACCTCACAACGCAAATTGTTGTACTGAGGGGTTGCGATTCGTTGATAGTAGCTCATATCACCTTTATTCAAGTCTATGCTCATGCAATAGATCAGAAACTCAGCTAAACCACGGCCATAAAACAAAAGATACACCACGCACGGGGATGGTAATGGCATTTTATGATGAACATAACACGATTAGATCACAAGAGAACTGGAAAATTCAATCGTAACTTGTCTAACTTGGATCTGCCATTAATTTCGGATTCGAATGTGTATTGGTAACGTTTATTTGAGAAGTGAAACAGAAATTACTCAATTTTACTCATAACGTAGGCTTAACTTCGGGGATGGTGAGTGGTCGTTGTAAACCGCCTAAAACCATACATCTCTATACTAAAAGGTGTAAAAGAGTATTGAGAATTTAACTTAGAAAACTGGACCAAATACTTCTGCTGAAAACCTCGTACAGAAGTAAGGTTAGGGAGGGGATTAAGATAAAAAAGGTTTTTTAGATATAACATGAAGTAAACCGTACTGTTTCATATAATTCCATTTAAATAAAAGAAATAAATATTAAAAGAACTAAAAATATTAAGACATATTTTATCAAATCAAAAAGTCATACACGTGACGAGACAAGGATTGTCGGACTCAAATAAAAAAGTTCTTTTCCAATCTCAATAAAGTTCATTTGTATGTATAAATTTTGTCCCAGATTACCTTTCATAAAAAAAATATCAACAGAGATATTGCATTTTTTTTCTGTGCCCTTCTTTTTAAATCCTATATGACGGTATAGACGATTGAGATTGTTTAAATTAAAATATTACATATAAATCATATATTTGATGGTAACATAATCATTTTCTACAATCAGTTATGTACTGGTTGTAAAATCATTATCGTATCTGTCATAGTAAAAACAATAACCCAGAAAAGGAAGAATACTCCTTGATGTTCTCTTGTACCTTCACAGCTATGTCAGTTTTTGGAACTAAGCAGCATTTATAAGCCTGCTCATCTTTCAGATCAGATCTAACATATTTTTCATACTTCAGTTTTCGGTAGAGAACTATATAGTATATTATAGTATTAGGTATAATATTATAGAATAGAAAAATGGATATTATTTTGGAATTGGTGAAGCAACTCTTGGCAGTGCAGTAAATGCACGCATTGCGTAGTTTGGTCCACATACTTAGTGAACTTTTACTCCCTCCAGGACAGCCAAAGTAGTTATGTAAGTTAGAGGAAAGTCTAACATAGGAGTTGACGAATTTAAAGATCAAATACATCAGTATCAACAGGGAATATGTGACCTTATAACGAATCGAAATTTATGAATAATAACTGATTATCGAAGAGTTAGTATGAATAAATCAATGGATGTTATTTTTGGGTCTAAAGATTGGATGACATTTTTACTGTTTATTTTTTAATTCAGGGTATTTAGAGTAGAAAAATAATGCTGTTGAGAAGATTTTTCTATAATCAAATCAATCAGTTGCAATGTTCTAAACGAACTAACGCAACGATATTCAAATCAACGGTTATGTCTCCAAAGGGAAAAACCATTGTGTTTTGAGAAATAAAAATGGCTGCCCTTAACCCCCAAGTACTGATACATGGTCCTTGGGACCTTTTGGTACCTTTTTCTGGTACTTCCAACCATAGCAAATCCCCGCATGACTCAGTACATTCCTATATTGCTAGTTATTAGTTGTGAGTAATCAGTGATACTTTTAAATTTATAATTTGTATAAAATTTTAACTTTTTTTTAATGTTATTTTTGAATTTATACATTATTTTATTTTATTTTTTTGTTCTGTTACAATTATAGAGCCCCATTCTTGTAAATAAAAAATAGTTATTATATGGTAAAAAAACCCCTCTTGTTAGACTACTACCAACGTACTACCAAAAAAAAAAAAAGAGGAAATTGCTTAAAATATTGATAATTTTAATTTTAAAAATATATTTATTTTCATTAATAGGTATTTAACTGTTTAATATAAAAACTATATATATTGTAATTAAATTGAAATAAATACACTTTTTTTGCATCCTCCAAGATTTTATTTACAATATAATACAAATTTACAATAAATACATGAAAATGCTTCCATATATGGTAAACCAAAAGCCTTCTGTTACCTTTCGGTATTTTAAAGCGCCAAAATGGGCTGAGTCCACTGAAGGCGGTTTTTACTCGAATCGGGTCAGAGCCGCTGACTTTACACAAGAAACAAAACAGGGAGGGGCCGTAAAAATAAAAAAAGAATAAAATAAAATAAAAATACACTAGTTTTAAAATCTATAGTTTTGATTTTCTATGATTTAGAGTCTGTTAGTTTCACTATATACCTTATTGATTTTGTTTGTTATTTATTTACTGAAATTCGAAAAAAAAATGCAAGAAGCTTCATATAAGTAACACCAAGCAATGAAATGTTTAAATATTTTATTTTGTATATTTAAATGAAATTTAAACCAGATTGTCCGTAGGACCAGGTGTCGCCACTAGCGTAAGAATGTCAGTATTTGAGGGCTAAGTAACAATTCAAGTTAATTTTTTTTTCATCAATAATAATAAAATACAACAAAGTATTTTAAAATAGTAGAGTGAAACCTAATCGCCAAAACCTAGTAATTTTTATTGGATTACTCCACTTCGTGTGACCCCATTGCGGGACTTATGCATCCGTTCTAATGGTTATAAAGAGAATATACAACGTAAGAAAGATACAAGTGGAGATTGTATCTTTGGGACATTGATCACGGGGACCCTCTAAAACCAGCGGGGCGGATCCGAGAGCTATCGGCTAAATGAAATCGTGGCTATAAAACGAGTCGGCGCGCAGGGAACAAACTGCCCCCGAACGTATTAAGGAATTGAGCTGAGCCGAGCTACGGGGTGATAATCGATTGTTACCTCGGTAGGGAATAAAGAGGGAATAAGAGGGAAATAAGAGGCTGTTAGCCGGGATTTACGTTAGTGTTCCCTAGTGAGTAGGGGGGGGGGGGGAAATCCCGCAGAGGCGACTTATTGCCCGCCAGGTAGCCCCGATTAGGCTAGGAATAATCAGCCTCTTCTTCATATCCTCTTCGTCGATATCTTAGATTGCCATCCAGGATAACCGTTGTCTAAATGAGATGCATCATACTTAATAAATTACTATTATGTTGTTTATTTGAATCCCGAAGTACATCTGAAATAAAAAGCATTACTGCGAAAAAAATAGAATGTTTACTGATTCCTTGATATTGAAAATTGATATTGAAAATATCAGCCATCTGTGTAATATCGGAAAGATCTTTCGATACTTTCAGAATATCGAATGAGAACCATATTATTCTAATAAAAAATAAAAAGTCTTTCACTATTTGATTGATTATCCAATGTGTGACGTTTTCCTGGCAATGGAATGTTTGTAGCCATTTGACGAACCGTGCTTTAAACGACTAAAATCTTCCGATACCTAGTGATACCGATATTTTTCTTTCGATATTTTCTCGGTATCGATACCTTGTTCCGATACATCGCAAAGGCCTGGTATCGATATTTTTGGGTATCGGTAGAACCCTAGCTGGGCCCCATTCCTGGTATCTGTCTTTCTTCTCTCCGTGGCAGTTGGTGCCGAACGGATGCGTCCTCATGGAGGATAATGCACAGCGTTGCGCTGTTTAGGGATTGCCCCAAAATATAAGAAGAAAATAGAGTACATAACAATTTTTGATACATTTAGGTGTTATATTGCTTTTATATATACAAAAGTTATGATGACATACATAAAACTATTTTGAGACTATTGGGGAGTCTCTTCTCGTCCTTATGTGCCCTCTTACGGTACATGGTACGGAGGTGTGAAGAAATGTAACATGCTGCTAAATTGAGCCGAGAAGAGGCTCAGGTAGGAAACAGCGATTGCACTGGGCAATACGGAGCAACTGCTTCCCCCTGACCACACTTCACTAGCTCTCTTAACTGACTGGCTTCGGCGGCACTAGGCACATGACATATGCGATAACTTACGAGTGCTCTAGCCGACCATTTATGAATATAGAGGGATATTTCGTTTTATAAAAATAAAATAAATACAAAATGGCAACAAGGAAAATCAATGTGTACATAAAAAATGAAAATGAAATTAAGTTTAAATTAATATTGTTTGCTAAACAGAAACTTTTAACCCAATTTGTATATTTGGATTTAATTACTTAACTAATATTATACAAATTTTACTCTGTATTAAGATAATTAAATATTAGTTTTTAAATTAATTACAAAATCGTTTACTAACATTGAGTACATTGGTTTGGTAAAGCATGAAGAAGAATATCTTGATTCAAGCTTGTATAAGATCAGACACTTGCCTTATTTCTTTCCTTTCCTTTTTTTTTTTGCCTAAAGCATTGGTTATGATAAAATTGAAAATTGAATTTACCTCAAAAATATATCTAATGCATACTTTTTTCTCCTAAGTCAATATGAAAACAAAATTCTTTGTCCGGAGCCGTTACAAAGTTACTTTAATCAAGTTAGTTTTTCCCGAGGAACTTCTCTCGGAATTCCACCGACATCGGTAAACCAGAGGTTTAGCTTTCTCTCTATAATATCAGAGTTTAACTGCTCCATTACCCAGTTTGTGACCTCAATTTTAAATTATGTTTTAGAAAACAAAAACTAAAATAAAAAAGCTGAAGTATTTCATAGTTGGATTTTTCATCCGTCGCCGTATGAACTCGTAACCTGATTGTTGGTCTGGAGGATTTGGGTTTAGGTAATGGTTCGTGAACAAAGTTCGAAAGCAGAGATTGGTGGAATGAGCATCGTGCCTTCGGGCTCACTAAGCCTTATTATTATTATTCATTGAAAATTAATGTTAAAACAATACATCAAGTTAACAATAAACAATATGAAATGACTTGAGATAAAGGCAATGCCTGTTGGTAGTACTCCAGTAACATACAAGGTCACGAAGCTATCAACTTTTCAGATGCCTTGGAGGATGATCGGAAATTAAATAGTATGAATTTCTATCATTTTATGCACACTAGAACCTCGATTATCCGTCAGGGTATGGGACCAAGATGGTGACGGATTTGGGAAACAGACGGTTATGGAAGTGAGTTATATGTCTCATATATATATATATATATATATATATATATATATATATATATATATATATATATATATATGTATGTACGAGTAGCAGTAACTATCAATGAAGTACGACACTCTCAGAAAGAAAAAACCGGTGCACTAATGTCAAGGTGGTTTCTCTTACGGCGCGCCGCGGCGTTTTTTGTGTACGGTCGCCCATCCACTTAGCTCGCGGAACTTTGCGAATTATCGATGATGGGACTAACACTTTTTACGTTACAAGAGATATTTTCCATTATAACTTAACCTGGGAGTGCTTAAATAAAACATATTTATATTACTTATTTAATTTAATTTACACGTTTATGCATAGTGTTACGGCTGAGAGAGAGACAGACGGGCGGAGGGGATTGACGCCTTAAGCCCGTCGGTGGAAGAGATTAAGGAGATGGTTCTAGGAGGTTCGAGAACCCCCCATACTTCCTGGTCTACTCTCTGACTGGCTCACTCGAGGCGAGGGAGGTATTTAAATAGGCAAGGCCGAACATTCTATAACACGGAAGTAGGAGGAGACTGTTCTGGGATTGTCGAGAACCTTCTTAATATCTTCCGACAAAGGAAGGCGGTTCTAGTATGTTCGAGAAGGTTCTAATCCCATCTTAACTTCTGCCGCCGACGGGTTTAAGGCGCTAATCCCTTGTTTCCGTCCTTCTCTCTGTGACCGTAAAGCTATGAATAAATATAGCCATAATAATATAGCCACGAATTTAAATATTATAAAGATTTTAACCGTCCAGATAATATTCCGGATTTTTAGAATTATCCTAAATGGAAGAAGAGTGTGAAAATTTTTAAACTATTCAATTATTGTCGCTCTTATTTACCGTATAAATATTAGCGTAAAAACAATATTCGCTGTGTTCAGTGGTAAGAGGCAAAAGAAAGAGGATATTGTAAATTTTGCTTTCGTGAAGGGATAAATGGTTCTTAAAAATACTGACACTTTACCATCACTGCGTTGATGAATACTTTATGAAACCACAAAATTTTAAATAATACAGGTAAAATCAATATGTTTAGTACTCATAAATGATCACGATTTCGTTGATTCGGATATAACTTGGCGTTGACATCCACAAGAATAAGTGGAAAAAATATCTTGCTTTCTTCGTGGATATATTCGAGAAATAGTTTCAATTTTCTAGTATTAAAGCAAAATCTTCGTTGCAAATATAAATAAAAACAGTAAGAAAATTTTACTATATGTTTTACTAAATGCGTGGATAAACTTGTTGTTATCCATCCATCCAGGTGTTTCATCGGGCAAGTTGAGGTCCTGAAGCGACTACAAATATCCCATGGAATCCTCGGAGTAGACTAATTACTAAGAAACATATTCCGAAAATGCTGTAGTATTTCAATACATTACAAAACGCTCATTACTATCCTTGGGTTAATTAGGACATATATAATTTCGAAAAAAACATAGCGTAATTATTCTATGTTTTTTTCGAAATTATATATGTCCTAATTAACCCAAGGATAGTAATGAGCGTTTTGTAATGTATTGAAATACTACAGCATTTTCGGAATATGTTTCTTAGTAATTAGTCTACTCCGAGGATTCCATGGGATATTTGTAGTCGCTTCAGGACCTCAACTTGCCCGATGAAACACCTGGATGGATGGATAACAACAAGTTTATCCACGCATTTAGTAAAACATATAGTAAAATTTTCTTACTGTTTTTATTTATATTTGCAACGAAGATTTTGCTTTAATACTAGAAAATTGAAACTATTTCTCGAATATATCCACGAAGAAAGCAAGATATTTTTTCCACTTATTCTTGTGGATGTCAACGCCAAGTTATATCCGAATCAACGAAATCGTGATCATTTATGAGTACTAAACATATTGATTTTACCTGTATTATTTAAAATTTTGTGGTTTCATAAAGTATTCATCAACGCAGTGATGGTAAAGTGTCAGTATTTTTAAGAACCATTTATCCCTTCACGAAAGCAAAATTTACAATATCCTCTTTCTTTTGCCTCTTACCACTGAACACAGCGAATATTGTTTTTACGCTAATATTTATACGGTAAATAAGAGCGACAATAATTGAATAGTTTAAAAATTTTCACACTCTTCTTCCATTTAGGATAATTCTAAAAATCCGGAATATTATCTGGACGGTTAAAATCTTTATAATATTTAAATTCGTGGCTATATTATTATGGCTATATTTATTCATAGCTTTACGGTCACAGAGAGAAGGACGGAAACAAGGGATTAGCGCCTTAAACCCGTCGGCGGCAGAAGTTAAGATGGGATTAGAACCTTCTCGAACATACTAGAACCGCCTTCCTTTGTCGGAAGATATTAAGAAGGTTCTCGACAATCCCAGAACAGTCTCCTCCTACTTCCGTGTTATAGAATGTTCGGCCTTGCCTATTTAAATACCTCCCTCGCCTCGAGTGAGCCAGTCAGAGAGTAGACCAGGAAGTATGGGGGGTTCTCGAACCTCCTAGAACCATCTCCTTAATCTCTTCCACCGACGGGCTTAAGGCGTCAATCCCCTCCGCCCGTCTGTCTCTCTCTCAGCCGTAACACTATGCATAAACGTGTAAATTAAATTAAATAAGTAATATAAATATGTTTTATTTAAGCACTCCCAGGTTAAGTTATAATGGAAAATATCTCTTGTAACGTAAAAAGTGTTAGTCCCATCATCGATAATTCGCAAAGTTCCGCGAGCTAAGTGGATGGGCGACCGTACACAAAAAACGCCGCGGCGCGCCGTAAGAGAAACCACCTTGACATTAGTGCACCGGTTTTTTCTTTCTGAGAGTGTCGTACTTCATTGATAGTTACTGCTACTCGTACATACATACATATATATATATATATATATATATATATATATATATATATATATATATGAGACATATAACTCACTTCCATAACCGTCTGTTTCCCAAATCCGTCACCATCTTGGTCCCATACCCTGACGGATAATCGAGGTTCTAGTGTGCATAAAATGATAGAAATTCATACTATTTAATTTCCGATCATCCTCCAAGGCATCTGAAAAGTTGATAGCTTCGTGACCTTGTATGTTACTGGAGTACTACCAACAGGCATTGCCTTTATCTCAAGTCATTTCATATTGTTTATTGTTAACTTGATGTATTGTTTTAACATTAATTTTCAATGAATAATAATAATAAGGCTTAGTGAGCCCGAAGGCACGATGCTCATTCCATCAATCTCTGCTTTCGAACTTTGTTCACGAACCATTACCTAAACCCAAATCCTCCAGACCAACAATCAGGTTACGAGTTCATACGGCGACGGATGAAAAATCCAACTATGAAATACTTCAGCTTTTTTATTTTAGTTTTTGTTTTCTAAAACATAATTTAAAATTGAGGTCACAAACTGGGTAATGGAGCAGTTAAACTCTGATATTATAGAGAGAAAGCTAAACCTCTGGTTTACCGATGTCGGTGGAATTCCGAGAGAAGTTCCTCGGGAAAAACTAACTTGATTAAAGTAACTTTGTAACGGCTCCGGACAAAGAATTTTGTTTTCATATTGACTTAGGAGAAAAAAGTATGCATTAGATATATTTTTGAGGTAAATTCAATTTTCAATTTTATCATAACCAATGCTTTAGGCAAAAAAAAAAAGGAAAGGAAAGAAATAAGGCAAGTGTCTGATCTTATACAAGCTTGAATCAAGATATTCTTCTTCATGCTTTACCAAACCAATGTACTCAATGTTAGTAAACGATTTTGTAATTAATTTAAAAACTAATATTTAATTATCTTAATACAGAGTAAAATTTGTATAATATTAGTTAAGTAATTAAATCCAAATATACAAATTGGGTTAAAAGTTTCTGTTTAGCAAACAATATTAATTTAAACTTAATTTCATTTTCATTTTTTATGTACACATTGATTTTCCTTGTTGCCATTTTGTATTTATTTTATTTTTATAAAACGAAATATCCCTCTATATTCATAAATGGTCGGCTGGGGCACTCGTAAGTTATCGCATATGTCATGTGCCTAGTGCCGCCGAAGCCAGTCAGTTAAGAGAGCTAGTGAAGTGTGGTCAGGGGGAAGCAGTTGCTCCGTATTGCCCAGTGCAATCGCTGTTTCCTACCTGAGCCTCTTCTCGGCTCAATTTAGCAGCATGTTACATTTCTTCACACCTCCGTACCATGTACCGTAAGAGGGCACATAAGGACGAGAAGAGACTCCCCAATAGTCTCAAAATAGTTTTATGTATGTCATCATAACTTTTGTATATATAAAAGCAATATAACACCTAAATGTATCAAAAATTGTTATGTACTCTATTTTCTTCTTATATTTTGGGGCAATCCCTAAACAGCGCAACGCTGTGCATTATCCTCCATGAGGACGCATCCGTTCGGCACCAACTGCCACGGAGAGAAGAAAGACAGATACCAGGAATGGGGCCCAGCTAGGGTTCTACCGATACCCAAAAATATCGATACCAGGCCTTTGCGATGTATCGGAACAAGGTATCGATACCGAGAAAATATCGAAAGAAAAATATCGGTATCACTAGGTATCGGAAGATTTTAGTCGTTTAAAGCACGGTTCGTCAAATGGCTACAAACATTCCATTGCCAGGAAAACGTCACACATTGGATAATCAATCAAATAGTGAAAGACTTTTTATTTTTTATTAGAATAATATGGTTCTCATTCGATATTCTGAAAGTATCGAAAGATCTTTCCGATATTACACAGATGGCTGATATATAAATTTTATATTATGTTATGAACCCTATCTGTACATATCAGGGAAAGTAATCAAAAGAAAAAAATATATACATGCATAGGAAAGGACATTCTCTAGAAGAATATGGTACTCATTCGATATTCTCAAAGTATCAAAAGATCTTTCCGACATTTCACAGTTGACTGATATCTAAATTTTTTATTATGTTATGAACCTTATCTGTACATATCAGGGAAAGTAATCAAAAGAAAAAAACATATACATGCATAGGAAAGGACATTCTTTCGATACTAGAAGAATATGGTACAATGGTACATATAATTAATTAATTTGTAGTATTTGTTAATCCTTTTTGTCTTATCTAATAAAAGCTTCTTGTTATATTTGTACTTTAATTTCATCAGCACTTACCTCCTATAATTTATTTAGATATAGTAACTTTTTTTACTGTACTGTGCAACTGTGTGTTCATACTATAATAACTGGTCACCATCTTAAGAAAATGTGTGGTGACAATTAGCATTGCCAATGCTATTTATATAAATCTTTATTTGTTTATTTAAATTATGGTCTTAAACTAGCAAATCATGATGATAAGAAAAGGACAGGGGATCAATTCATATTACTTTTTTCCTTTGAATTACTCTCCCTGATGTGTACAGATATTGTTCGTAACATAATAATAAATTTAGAGATTAGCCATCTGTGAAATTTCGGGAAATATTTTTAGAATATCGAAAGAGTACCCTGTTCTTCTGGTATCGAAAGAATTTTTCTTTGCTATGCATATATATTATTATTTTTCGTGATATGTACAGATAGGGTTTATAATAATAAAGTAATAGGGTTCATATAGGGAAAGGAAACATATCATTCTATTTTTTTGAGAATATGGAAAGAATGTGCCGTAGGACATATACAACTTTTTATTCAGGTTTCAAAAAAAAAAAAGTCAGGAAATTGTTTCGATATTTAGTTTTCCATACCGATATCGATAAAATATCGGAAGAAAAGTATCGATACCAAAATATCGGTATCGAAAGGAAAAATATCGATACTGTACCCATATCGGTAATATCGGTAGAACCCTAGGCCCAGCCTGTTATGCATATCACTATTTAAATCAACATTAATATCTATATAACAACGATGAACATGTAATAATTACCTTTTATCCGGGATATATTAGCCATATAACTTTTATCAATTCATCCATTATGCAATATTCAGGAAATAAAGTTGTACATTTTGCGCAATAATGCTCTTTTTATTTCAAAAATACCCTTAACCCGCTGCCTCCGGCAAACTCATTCTTCTCAGGACAGATTCAGTTTTTTAATACTAAAAACTATCATGCCTGAACGATGTCAATATGTATATACAAATATAGATATTTATTTATTTTTCCAACCTGCTCTGGTCTTTCTCCATCCTTAAACCCTTGCAGACTTTTCACTCTGCTTCCTTTTAGCTTGTGAAACTCTGTAATGTTCAACATTTCCAAATCCTTCCTTGGTCCATGGTTTCCTGGTATTTTTTATCCAGAAAATGTCAAATATCAACCTGGTAAATATAATAATTTGTCAGTTGTTGGTAGATTCTATTATTAAAAAATCTAATTTTTCCCAACTCTACTCAGATATCTGGAAGTAATTTCCTTGTTTATCGAAAAAAACCCGTAATAATGTGTTATATGTAATAATGTTACCGAGAGAAAGACGGGCGCAAGGGATTAAAGTTCTTAGGCCCTTTGGTGTATAGAATGTTCGGCTTTGCCTATTTAAATACCCTCCCGGCGCGAGTCAGTCAGTAGTAAACCGGACTGTGTGATAAACTTGTGTCAGTAAACTGTGACAGTTTCGCGAGTGTAATAAACTGTTTCTGTTTATTACTGTGTATCAGTTTATTATATTTAGAGAATCTTACGGTCGCTGGACTTTAATTAGTGAACTGTAAGGGTTAATTAGTAGTCGTAAGCTGTAGTGTAATGGTATTCGTACAAATTTATGTAAATAGTTAAGCTATTTAGAATTAGTAATATCTTACATTATTGTAGTATTTAAATAGGAATTAGGCCTAGGTTATAATCGTTAGAATATTATTATTGTAAATTTTTATTAGTTTAAGAAATTAATTGTTAATAACTTCTTTGTATTCTTTTTGTCACTTTGTTAATAAATATTAGTATCTTGAATTTAGGAGTAGTTTAATTCATTTTAACACCCAGTAGCCCGTAACAATATATATTTATTAATTGGTTACTGCAGAAAGAAAGCTACTAGTGCAATTTTTAAATTTTTATTTTTAGATTTGATATCTTTTACCAGATACACATCACATCGCTAACTACAGAAAAAAACACTTGTCCGCAAGACAGAAGTTTCAACGTCTTCGATATTTTGCAGACTGCAGACTGCAGCTAGTGCAGGACAAGATTCCTTTTTTCGTCCCTCTAGTAAAATTGAGAAAAGTTTACCAGTTGCCTTTCCGCAGTTAGTGATTGATATATTCAAAGTATTATTATATGAGCTGTTATTTTTAAAAGTTACTTTAAAAATATGGGTAAAAAAGGAACATTTTTATCACTTAGCACTTAGAAAATTGTGATGTTTTAAACTATATATACCTTTCAAATGTCTGTAAGAAATAATCATCATTTAAAAGAATCAAATATAGATCCAAACGGATTTATAAAATGTCAAAAATAACAGGTCATTTATCGATATATCCTGAAGTGATGTAATTCACTTTGATTTATATACTTTTGATTCTTGAAACATTGAAACAGAAAAGAAATGTAAGATTGAATGCTGGAAGGTAATTAATATAAATTCCGAAAATAATAGCGACTGATTTAAAATATCCAGATTCTAAAGACCTGACCAAAGTAACCCTTTGAAAGTTAATCCTAGTTTGCATAGCTGAGATCGCTGATACAGCCTTACTGCTTTAAGTACAAGCGGCGAAAAAAGTTAAGAAAGACAAAGGGCAAGATAGGAGAATAGAACGCAACACACCTTCCTCAAGCACAAGCTAACATAAATGAGATAAGTTTTAAAGAGCTAAATTAGAAAGTGGTAGCAGAGGCTGCACTGCGGTAGGGAGGGATTTATAATAATGATAAATCTAGATTGTAAAGGAATTAAATATAGGTGCGGAAATTCTCGAGAAAATTTCAATATAGATTTTATTTTAAGTCTAAAGTATAAAAGCGAAACAAAAGTCTGACAGTGAAATAAATCATGGTATATTAACATAGATCATAGTCTATATTACAATAAACATCCATAACTAATAAGAATGCAGTCACAAATTCAAATATTATAAAGACAGGAAAAGATAACATAACATGTATAAAACTATATATTTATATACTATATAATTTATATAAAACGACCAGCCGATCGTATATAAATATTATTGGCATCCCTTGTGGGGACACCTATTGGGGTATGTAGTCGATGCCAAACAGATATTTTATAATCTGCAGAATTCAGTATTGTATATAGTGTTTATAATCCCTTCCTGTGTCTGTATACAATTACTTGTAACAATCCATTCCTTCAGGAAATCTTACAAATATTAAAAAATATATTATCATCATCATGAAATACATTAGATATATATTTAATTAAGGGACCGGAGTGACCCAGTGGTAGAGCACTGAGTTGCCATGCCGGAAATCCTGGTTCAAAACCCGTTGCAAGGCAGTACTTTTATTTAGTCTGTTTGCCGACGGAGATGGATCATATAGGATCTAGAATCCTCCTGGGGCTCACCCAACCTCTATAAAATATAAGGGGGAATCTGGTGGTTGAGCGTGACCTAGGACAAGACACCTTCGTGTAGAACTGTTGTCCATGAAACAGTACCGTCTCTACCTTGCACTGAACCCTAGACCCTTCCCGGGTTGTAGTGGTCCACGTATTTTATATATTTAATTATTGAATTGCAAATAATACAAAACCAATAAATGAGATAAAATGCACCGATGAAGAAACTTCATTAGCTGGTCTTCAGGCGAACAATAAAGGATAATAAAGTATTTGATATATAAAATGAATTTTGGTAATTATATTTAATTAACCTTTTTAAAAATTTATTATTTATTCAGTTTAGGAATCAAAATGAAAACATTCAAAACAGCAATACTTGTTGTGGCAAGTCCATTATAATTTCAGAAATTATCGGAAAATCCGATTATTTTAAAATTAGTCTAATTCTTTACCTAGTTAATGCGATTTCATCCCACCCAATATACCTAATTTTACATACGGTATGTAAAAAGTTAGAATAATACATAAACATATCTGTTTAAGTTCCGTATTTTTTCTGTATTGTTTAAGTTATGCACAGTAAATTAATAACTGGCCTTCTGATTATTTATTTTGCTGGGGTATCCGAGCTCAGAAGCAATTGGTAACCTGATTTTTCCGGAAGCCGTTCGAAGCCTAATGTTGAACAATGGCTATTGTGCCTACAGCCATATCCAGTTGGTCCTCTAAATGAAACTGAGTGCGGGACTTGGAGCTTTGCCATAAAGCAGATTGCTCAGCGCAGCTTTTGCGTCCTTTACTAACCTCGAAACAATGAAACAATGTTTTTCGGTAATGAACTAGTTTCTCGGAATTGAACTGTATTGAACTCTTTGCCGCTGTTATTAGAAATGGCTGATAAAACAAGTTTAAACATTTTAATATGATATATCTATTTATTTCGAAGTTGAAATTGTTTAATTCCTTGACATTGTGATGTTAAAACACCTCCTTGAAGCAGAATATAATCCAGATACATCTTAGATTTGAGTGGAAAATAGTTGACAGGATAATTCTAATAATGGATTTAATTGGTCAGAGGGTGCAGTCGAAGATAATATTCCAAAAGAATGTTAATGTGCTACATGCTGTGCCGAAACGTTGTCAAATTAAAATAAGTTTTGCATATTAAATGTTATCTTTGACTGCACCCCTGACTAATTCAATTCATTTTCAGATGTATCTTATTTCCCAGTTAAACTATTGTCTGAAATAAATTATATTGTGATTAGTGTGATCTTAGATAGAAATAGATCAATAATATCCATCCTAAGACATGCTGTAAAGTTGTTTACAATTTTATACCTATATACGTGAATTCAAGTAGCTTTGTACGATATAAATACAAATGACCTTCAAAATAAAAGGGTGAACTTATTAGACAGGTCTAAATGAGTTGAATTTCTTTGAAATTCGATGATAATGAGTGATTAAAAAGTGTTGCCAACTGTTGAACAGCCTTGTTATCCTCATAGAAGAAGAATGTAGCTTAATAAAAGTTATTAATTGTTATTGTTAATTAATTGTGCTCTGTCAGTTCTTTTTATCCTTGTTAATCATTTTATTGTTTTGATTTTACTTATATATATACAAAACGATACTTAAAAACTAATATATTAACATCATCAGTAACATCAGTATAACTTATCATTTAATCATAGTTAAAATTTATTAAATTAGCACAAATAATTCAAAATGATATTCCAATTGAATCTACCCATTTTAAGCAGCTAAACCGTTTTACTTTCTTCAACCGCTTCTGTTTTATTTTTACTTTCATTTTTTTCTGATTTCACTGACATCAGAACATGCCTGTCCTATCCTCGAAATCCTGGCAGGTTTTCTCCAAAAGAGCCTTTCCAGTTCCCTGTGGAGGTTCTATATCACAAATCCATTCGATTATTTTAATGATTTATTTATAATATGAGTTTGAACTTCCAACCTTGACGGTGTGCAATGTCAGATACATCCTGTGCTTGTAGAATCAACTCTTTATTTGGTTGAAAGGAGGAAACTACCTGTAGGTTTTTGAGATGTTTTATGTATAGTTAATGTTACCCTTTTTTAAAATATTTATAAAAGAATAAAAGTCTCATAATTAAGAGAAAATAAACAGAATTCGGTCAATATTTCACAAACTCAATTATTATGACACAATCATCGTTATAATATATCTTGTTTATAGTTGATTTCAAACATATATTTTATACTTTAGAGAAATCAATTTTATATATAGAGTGTATGCAATCACATCTTGTGTGTAGAGTTGCTTGTAGCAATCCATTACTTAAAGAAATCTTTAAAATATATTAAAAAACATTATCTCCATCATGAAACACACTATGTATACACAAATATTGATATGCGAACAGTAAAAAACCAATACAAATTAAGGCTTTGCCCTCTGTGCATTGAGGAGGAATTTATTTTACTGATCTTCAGATGAGCAGTAAAGACCTAAAAAGTAAGTGTAATATAATGTATTTTTATAATTATATTAAAATTTAATGTTTATCACCTTTTTCTGTCAGTATTGATTCGCAGTAAGTCGGGACTGGGGTCAGTCAGGTAGAAACGATAAACAAAGGCCATACTGTATCACTCAAGTTGATTGCTCAGACTTTTATAGGAGAGGCAATTGTATTAGATTTTTATTGCAGCGGTTATTTACCAGAAGTGGAGGGGGGAAGAGTCGGCGCCCTCATTAAAAGTTTTAACGGTCTTTAAGAGTTATTTCTCGAATAGTTTTCCTTTGATTGAATTATCAGGCCATCACCAAGGGCCCATTGTAAGGGTGGCCTCCTAATGTTTCTTGTTTCCGATTGGGTTCGAAGTATGATGTTCGGTTTTAATAACTGTCATCATTATTAGTGTTTGTTAAAGTATTTATGTTATCCTCTCTACGTTATCATGAAAATCAAATTAATTTAATTTAATTATGTCTCCAAGAATACAATTTTTATATTCCAGGTTATGCAGAAAATGGCATAAACTATTTAAGCAATACTTACGTTTCAGCCCTTGTAGGAATTCTTCAGGTTGACAGTATACATCGAAGACGATAACTGTTCAAGGATACTCAGTATTCGAAAGTTACAGATCGATTATTTCTGTATAAGAAAAAGTAACAATCTTGTAAGTTAAAAAACTGAATATTGAATATAGTTAAGATATCAGTTAACTCCTTCGAGACCGATTGCACACCGTTAGTGTAATTGATTTCCGAGGCTTTAAGATGGCCTGCACACCGTGTGCATTAACTGTAAGGTGCAATTATCAGTTATTTTGAGTAAACTAGTCGTCGAAATAAGATTTTAGTAGTAAACATGTTTTTTTATTAAAAATTTTACAATATAAAGAAAAACAAAATTTCTCAACTGGGGACCTTGTTCGAAAAAAAACGTCGCTTCGAATGGGTTAATAAATGTTATGTCCTTAAAACTAAGGTAAATAGTGTGTGTTTTCATTGATCACTAATACTTATAGCCCTTAAGTGTGGCAGATTATACTTATTGTAATCCAATAAAAATATTTATTATTACAAACCTTATGTAACGTACCTACAGAAGGTAGATAATTAAAGATATTTTTTTTAAATAACACCATTTAGCTCTTAATCCAATGATTAGGCTCAAATAATTATTTTATTTTTTACTTGACAATATTTTGTAAAAAAACAAAACGTGTTATGTAGAATTCGAGTTGGTTATAGAGTATTAACTGGAAATGAACTATTTGTTGCTGATTATTTTAGCTAAATAACGTAATGTTTTAATAACGTTGGTTGGCATGAGTGAATTAATTTAAATTTCTGAAGTTATTTGATTTTTCGACACTCCAGGTCTTCTAATTATTATATGAATTGCTAATAACTGAAAGGCAAATAGTCTATTTTTCTAAATTTTTCTAGAGAGAAAACATTCTTATCTCGTTTCAGAAATTTGTGGGGGATTTTTTTTTTGCTATTAACAAGATATTTTCGAATAAATAAATCTTTAAATATTTTGAATTGAAATTAGTTTTGATAAAACTTATTAATACTTGTTGGGTTTAAGCAACATGCAACAAACATCCTGAGAGGCTGTGAATATTGTTTATTTTACCTTTCAGTATTTCTTTTATGTTAAAATCTTTCATTTTATCCAAAAATGTAATAAACTCATCAGGACTTTTTCTTATTTATTTTCACACAATCAGGAAACAATATATAAATAGCTAAGGATATAAAATGAGTAAAAAAAATAAAAATAAAACGCTAACTATATACCAAGGTGCACGCAAAGAGTTTAACAAAAGATTTATGGAGGCATCTTATAAATTTATGTGACAGTAGGGAGTGCTTCAAGCCCCACCCCCCCTAAATTATCATTTATATTCGGCTTTATGCTTCTTTATTTTGTTTTTCTACTTATCCCGATTTGTATTGATTTCTGATTTGTAAAATGATTAATTTAAAAATCATTGTTGTTAAAATTAATTTAGTGTGAAATCTTATATGGATTTAATTTTTATTTATTTTTTTTACTTGTCACTTTTGTTTAGTAACTTTGTTTATCTACGAAGTGTTTCAGAAGATTTATTAGCGCGATAAGCCATATATTTCGATGCTCACCTGCTGCCAATACCTTTAAAGACAGCTTCCATTTATTTTATATTTTTAGACAAGAAAAAAAAAAAAATTAAGAAACCGTGTATTTCCTCCAGCTACAGATGTTTGAATTTTAAATGATATTCTAGAAATATAAATTTTAATAGAGCAAAGCATCAAAGCCTGAGTATATTAATGACATAATGAATAATAAATAGTCTGCACTTTTAACAAATCATTTATTAAATATCTATAATGATATTTTATAAATGTTTAATAAAGAATAAAATAAAGACGGAATTGTTGCTTTGAAAAAAACAAATATTTATTTACAATACATATTTACATGATAAGACCGTGGAAAAATTCCAACGAAAAGCCCATAAGTCTCAAACACTAAAACAGAAATTGAAAATATCTGTCCAAATATTTTGCCTATTCAGGCATCCTCAGGGTAGAAAGAGAATAACTGCAAAACTAAACATGAATAATGCACCCAAGAAACATCCCACCACCTCCAAGGCTCAAATGAAACTCTTTGCAAAATGAGTTGCATTTAAATTTAAATTCATATTTAATGGTTAAATTAAGCAAAAATATTTTTGCTTAATTTAACCAGTTTGTTCTTTGTGTCTGAAACTATGTATGGCTTTCATGATATTTTATTAAGTGATTAAAGTCATGTAATTTATACAGTTCAGCGAAATAGAAGTGTTTTTTCTTAACAATGATTTCAATTGATTTTCGTCACCTATTAAGTTTCAGTAAGAAGAGGAAAAGGGAATAAGCAAGAAGTAGATGGAAGTAGAAGATGGATCAAAGGCAATGTAAAGTGAAGAAAGAGAAGAAGAATCCGATAGCCTTCAATTGATAACTGAGGAGGACAAGAAAACCAATACCAATAAAAAGTAGAAAAAGTTCAAAACTCCGTATCTCAGATATTACGAGCCAGATTACGATGTTGTTGTTTTTGTAGTTAGTTTCATAAACTATCAATTAATTATAATAACAAATTATCAACTTACTTGGAAGAATTTTTTTTATAATTGAAATTGCGTATTCTTTACCAACTAAATGTTCTTTTACGGAACATTTATCGTTTTCATTACCTCAAACCTCGGGCATCGCTCCTGCCAGAATGTATAAGAATGTGAAATTTGTAGTTATTGTTTTGATGAAGTTGTGTTCACTTTTTATATTTCTCAATACAACTTATAGTACTCACTTTTGCATTTCTTCTTTTAAATAAGAGAGATTTTTATCTTCTGGCGTTAATAAATGTCGTGAAGTTTCAGACCAATATGCAGTTTACCCTGTTCAGATTTTATGGTATATTGGTTCGCTGGAGTAAAGTTTTACAACCTATTGATTTACCAAACAAGAAAACAGTCCAAGATAGAAATATTTAGTACTTTAATCTTAGAATTACTCAATTTAATAGTAGAAATTTATTATTTAGTTGTATGGTGTATTTATATAAACAAAATACTATAAATGTAATGAATATTTTAAATATCACATTACCATAAATATAAAGAACATCTAATAGCAGAATAATTTTTAATTTTAAATCTATTTATCGAACGCTACGAAATAAATAGACGATGATTTATTAATCGAATGCTGATCAATAGGAAAAAACCTTCTAAATCAATTAATTTTAAAGAATCTTAAAATATAATCTATCACGTTAAAAATATTTGTAAAGATTTTTGGCAAAGATCAATCGTATAGGTTTGATGAATAATAGTACAGTGAGATGATTTCTTGAGAAAAAAATTAATCTTAATTATATGACAAAGTTTCTATCAATTGATTTTCTATCTGTTAATATCTCTGTGGCATTTTCATGAAGTTGACTGTGGAATGTTTTAAAAAAGGGAAAAATATATACAGAACATCAATGCAACTAAAGAGACAGATTTCGCCAGAACATTTATTTGACGTTCAAAAATCGCTCTGTTGGGATTTTCATTTTTTTTAGGGAGAATTTTTTTAAATTTTCTTTCCGGAAAATTCAGCTTCCTGACAAAACTTCCACCTCATTAGTAGACCACCTTTCATTACTTTACATGTAAATAAATATCAAAAATGTGATAAAAAATAAGTGTTTTTGTGTAGTTTTTTATTTTGATTTAGGAATAAATTTGTTTTATGAAAAAAAAAATAGATGGTCTATAAATTTGTCCCAGAGTGTTTATGTTAAGGACAGGTTTGATGAGAAAGTTTTACAATGGTAACTGGAAGCATATGTACTTTATTATGTAGCATAGACCTCTGGTAACATTTATTAAAAATTCTCAAGTACAACAATCACCTAAAAGCCGTCACATATTTACAACAATGAATATATTACTGTAAATACATATATACATTTAACGATGTCTTACGTATTCACTAGATTTCCTATCAGTACAATTACAGACCCAAGTATAATACTGTTTGATTCATTTTTATATAACTTTTTTTTTAGTTTCAATAAATATTTATACATTATAACATATATATGAAGAGCAGAATCCTTCTCAGCTTAAAAACAATAGAAACAAGCAGATTGTAGCAGCGGCCGAAGACTTTAGAATTGGCGATTCATTGAGAGCAGGCTCTGGAGATGTGACAGCGTCCAGTTGCGGTTCTGTAACAAAAACTGTTGGAGTGTTAGTACGACTATAAAAATTTAAATAAATTATATATATTTTTAAATCTCTCTCTCTCTCTCCCTCTCTCTCTCTCTCTCTCACTCTTTCTCACGCATACACAAGTACATTGTGTTTTCTCCTTTGTAGTAATCTCAATACAAGAGACGTATATTTTAAATAAAATCATTTGTACAACAAACCAAGTGCATATTATATTCATTTCAATGTAAACATAAAATTCTAATATATATAGATATAATGTAATAAAAAAAATAATAAATAAAACATAAATAAAATCATACACTAAAGCGCGGAAAATGTAATGTCTTCTATAAGCAATGACTTATTTTGTTTATCCTTTTGTTTGAGATTCATATAATGATTTTACGATACCAATAAAAGGAATAGTCACGTTTGCACAGATAATTAATTAAGGTATCTTGTTACAAGAACAAAAGAGAAGAAAGCCGATAATTATAATTTGATATGGCTAATATATTGGGACACAAAAAAAAACATACCTATAAAGAAGAACATTATACCATTAGAAGAAGAAGATATATCGATTTTCTACTAAAAATAAAACACACAATTAAATAATAAATAATAGGGTGTATACAAAAAAATGACCGCCTATTGGCCATTTTCACCTTCCCCATGCAGAGAAGATGGTGACGAACAATATCTTTCGACACACCACACTCCCTGACAAGTTCGCGAGTACTTGTGGACGGATTTACTCAACAGCTTCCTTCAGAACCTCATCAATATCCATTAATGGTCTCCCGGAGCCCTTCTTCTTTTCAACATCGTATCTCCAATGCTAAATTTTTCTAACCAACGCTCAGCAGTGCGCTGGTCAAGGACACCTTCTCCTTGATATTTAATAATTTCACGAGTTGCTTCGGCGGATGTGATTTTTTTTTCCAGTAATGTGATAAAATTACGAGAATTTCATAGGAAACTGTCATGTTTCTTCTTTGAAATAAATAACTAAACTGAGGCTTTTTTAGAAGAATCATGTGTTAGTAAAAAAACTTAGAGAATGCTCAAAGGGGCTATTAAGTTTCGGTAAATAATAAATAGCATTAAAATATTTACAGATTTTTTAACTCAGGAATTTGATAAAACGGTCATTTTTTTTTGTATGCACCCTATTATTATTCTAAGAATAATTTTTTAAAAATTGATCTTAGTGAAAACAAATTTTTAAAATGCCCAAAACATGTAGTTAGGACAAAAAAAGAAAGAAGATTAAACTTAGTGTAAATGCAGGAGCAAGTGAATAAATTAATTTTAAAAGTGTGAACCCAGTTTGGATACCGAGCATCCCACTCCACCATTCAGCAATGTCATCGTGTGGTGGATGTGTTCTCCTCTGCATTAGAACGTGGATCATATTGTTTGGGTGTCTTTCTTGACGTGGAACAGGCTTTTGACCGAGTCTGGCATCCGGGCTTGCTCTACAAACTCCGTAAATTCCTACCCCCTACACACTTTCTCATCTTTCAATCCTATCTCACAAATAGAACTTTCCAAGCAAACCATAACAATGTCTATTCATCCCTCTTTTCCCAATCTTCTGGTGTTCCTCAAGGTAGTATCCTTGGCCAAATCCTTTATACAGTTTATACAGCTGACATCCCAACTCATCCTAATACTATCCTTACCACGTATGCTGATGATAAATGTGTATTATCAGTCAACACCAATCCAGTTATTGCATCCCGAAGCCTCCAATCCCATATCACTGATCTTGAAGATTGGTGTCAAAACTGGAGAATTAAAATAAATTCTCAAAAATCGCATCAAAACACTTTTACCTTACGTCGTAATCCAATGACTTCCTGTCCTTCAGTATCCTTTAATAATATCCCACTGGTGCCTGTAGAACAGATCCGATACTTAGGGTTGTACCTCGACAAACGATTAACCTATCGTCCGATATCAATCGATTTGTATCTATCATTTCATAACAAACTTCATTCCCACTCAAACCCTCTAGTTTCAAACCTAGCTCTTCCTCTTCAATTCCTGATAATCCTCCGAGGCGTCTGAAAAGAAGATGGCCACGTGACCTTTTTATTTGAACTTATTTGAACTTTGATTTGAGTACTACCAGCGGGTAGTTTCTCTACTTGTCATTCTCATGTCAATATGTAACACGCATTCTATTTACTGGTTGTATAATTGTAATGCTGTTGTAAATATCAATAAATAAATTAAAAAAAAAAAAGTGTGAACACGAAAGAAATTCTTGTAACATACATGGCGAAAAGATGTGATTAAAGGAATTAAATCGTCATTACATAACATGATTGGCTTTATATATGAAATGTGAAGAGGGTCCATAAATATAAGAGTGTCACCTCTATGAGTTCTTTGAATTCCTGACTCTGGACTATAGCAATAAACAGTCTAAATATATTTCCATCAGCATAGCGAGTGCGAGGAATTAAATGTATTATAGATATTAATCTCCATAATATTTATCAAAAGCAGTTAACAAAACTTTTTCCTTCTATACTATAAAATTAACATGATTTCTTTTTCTTAAGATGTAAAAGATAACATGAATTGTTTCATAGTTTTGGTTTTTAATTTACTTTTCATTCAATCTTATTTAATGCCATACAATCTTAAATATTAATATGCTAAAATCAATCAAACAACTTTTACCCTAGATCCGACCTTCGACATCAATTATGGTTACAACAATTACTGGAAAATTTCTTAAATAAGACGAACACTTTACTTGAAAGCTACTGGCATTACTGAGTCTTAGTTAGTACTTCAAGCTTCCATTTTTGGTAAATATTATAATAGAATATATGTTACTATCATGTATTCTTGCAGAATGAAAATTGCACAGTACGGAGTTGAGAAGACAGTTTGTGTGGAGATACGACTTTCGTCCGACCCGCGGCAGGTTTAAATAAAAGAAACAGCACTCAGAAAGCTGGGTCGGGTTTTTCAGTCAGCTGTCAGTAAATTGTGTAAGAATAATGTGAGGTTTGATACCATGCTTATCAGTATGCTCATGCAAAATTATTTTTGATAAAACTATTATGGAGTATACATTTTATTATTTTTCAATTGCTAAACACAACATGAACGTCATAAGGTTGTTATATATTATTATTTTATTTTCAGGAAATAATAAAAAGTAAAATAAACATTTTAATAATGTTAAATGTTAAATAATTTTCTTTTAATTTATCAATAAATAATAATTATTAAATATTTTCGAAAAACATTCTTTTAGAAATCATATCCATGTCCTCACGTAATTGTTATGGAACGAATATGAGGAACAATACATTACGCTTATATATATATATATATATATATATATATATATATATATATATATATATATATATATATATATATTATATGTATATATGTATATTTATTTAATCAACATTCGGAGACGATAGAATCCGAGTTAAAAGAAACAGAAAAGGAAATAATAGGAATTCTGGAAAAACGGAAACCCAAATTATGGTTCACGGAGGAAAGCGAAAAAGCAGTCGAGGAAAGAAGAAAATCAAAGTTTCTCAAATCGAAAATTCTACTCAGTCAAAGCTGATCCAGCTACACTGGATAATACTCAGCCGCTAGGATGAAATCAAATAAAATACTAAGAAAAACAAAAAGAGAATTCCTCAAGGAAAGACTAAAACATATTGGGAATAACTGGCAGGCTCGAAATATAAGCGAACTATACGCAGATATTAGGAAGTAAAGGACAGGATTAAGAGCGAGAAATAATCAAATGCAAGGAATAGATGGAAAACTGACTGCATCCTAAGTGGAAGTATTAAACATCTGGAAAGAACATTTCCAGAAACGTCTAAAGTAAGAGAACGACACGAACGAGGAGGACCATATGGACCAAGAGGAGGACCTTGACCCACAAAAAGATTGAAAAACCTGATATTCTGGATGTAGAAATAGCTATCGACAGGCTATAGAAAGGCCCTGCTTTTGACAACCTACCGTCAGAGTTGTTCAAAGATGTGGGAGAAACGGAAAGAGTCAAACTATTAGAACTAACCCACAAGATATGGGAGAAAGAGAAGAAGGCTTGGAAAACAGGTATAATATGCCCTATCCTAAAGAAGGGGTCCATGTATGAGTGTGGGAATTACAGAGGATGCCTCGTCTCTTTCGCCTATAAGATAATGACCAACATATTGCATAATTGGATATATCCGTATTATGAAAACACAGTAGGTGACCAGCAAGCAGGAATCAGACGAGGAAGGAGTATGCTAGACCAAATATTCATACTGAAACAGGTACTCGGAAAACGATGGGAAGAAGAACAGGATGTACACGCCTTTTTATAGTCGATTTCAAGGCTGCATATGATACCGTGGACAGAAACTGTCTATGAAAGATTATGACTGAGCTGGGTATTCCCGGCAAATTTCTGAGATTGACTAAGGCGTGTGCAGACGACCCCCTTGCAGAGTCCTGATACAGGGAGATATATCTCAGGACTTCGAAGCTGGAACTGGCCTGATGCAGGGAGAAGGACTCTCACCTTTTCTATTCAACATAGCACTTGAAAAGGTGATAGATAAGAACATCAACAGAGAATGGCGGGGTGTACATTGGAATGGAACATAGAATTCTTTCATACGACGATGATATAGCAGGCCTCGGAAGTAATGAAAGGGATATCGAGAAACTCGCTAATGCGCTGATGAGAGAAGCAGATGAAATCGGCTTACAGATGAACGATGGAAAAACAAAATATATGCTAATAAGCTGTAAAATCTACCCCAGAAAAAGTATCTGCTTGAATCGCAAATCGTTCACGAAAGTAGATAACTTCAAATACCTTGGCTCCACAATAACCTGAACGAATGACCAATTAACTGAGATAGACCAGCGTATAACAAGTGCAAACAGTGCATTCTTCGTTCACGGAAACTGATCGTCTCACGATATGAAATCAAGAAGATTAAGATAGGAAATCAGCGGCCCAGGCTAGATAGAAGCTCGTAAAGGAGGCCAAAGATCTACAACGTCTGTAGAGCCAACCGAACAAAATATATATATTTAATAATGATATATAGAATTATATATATATTTAAAAAAAAAAAGGTTAAACTACTATCTCATAGGGTATTGGTTCAGTACTATTTCCAAGCCTATTGTTGGGGAAAGATGTGATTTTAACATAATTTTTCCCTCGATTATGAGAAATTAAGCTCACTTTATAGAGACTGGGTGAGCCCAGGTAGGGTCTCCATATCCTTGAAGAATGATTCACAGAATAAATATTTTCTGCAATAGCAGCTGACGAACTCGGTTATATATCACAAGCACGAGTACACTACGGAATAAGCGACACCGCTGCAGCCAGCGCTGTTTGATTTGAATTGAAACCAAATTTTAAATATTTCAAATTAGTTCGAAATACCGAGATATGAGAAAAAACACCTGGTTTCACAGTGCATTAAATATGTATGTATTCAAAAAACCACTCTTGAACTCGTAATGAGGGATGAAATATGTTGAATGAACTTCTTGAAAGAACTATGAAGCATTGCACAGGATCTGTTAGCTTTTGATTAAAGAGGAAGAAATAATTTCAAGAAGGAAGTCGTCACGTTCCTCGTAAATTAAATTTCTTTCCACAATGCTGCGTGATGTACATTTTAACATATTTTTGAAACTTCGGAATTCTGCTGAATATGTCTGTTACCTGAAGCGGTGTCAAAGGGATGTTGTAGACAACTCTATATTTCTTAATCCTAAAATAAAAAATACTTTGATGTTATTGTCAGAGATAACGTCTTTAATATTAGTTTTAATTTTAAGTTAGTTGAACCAAAGATAATAGCAACTATTGTTCAGTTGGCGTTGTAAATATTTTCATCTCTAGAATGATTTGATTATGATACATATCATCTCAAAAATTGAGATTAATACATTATAAAAAAAATGTTTATTGAAATTAACAACTGTACTATAACAATACAAAAAGTAAATAGAATGAGTGATGCTTAATGAAGAATTAATATCTGATACTACTGAAATAACAAATTCAACTTAAATGGTCGTGAGGTCATTTTCCGTCTGAACAGAAACAGAAAAAACTTTGGAGGATTATCGGGAATTGAAAAGTTAGGTAGGTTTGATTGGAAATATAGTTAGTTATGAAACAAATGGTCATTAGGGATGACTTTATTCTTAGCAAAGTAAGGAGCATTTAGAATATTACGAATTATTTTGGGTTATAAGGATTGGATACGAGAGCAATTCGATGGCTCAGTGGAGCTCCAAAGTTCTTCTTCCTAAGTCGAAAAAAGTGTTGTAATAGTAATGTTGTGACTTTTTGTAATTAATTGAGAGCTTAGCGATAACGGTAAGTGTTGAAGTAACCTGCAATGAAGGAAATATTTTTTTTTTTAAATAGTAGGAGACTATTAATTGCTCAATTGTTTTTTTGTTTCACTAAACTTTTCTTTTTGGCAACCATTATGGGTGAAAAAAACCTACAAGAAATTTAAATTTTAAATTTCAATGACAAGAAACTTTCTCAGTATAACCCATGAAGAATGTTGGATTCTTTACATAGTGTGGAACAAACTGATTATGATTATTTTCCTCAATTAGATTACCGTCCTTATAGAGACTGGGTAAGTCCCATGAGGGTTTCTAGAACTCCCAACGTCTTTAAAAAAAAAACTATTATTGCCAGGCCCAGTTTGGAACTCAGGATTTAGACATCAATAATCAGCTGCCCCGCATAGATATGGATGTAAAAAATGCAAATATATAACGATCCAAGGATGAACATAATCATTCTTATTCAAGTTTATAGCTCGTATATATCACTGACCTATATCCAGAAGGATAGAAAAGTGAGCCGCTGAAACTTGTACAATATATCCAAAATGTTCCGTTTTATAATTCTGAAGGATGACCGCTCGATATGACGGAATACTCTGATTCGTCTATTTTATATTCAGAGTTGGATGCAGGGGGTGCGCTACCCCCAGCCCGAACCAATAATGAAACCCTTAGCTTTTCATGTTTCTAGTTATATGTGAGAGATATCCTTACTCGTGAGATCTTCCACTTAAGAAGAAGAGATCCTCGATCGGCAAAGTTAGGCCCTACCTGCCCTCGGTATAATAAGACCATTTATAAAAGGGCCGCATCCCTCCATCCCTTTTCCATCCTCTCCGGTTCTTGATTATTTTTCCGCGTTAAATTTAAATTTGTCCCTGTTCAACAGCCCTTAAGAGGACAATGCATCAGGAGGAGATTGAATAGGTTTTATTAGCAATTCAAATTTGTCATGGAGGTGTGTGCTGCGGTCTTCCCTTCCACCTGTTGTCTTAAATCCTACATAGGATAGGGAGAGAATCTGACCTAAATTTAGTGGCACTTCAGGCTTTGGAATAATACCCTCCAGTTTTCGGAGCATTTTGGTTATTGGAATTGAAAAGTAAGAAATAAGGTTCTTAGCATAGTAATAGTCGATAATGACCTCAATGTCCCATTTTTTGCTGATTTGGCCCCGAATGCGATATCAATATTTTCATGACAAACTTTATTTCCACTCAAACCCATTAGTTTCAAGCCTAGCAACCTTTTCAATTCCTGATAATCCTATGCGTCCTAAGCGTCTGAAAAGAAGATAGCCTCGTAACGTTGTTACGAACTTGTTATTTGAGTAATATTACTGGGTAGTGTCTCTACTTGTCTTTATATAGGTCATTGTGTATCATTTGTGACATATTTGTTTTGTATAGTTATAATAAAAATGTATATTTCAATGAATTACTTAATACAAAAGTAACATAATATATTTATTTATTTAATTTTCATTTGCACCTGCGCTATTGCGAATCTAGCAAATTTGATCGAAGTGTCTTTCTCTTCGCTTTTCTATATGATCATCGAGTTATTGTGGAAAAAAATATATATCAATTGTTTTGTAGGTCGCTTGAACAATCCACTATAAATTGGTTTAATAGGAGTAGCTACATCATATACATATCTAGTTTGTAAGCAAAATATATTCTGTATAAAAAGATTAATTTGTTTAAATATTTGCTCTCATACTCATCAAAGCTGTATCAACTTAGCGGTAGAGCTTCCCAGCCAGAAGGCACTGGTGCCACTCTTAGTTTCCTAATAGTATTCCAAGCTTCCTTATAGTTGTTCTCGTTTTTCCAAAGACGTAGGATTTTGACTTGCAACATTAAAATTATTTAAATTGACTTTTGTTACTGTTTTTTTTAATTTTATAATTATGCATAAACGTTTAGTTCTCCTTTCCTAACCCTCGGACGGAATGGTCTTCGCTATTCCATTCAAAGAACATTCAATAGTGTCCCAACATAGTTTAAAGTAGTCACAGCCAGAATATAGTCATTTTTTGTTTGACATAAACCAATTTAAGATCAATTTTATGTCTTGAACAAGTTTTGTGTAAAGATTAATTCTTCATTGAACCGAATTAAAGTTCCAATTACAATAGAAACGAATACAATAAAATTCATAAAAATCCACTTGCAGATATTCCATTCAAGTATTTTTCCGATTATAAATGTTTTGAAGTATCAAAATAAGGTGCTATAAATGAAAACGTTTTTTTGTTTTTTGTATAATAAGTTAAAAAAAATAGGAGCTGACAAGAGAACGCTCTTTATACTAGAAACTAAATTTAAATTAAAACGTCACAAACAAAAGGTGGATGCAAAAGACAATGGGGGACTATTAATTTGAAAAACAAAACAAAAAAACAAACATAATAAATAAACCCAAAATAAAATGTCGACTAACAGCTTTTCAGACAAGTAGATTAAAATAGACCCTGTGTGATTTTCTGATTCTGAAAAAAAGAAAAGTTATCCTCTTCGAACTGTTTTCGTTTTTCCCTCCTCCGAATTTGCATAAAAAAATAAAATGTTTCCACTCAAACTTCTGTTTATGACTGTAATTTTGCAAAACACTGCCCTCACTTAACAACCATCGGGCGGGAAATGAGTAGTAAACCATTTTACGTACCTTGGGATAACCCCACATACCCCTTGACGTATGCGGTATTGCAATTACCTATCTATTGAAGGTACTGCTCCGGTAATCGCTTACTAATCAACTATGTGTTTAATGTTTATATCGAGGAAAGAAAAATCACGTATAAAAACACTAATATGAGTTCAACTATTAAAAGAAAATATAAGTAACGTTCAACCCGAAAAAAAATTGCGTGTGTTGGTTTCCCTATCACCGGTAAAGTCCTTTAGCGGTTTGAATGAGTTTTATATTGTGTAGACACTTTATATTACTCCCATATGAAATTCAATAAAAATATTTACAGTTTTCAATAAAATAGAGCCAACAACTCAAAAAGAAACACTGTTATTTATTATAATGCAGTTGGGAAAAACCACAATGCAAAGCCTTATGTTTCAAATCTAGTAATACACCCACTTACCTAGTAAAACCCCGGTTTTTGTTTTTGTGTCTTGATAATGCCTGAATAGGCGAAACGTCGACTGGTAAGTGGGTGTATTACTAGATTTGAAACCTAAGGCTTTGCATTATAATATTTACAGTTTTTTTAAAAGACCGTAATTCCCAAGAAGTTACTGAAACAATAACTTCAAATTTATAATAAGGTAGTATTTATCAGAATTATTCGTTTTAACTTCATTATTTAACATTGGACGTGATGTTTTTTTATTTCATATTAAATCAACGTATTGAGCAACACGCTACAACTTGTTGCTCCTTATATTGTTTATTTATTGACTTTATTCTTAGTAGTATTACAGAAATGATTTAATGGTTTAAGTATTTAGAAATAAACTCAGAAAAGTGCAGAACAGACTTCCGTACTAATTTTCAATTTCTAATTTTCTAAATCAAGCCCATCTTTAACATCTCTTGTGGTTTTAAGCATCAGTCCGTTTGATGAAACGACAATTGGAGTCACTGGCACTTGTTCTGTAAGATAGAGCGAGCTTAACTCCTAAGCAAGTTTATGGTACTTACATTTTTTGGCTCTAGAGGTTAAAAGGCTACTTGGAACTACTACTACTATGATACTGGTCATTTTCTCTATTTTATAAATAACCACAATTGTTTGTTTATTCATTTAACGTCACTTTCTACTACTATGGCTGATCAAGGATACTGCGGGGGGGGGATCATACATTTTCACTATCTACTTATAATACAATGGATAGGTACCTTTAACGTGTACCTGAAATCGTACTGAATCAAGACCCCTCATTTTACGTCTCTTCTGAAGGACGGCATCCAATGTTTTTTTTTACTACATTTAAGACTTTACGATCCTTTTTACGCCACATGCGGGCAGCGAATACGCGATGATGGATTATCATGCTAACCACTTGTTCACATGTGACCTGTCTGGCTACATTGTTAATTTGTAAAGGATGAATAAGCCTTTGGTATAGATTTATTTTGTTTTTAAAGCAATAATATAAATATGGTGGTTGAAAATTGGTTTTACCCAGGAGACGGTAACGAGATCAATAGTGACTTGGCGCATCAACTTTTCTCTTTCGGTTCCCTTGTCAAGTTTCGTTCTACGTCGAATCTGCTTCCTGAGTGACAGCTGGCGTGTCCAGATACAGGGAGTCACGGAGAATACGGCTTATATTACTCAACCTAAATCCCTCCACCCTACACAACAGCAACGGCTATATTCTCCTTTTATTTAATATGTTGAAGATGAAATATAAATGGACTTTCGATGTTAATTTCTCGAACCTCGAAAATTGTGTTTCCTTAACTCACAACTAGGCAGGTGACAGGCAGTGCGTAATGGCGACAGGTGAATTTATCTGACTCAGTAGTCTTTAACACTTAATATTCTGGAGTAAAATACTAAATAAAACTAAAATATTGCGGTGTACAGTGTTTACAACTGCACAATTTATCAAATTAATCTAGTCTCATTTCTCTATTTTTTCTTAGATCGAAATGCCTACTACTTACTTTTTGTCAACGATTCATTCAAATTGTCTCGCAATGATAATTCTACCCCTCACAAGAGATTTAATTTGGAAAGGAAGCACTATTTCTTTACACCCGGTCAAAGAAAATAAATGGTATTTTGCTACATTAATATTAGAGGATGTAATGATGGAGTATGTTAGGGCAAAAGTCCAGTTTGAAACGTTGCTCGATTCCTGCCTGGGCCTGTTACATTTATTGTTGTTTGTTGATTTAAAGTCACTCCTACATGACCGCTGCCATGTCCTGCATGCCGTTCCAGGTATACTATGGATTGGGATCTTTATGGAGTACCTAAAATCGCACATGCTCAGGGCCGTCATTTAACTTCCCCATCAAAGGAAGAGATAATTAAGGAATTTGTACTCCTTATTCCTAAGACCACCTGGGGGGCTGCAAACCCACGACCTTGGGCATCGTAGGTTGTTATAGTAACCACTCTGCCACAGTTAAAATCGATAGAATGCTACCAGCACATCATGAAACAAGGGATCATCAGTAATTTTTTTAATATTTTTATTTGAATTTTTTTGAAGATAAAAGATTTCCCCTGGCCGCGATTCGAACCCGGGTCGTCTGTTTCTCCGTGACAGCGATCTTATTATTTTTGAGCTACCAGGAATCGCTTCACAGTCAGGATAAATCCGTTCTCTTCATCGATCCCTTGTTCTCGCAATTTTAGCGATGTATACACGAGGAAAAATGTTCATTGAACATTACTTTAATTAGGATCTTGTTGACGTCATTATATTATTTATAATTTTTTGTTAATTGTTTTAATTTTTAAATATTTTTATTTTGTAGAGAAAATATTTGCTCTTGCCGGCATTCGAACCTCGATCGTCCGCCTCTCCGTGACAGCGCTCTTGCCATTTGAGCTATCAGGGGTCGCTTCAAAGTCAAAATAAAAATAAAAATATTAAAAAATTAAAACAAGTGCCATAAAATTACAGTTATTTTTTAGATTATTTTACAAATTGCATTATGCAATACACGTGATACTAATGCGAAACATCATGCACAACAAAAGTTAGGCTTTGTGCTAACGAGTTGGTACGAAAGATCCTGATTAACATTTTAATAAAACGTGTCCTGAAGATCCGCTTTTGTTACCAAATAATTTCACTGCGGTAGAAATTATTTCAGTTAGCAGAGGAGACTATCGTGACACACTTTATCTTAATGTTTAATGCTTGTGAAAAGTCTGGGTATTATGCTTGTTCGATATTATCGGTCAACTTCCGTCTGTATCAAAAGTTGTCTGCAGTCTAATAAATCTAATTGAAACTTAAATGCCTGATCGTATAAAACTCCCATATTAGTTCATTTTTGCATTTTTGCTTTGATGGGAATATTAGGGATTAAACAAGGTGTTATTCAGATTTTTTAATCGACTTTCATGAAACATTTCTAAAAATATAGGTCAAAATCAAAAAGGAACATTATTCTCGAAAAACCAATTTTTACGAGTTGTTTACATTTTTTTCATTATTAAATTCTAAATAACATCCATATCTACTATATTTCATCTTCATGATAAATTTTATCTTAATTTAGAAGTTAGGGAAAATGACATGTGAACGGACAGGTAATAAGTTACATGTGTAATAAAGAGGTGTAATGAAATATTTTATTGAACCTACCTTTATTGTCCCTGTGATATTCCTCGTACTGTTTGGAGTAGCGCTCCTGTTTCATTTTGTTCCTGCCTAGAAAAAGAAATAAATGATATTACTCGCCTTATGCTGAGGCCTAGAGCAATGTCGTTACTTAATTTTGTATTCTAAACTCGTCACGTCATGTTCAAGTTTTCATTTCGTGGTGTCAGGTGTAGTCGGCCATCCCTGGATGGCTATTCTGCACCGTCGTTGCTCTTAATCTTTAGGAAATGTCATCGGGGATAATAAACAAGATATTTTCGGATTGCACGGGTCATTCAAGCCTATTGGTGAAGAAAGTGCTTATTTTCGCACTCCAGAATTAGTAGATAACATTCATTTTATATGAGCCGTATTCGTACAAAAGGAGATAACTATGAATTCTGAAGAATCATCTTTTTCAAAAGTTTAGTGAAGCAATGCTTTATGCACCCGAAATGTCAGTTTCATACATAACACACATTCTTGACATGATGTATCGTCTTATTCAGGGCACTGTAAGATCTGTATCAACCACAGGATAACTATTTAAAGCAGGTTGAAACATAAGCAAAACAAACACACTTTATATGTTTTTTCCTGTAAAATCGGTTGTGCAAGTAGTTGATTTGTCCGAGATCACGATCTACCGCTAAGTTTCTCTCATATTTCGGGTATCCCCTTTATAGGGACTGGGTGAGCCCCGGAACGATCTTTTTATCCTGCAGGATTAATCCGCAGCTGTTCACAGTTTAAATATATTATCTATCACAGGTGGATTTGAAGCCGGGACTTCAGACCTCTACCAATGAGTCACCCCATTCCATAATCTTCGTAAAATATCTTAAAATATTTTATTAGTCATTATTTAATTTTGCTATGAAATATTGTATTATCATCATGATATTTAATAAAAAGTAAACATCTACATGGAAACTGAATATCAGCTAACATTGATAATAACACTTCTAAGGAATGTATCGAGGGACAGGGACATTGCAGCAGGAGTAGACAAGAGGTAGTGAACACCTGTTGCCTGGGCGGAGTGCCCGATCCTATCCAATCTTCCGTCCTCCTCTGGCGATTAACATTCGGCTGTAGGTATATTTCGGTCTTAGATATATTTAGTTTATTATATCAGCTAGGGGTTATATCAAGCCATGACTGATGTATATTGATAGTAACCACTATGTATGCATAAGATAAAGCATATGTGTATGTTTGTGGCAACAAAGCTGGATATATACATGTCTGTGTGTGTATCTTTCCAGATCTCTCCTTCAGTCAGTGATAAAATACTTTTACTTATATTATATTCGTATAAACAGGGTTCATCTCGCCTAAAAACTACTGATAGTTACTTAAAAAAACAAACAATGAAAACAAATTTGGAACAATTCCTATTAGCCTCTGGAAAACTGTCTCAATGAAAATAAAAACGATTCCCAAAAACATTTTTGGACTTAAACAATATTTATTTATAAATTGACTGCTAAATTTATTAACGTACCTACTAAAACCCAAACAGGGGATCAGTACATGCATGGTATCACAAGTTAATTTTGCTTATGCCCTCTCCTCGTCACATCTTTCATCATTCCACACTTTGACTATGGCTGTGTGGCTTATGGTGGGCTCTCTTGATGAAAGACTGAGACGAATTATGAACAGCGCTCTTCTGTTTGTCTTCGACGCCCCGAGGAAGTCTCATGTGTCCCTTGACTTTCTTTATATTAATAAATTGAATTGAATTTTCTAGTTAAAAAGCTAAAAGTTTTAAGTGGGACGAGAAGACCCTATAGAATTTTACTATTAATAAAATATATTTTTCTTTTTTGTTATTAATCAATATTATAATTATTAATAGTTTTGTTGGGGTGAAAATAGGATTAGTTAAACTCCTATATATTATATATTTAATAATGTTTATGTTTATGATCCTATATTAAGGATTATCCTTAACCCACCTCTATGATGAGTTTCTTTCTTATACCAAGTCATCAACTCACAACATCCATCTTATATATATAATCTCCTACAGTTCAAATCCTCTATCCAATCCCAGGGCACAAGATCCCGCCTTTCCGACCTTTATTCCCGTTCCCACAGAACCAAAACTTTTGAGCGGTCCTTCCTAGCTCGGTCTACCTCTCCTTGGAACTCACTCCCACCTGATATCCGTCATGCGTCTTCATTATCCACATTCAAATCCAAACTATTCCTACATTCCCAAAAAGATGGTTCCTAATCAATAAAATAAATGAGCTATATTCAACATAATAGATTGAGTAAATACTGTAAATATTCCACACTCATGTTATTTATATTATATTTATATTTTTATTTCTAATATGTATACAATTAATTTTTGAATGTTATATGTATATGTGAAAATATGCCACACTCAATATGACAATATTATTCGTATTATTAGATGCTCTTATTTACTTTATTATTTTTTCCATTAGCCGATTTCTATTCATTGTAATTTGTTTTTTTCTATTGTCTTATATAGGTATATGTATATTATGTATATATATATATATATATATATATATATATATATATATATATATATATATTTCGCTATGAGAACATATGTTTTAGTCAATATTTAATTGTATTATAATGTAGCCGTTTGGGCAGAACTATTTCTATTGGTTTTTGTACAATATTATTATTCTAAAGGGACCTGGTCCCAGAATAAAGTTGTTTTTCTATTCTATTCTATTCTACAATAACATTCAATTTAAGATAACGAAGTACTTGTTAGAGAAAATAACCAAAACTAAGTGACATTTTTATTTCAACTGGTCTCGCGCCACCCTAACTCATCTTCACTCCTCCAGGGTGGGCACCACTGCTATAGGGGTCCAATTTTGTAGAAGGAGGATGGCCTCTCCGGTTTTTCAAAAATAAAATTAAGCTGTTGTCTTAAATACGTTTGGATGGTTGTAAATTATTTCTATAAATCGATTAAGATGCATACTCTTATTTTTAAAATGCAATGTGAAAAAATCCCTAAAACCGAAGCCCTGTCTCTCTAAAGTCTGAAGAAAACAAACGAACCAATTAATAATTAGCCAGTCAAAGTTACGCCAATTCAGAAATCATAACTTACATCAACAGACCACACAACCGAACTCTTAGAGTTGCTTATAGAACGCCTTGGACTTGGAGTAAGGTTGCTATCTATTTGGTGAGTCTGTTTGGAATGTTGATTTGAGATGTGCACTATATCTTCTTTGATGTGATTCTTCTTTTGGCATGTTTCCTGTTAGTTAATGAATTGGCGAAGAGTTGACTTGTTAGTTTTCTTCCAGTATTTTATTGGACTTCATAATTCATTGATATTAATATAATATTATGTTTGCTGCCTACAGGTTTTTATGACATCGTTATTTCGGGGGAAAAACAAACTACTTTTATTGAAAATAGTTGATTAACAAAGCACTAATAGAGTTTTAAATATTACAAAATACAATGCACGTGTATATTGCCAGTGTACAATAAAGGAAACTGTTTTCGTTTATCATACTGAATTACCTTGTATTATTTTAAGTAATTAATGCAGGGGATGGATACAGTTGAAGGTATCCATTAAGTAGAAGCAATTAAAACTGTTTGTTGGTTTAAGTCAAATCACGAAAATTTAGTATTACTTCAAAAATCATGAGTGTCGTTGCCAAATAATTCTTTTATCTTGTTCTGTATCTGTAATACAAACCACATAATTAAGATTAATAGAAAGTAAATAACAAATGGTCAATAATATTTTAATGATATAAATAATTATTAATCAATTACTGATTCCAAACACAATTACACAATGATATCACATAATTGATTATAGTTTACGTTAAATGCTTTTTTGCTTGCTTTTTTGGGGGGGGGATTATTATCTTTTTCGGAACAGCTGTATAATACTCATGTTTGAATGTTTTCATAAAAGACAAAAACGTTTTTAAAAATTTATAAAATTGTAAATTTTATACATTGGATTCTTAATCCATCTTAATTTAAGACTAGTTATAGCATTTCATAGCAATTATTTTTGAATCAAGTAAATTTACATTTGCATTTAAAAATATACGACAAATAAGAAACACAACAATGAGTTTGATATCAGTTTGTTGAATATGCAATCGTGGTAAAAATAATAATCTTAGAATGAGGGTGGTGCAATGGACATTGACTATTTTGATGTTTTAGGGTCTTCGTGTGCTTCAAGACCCGTATTACTTTGGAAATGTATTTTTTATTGTAACCTTTTTTTTTAAATCTAAAACTGCATCAGCCCTTTATTATAAAACTATATTTTGACTAGTACCACTTGGTCCGGATGAAGAGTTTTTACTGAAAAATTTAAAAGTTAATTTCGCTTGTCTAAACATTTAGGAAAAATTGAGTCAATCCTCCCCACCCCCTGTAGTCTTTAATTAATTTTTTTTTATTTAGTAAATGGTCTTCCTTGGTATTCTTCTATCTTCCATCCAAAGTAGGAGTCCAAATCCTCTCTTAGTTTGAACTTTCGAGATCATTTTGAGCGTTGGCAGGGTACCCAACGCTTCTCCTGAAGTCCATCTCCACAACATGTGGTTTTTCTTTACTCACCTTTCCAAATTTCGTTGTTTCACATTATATATGTCATATTTCATTGGTTATAGACATTACAATAGCATGGATTTTTTTTTGGTTTTGGTTTTTAGGAAGGTATTACGACCCAGCATTGAGCATGTTCCATCTTTTTGAATGATATATCCTAAATATTGGAGGTCGGCAACATTTTTAGTCTGTGAACCCTTCACCTCCAATCTTCTGTACCCAAATATTCAGTCTTTTCTAAGTTCATCTTGGTTCCCCACTTATTAAATTCTTCCAGGAGCTTTGTGGACATGTATTCTCCTGCGCCTTCTTTTTCCATCTTTGACATGGTCATCAGCGAATTATAGGGTCTGCAGGTATAAATCCTGCATTTTAAGCCCCCATTATTATCAATTTCCATCAATATTGACTACGACAGAATACATAAATATATTGAATTAATATATTAATTCAAAACTTACAACAATTAAATATTATTTTACACCAGCAACAGGTGATATCTTGATGAGGACTGCTGCGATATCAGGTAAGGTAATTGACGATAGGCTCCGTGATTCCAGCTCCAGGAATAACGAAGCTAAATTCCAGCGAGGGAGAGCGAGAGAGAGAGTGTAAAAGAGAGAGAGGTAGACCTTCGTGAATTATTATAGCACTTCCTTCATTAACGAACTCAGATAGCGTTCGCGTTGTCTCGGAATATCGGTATCTACTAATGAACTCGATGACAATACTTAGGCCATTTTATAAAGTGAAGAAACCTATATTAAAATATTTTAATTATTGCTACTTCAGTTAAAAAATAAGCACGAATTAATGGAAACCTGTTGAAATTAGATTATTATATTTTATAATTGTATTTAATGCTATTTATAATAACTTACAAAGTTTGCAAAGTTGACTTACAAAGTAGGTTGGCTAAGTGGTAGAGAGTTGAGTTGCCATGCTGAAGGTTCTAGATTCATATAAGGCTGTGGTAGATTTTATTTCATACGTTAACATATGAGGGTAGATCCTTTGGGATCTGGAACTCTTCTGTGGCTCACCCAGCCTCTATAAAGTGGTGTAATATGGGGGAATCTGTTCAAATCGTCTCTTTGCACAGCCATTCTTTTAGAAACAATGCCTTCTCCACGGACTCCAGGACTCTTCATAGGTTGTAGGAACACAGTTTTTTTTTAGTAATAACTTTTATATTCGTTCTTATTTTCCTTCATGCAAATGAAAATCTATCTCCATCAATGTATTATACTCTCAATGGCCTTCTAGATGTGGCCCTATAAAAGGATATAAATAATATCTTTCGTTGATACAGTTACGTACGAAGAAGTTTTGCGGAGACTCTCATAAGAAAAATACTTAAACACTGACGTAACAGCCAGAAACCTAAATTACTCGAACCACATTATAAGAGGGGCGAGGTACCAAATACCGGAGGTAGACTAAGGAAAGCGGAGTGTAGGAAGAAAATGAATGTCAAGGCTACGCAATCGAGAGAATGGTTTAAATGTTCGTCAATCCATCCCTTCATAGCAAAATTCAACAAAACTCAAATGTTCATGATGATCGCTAACCCTCCTGGGGCTCACCTAGCCGTTTTAAATGAATAATCTTGATTGCGGTAAAAACTGGCGGATAAGCGCTATCTTGGGCGAATCACCTCTCTGTACAACCGATGTCCAAAAACAGTACAGTCTCCACCATTTACTGAACCCAAGACCCTTTTATGGTACAGACAAAACAATTCTTTTTTTTATTAAACACTTTATTATAAACATTGCAATGTGCCACTTGTAGGCAATAAGTAATGGTGCAATGTAGCTACAACCATTCCACAACAAAACAAAAAATGATAAAAACAAAATAAAATAAGTGAATGTCATAAAATATATACGTGTGGAAAAATATATACATGCGGTAATAAAAGGAAAGAAAGGCAAAAATGATAATAAAATAAAGTCCAGATAAAAAATATAATAAAATAAAAAAAAAATAATGTACACTTTCAACCCCTATTTACAATTAGCCTGGACCCCCTAACTAAGCTTCTTCCCCAGGAATGAGGGCAAAGCAGGAGTTCGAGAGGCCCTTGCCCCCTTTCCCAGCCGCGTCACTGGAATTAAACTCCAATGGAAGCTGGTCAGACAAACTGCTTCAATTTTAAGTAGTTTAAAATTATTATTGAATTTATGATTGCTGAAGAGATGAACAACCCCAACGGATCCTATTCAGAGAAGCAACAATGATTTTAAATAATAAGATACTAATTCCTAATAACTGGATTTTGAAGTTGAATTCAAAGGAGATGCCACGAATTCAACCAGATTATTGTCGTAAATCGACAGGGGGGCAGTATTTTTTTAATTTTACCTTTTATCTATCCATCATATTAATGTATTCAAGATTAGATATATATTGCCAATTATCAAAACGAATTATTCAAGAGTGCTAAGAGTAGAAGTAAATTCGCCATAATTATGGAGAGAAAAAAAATGCTAGTTATGAAACACAAATATACACATTAACATTAACAATAACTCGAAAGAATCATATCAAGATAAGAAAACAAATTAATAAAAAAATTATGCATGCATGGATTTTAGAAAAATGTCTGAAACGTGACAAGTAATTTTGGTTGTTGCGTGGTGGGCATAAGGCTCAGATTAGATTGGAACAAATATCTTGTACAAATGTAACTTAATTGAATGCTTACAGATTTAAATTATGTGAAATCCATTAGTACAATTATTTGACCCGTTCACGTTTGTGTATGTCAGGATATGATTATCTCTTTTTTTTCTACACATATTTATGTTTGAGTATATGTCGTCAATTGAAATCTTATGGAAGATTTGCCCCTAGTTAAAAGTCACAATACAAAGACTAACTTTTTATTTGATTTCGACACTCATCCAATAAAGAAAACCACGAACTTAAATGGCGGTGGTAACAGGCGATCCGAAAGACACAACTATCCATTGCCTCTTGTTGAGTTACAAATCGGAAACACTAGGGACAAATCCAATTAAGGAAAACTAATTTCGTTTGTCAAGAAGGTGGAGCCTATTGCATTTTCCTTTGTCCTTGATCCGGTAATCGGATAACTGAGGGACAAAGCAGGGAGGGGATATTTTCGACCAATCACGTTACACGCTTAAAGGAATCACCCCTACATTCCTCTTACTTATCGGGCGGCTCTCATCTGTTCTTTGTTTCGCCGGACGGGCCTCTCTTGTAGCCCCGACACTTGAGCAATTAGGATTAATTAATCAAAAATAAACGGATGGTACAATTCCTTTTTTGAATAAAATAAAAATAAATCAAATTATAATTACTTGATGAATATTATTGATAGAATCGTTTCATATGGGGAATAACAAAATAAAAAAAAATAAAACCCTTGATCCCTGAAACATACATTAATACTTCACGTTAAGAAGTTTGAACCGCATTCCCTTTATATCTAACGGTTATACAAGGTGATGATTTGTGATTGCATCAAATTGAATGGTTTATTCCCTGAATCCATGAAAGGTTAGGCATCGTTTTTATTACGAAAAATTTTATTGCTCTTACCATCTTATTAAGAACCTTCTTTCATGTTTAAGAGCTTTATAATTTCTGTTACAGTTTGTTTTATTTTAATTATTAACACGATTCTGAGGCATTTATCTTGTTCAATTCATTTTTTCGACCCGATTCACGCACTTTCCTGTTGAATTTCTATTGTCTATATTATTTAAAAGCCTTAAGACTACTCTGGCGCGTGGGGTAGTTTAATGTCTAGAGTATCGTATAGAATTGATATGCTAAAGGTCCTCGGTTGAAATCTGCCTGTATTATATTTCCAGATAACTAGTAAAAATAAACCCTTATATAAGTACATTAAAATAAATCAATATACGAGGGTGGTCTGAAAAGTTTCCGCCGAACATCGCCTAAATTCACCAAATGGTGCTAGACGACTGCCGAATTAAAGTAAGAGAAATAGCAGAGGTTATGAACATTTCAAAAGAACGTGTTTGTTACATATTAAATCAACATATAGAAATCAGTAAGCTGTCCGGACGTTGGGTGCCGCATTTGATCACGTTAGACCAAAAATGTGTTCGAATGAACATTTCCAACGCTCTGTTAGCGCAGTTCAGGCACAATAAATCTGAGTTTAGGCGCCGATTAATTACTATAGATGAAACTTGAATAAACATTACACGCCCGAAATATAAATAAAGTGCAAACATTGGACTGCAAAAGGGGAATCGGCTCCAAAAAAACCAAAAACTGTTTTCTAGGCTGGGAAAGTGATGACGACTGTTTTTGGGATAGTCATGGATTTATTTTTATCGATTATCTTCAAAAAAACATTACAAGAGCAGACTACGTATCATAACTTGACAAGCTGAAGGCAGAACTTGCGGGAAATCGGCCACATTTGCAGAAAAAGAAAACCTGTTTCACCAAGACATCTCACACCTCAGCGGTTGCCATGGCAAAAATTGACGAATTACGGTTTGAACTGCTTCACCGCCATACTCACCAGATCTAGTCCCAAGCGACTTCTTTTTGTTCCCTCGTCTAAAAATTGCCCTCGGAGGTCAGAGATTTTCGTCAAATGAAGAGGCAAACTCCTTCGTGAAAAATTATTTTGCATAGAAAAACGCCGAATACTTTTTCGACGGGTTACAGAGATGGGAGCATCGATGGGAGAAGTGTGTAGAGTTACAAGGAGGCTATGTTGAAAAATCAGAAAAAATGGCATGTATTTTTGTTAGGTCGGAAACTTTTCAGACCACTCTCGCAAGTATAGAGTTAACATTTAATAATATCCGAATCCACCAGTTTTGCCTGAAATCCTTCTTGCATCTACACTTTAAGAACATTGACATTTCCATCTAAATTAAAGATGTGTTCAAATCAGGTTTAAATTAATGGAAGAAATTGGTCCGGGTTTAAATTTGATTGAGAAAGGTATTTAAAAAATGTTTAAATATATTATTTTAATTTATGATAATTTTATTAATATTATTCATCATTCAAACATCAAAGAGTGTAGTAGCTTTAAATTTAGTTATGGAAGTAACGTCATAAAATAAATTCTATAATAGTTATATCACATTTGATTTATTTTTGACCTTAATATTACTTACCACCCTGATATAAAAAACATTGATAATAACTTTTTAAAAGCATTTTTGAATTCATAATCCCTGAGCACTGGATAAAAAATAATACTGCACTTATAGCCTCCCTTTCTGATACGTGTAATAAAACTTTTCAGCTGGAAAACTGAATTTTATGATCCGCTATTCATGCCGAAATTGAAATAGCACCAGCTCTATAGCAGGATTTAATTAAAATAGAACAATAAAACACTTTTCTGTTTTAGAGGGGGCAATTTTCACTTGCGAACATCCGATAATAAAAACAAATCGCAATTTCCTTTTAGGCACGTTGTGGTACAAAACACCGATGCTAAAATTGTTAAACCTACGCTGAAGTATTACCTTCTTCACAATAATTAGGCAGAAATGTGCAAATTTCACAGTTTTTATTTGCTTATTTTACGGATTGTGATAAAAAAGTATGGTTTATGATAAAAATATTTTAATGTTTTATTGTAGGGGTGGGGTCCGCGTGGGTGGGGGAGGGCGTTGATTTGCCGGGCCGAAGTTCCTGAGTTTAAATGACAGACAGTTTACTGTATCTGTGGACGGCCGGGGATGGAGCCTGTGGTCTAGATCCCACCTAGACCTTCCTGGGTAGCATTAATAGGTGAAAGACTGGCTGTTGAGATGATATAAGACAAATTACCTCTTTGCACATCCGTTGAACAAGAAACAGTACATTCTCTAACACGTACTGAACCCAAGACCCTAAATGCGTTGTAGTGGTACAGGTTTTTTTTAAAATTGTTACAAGTATTAATATCAAATATACAATATATACCTATGGCGCTTCATTATCTAATATATAAAATTGTCGTGTCACAGTGTTTGTAACAGAACTCCTTCGAAACGACTTGACCGATTCTTATGAAATTTCGTAGGTCTGAGAATAGGATGTAAACTATTTTTCATACCCCTTAGTGATACGTGTCGGCCATTATTATCGATTAAGCATCGATCGTAGCAGTGACGCTTGATGATGCTTGATTGATTATATGTTGTAAGGGCACGTCTAAACAGTGTAAATCCAAGTTTGCAACCGAAAAAAAACGGACGGAAATACTGGTGGTGGCCGAAAAACTTCGAAATTTTTGGATTTTTTAAAAGTTTTTGGCCTTTATCTCCTAATCAGTGCGTTTTAGGGAAAAAGTACAAATAACAATTTTGAAATAAGAATGAAATTACTACAATTTGAACCCAAATACAGCTTTGTAGGTTTAACAGATCCTGATTTAAGTTGCAATCATGTAATAATTCACCAGAATCTAAGCTCTATGTAATATATAGAATTGTCGTGTCGGTTTGTTTGAACAGAATTCCTCCGAAGCGACTTTACGACTTGGTCATCAAGAATATCACCGGGAATGTTATTGATGGGGCAATGTTGAATGGAATCTTTAATGGAGAAGTCGTCCTGTAGCCACGTATTCTAAAGATACCATTAGGACCATAATACCGTTCAAAAGACTTCTATTTGGTAAACGCTTGACTATTGTTATGAGCAAGCCTCAATGTCCATTGCCGGTTTGGACCTAGAACATCCATGTTCCTTCCATGGAAAATTATATTTCGCATGCTCACGTGTTAGTAAACCATCTAATCTATTTGTATTAGCAAAGGACAGATTAAAAAAGAGTATTGGTATTAGCGCTCTATTAAGCTGAAATAAATAGTTATAATTTAAAAAAATATAATTAGCCATAATTAAAAATCAACCATGATATACCTCATTCATTAATATAATGTTTATATTTTATCAGCTAGGAATTGTGTATATTATTTATTTATTATATACTGTACTTAGATATAAGATGAATAAAATGTAAAATCAAGAATCTGTATAATTAATTTTTTCCATTCATTCATTGTTTCTTTCAAATTCAAATTTTAACGTAATGTATTTTTAAAACTATTACAACAGCTACAGCAAAGCGTAGTCGGGTCAGCTAGTATATTATAAATAACAGTTCCAATTTATAATTAAAACGGAGGTTTATAAAATAGCGATTGATAGTATAAGACTTTTATACTTTTATTTTCAAGGTTTAGATTTATAATTTTTTTTAGTACGACTGTTAATAAAGGATGATTAGTTTTTCATGTAAAGCAAATTAAAATTAGGCTAGTAACTACCTGATATTAAAGATCACTTAATTCTAGATTGAATGGTTTGATCAAATTAAAAGAGTCATTTAAAACACTACAGCCTTCTGGAAAATTTTAAGAACGTAAGCGGTTATTGGAGCAAAAGTTGCTATAATATCCCGTGTCTATTATTAACGTAAAGATGTGATTTAGATATGGAAAATGGCTATAATTAAACAATTCCCAAACATAACAAAGATAAAAAACTTGTAGAAAACTACAGACCCAGTTAGTTTATTATGCGTTATAAGTAAAATAGCAGAAAAAAATAATATATCAAAGATTAAATAAATTTATAAAAAATTATAAAATCTTTATAAATGAACAATTTAGTTTCAGACACCAGCATTCTGCTATAGTACAACTAGGCAAACTAACCGACCACATCACAGAGGGTTTAAATAATATACAACATACGGGTATGGTATTACTCGACGTGCAAAGAGTTTTCGACAGTATCTGGCATAACGGGCTAATATTCAAACTGACTCTGTATAGTTTCTCCTCATATCTACGGGCACTAATTAAATCATACTTAGCAGACTGCACAATTGAAGTACCTTTAGAAGGCCACTACTCCACTGTACGTACACTTACTACCGGACTCCCACAGGGCGGGATTTTATCGCCAATGCTTTACAGTATTTATAGTAATGATATACCGAATACATTAAAAGTACAAAAATCCCTATTTGCAGATGATACACCTTTTTATACTTCCAGTTATAGAACAGACACAAATACAAACAGACTGACTACAGCTCTAAAAAATAGAGAGATTCTACAATAAACGGAAAATTAAAATAAATCAGGATAAAACCCAAGCTATATTATTGATAAAGAGACGACCGGATAATATTCCCCAACAGTTAAACAGAACTTTATAACAGAATAGAAATTCTAAATTAAGCACAGATGATAAGTTTTTATTATATAAAGCCTGCTTACAACCTATACTAACATACACATGCCCAATATTTAGTTACATGTCTAAAACTAATTACAAATATTCCAAAACAAATGTCTTAGAAATGATAGTAAGTTCTAAAGTTAAAATTATACATAAAGAATTAAGTATACCTTACATTGAGATATTTATCAACAAACTATTAAATTAAACAATTTTTTTTAAGTGCAAAAACAATAAAACTTACTTATAAAAAATATTGCGAAGTATACAAAAAATATTACAAAGCGGTGTGTACATAAACGAACCAAACATTTATTATTGTAGGATACCAATTTCTTTCATTTCATTGTTATTGTTATATGTATGTATATAAGTTACTAAGAATGCACATTCATAACCTTTGTTTATTTTATTATTATTAATTTTTTTCTCACTCAGTTGGAAGTTTATTATACATTTTTTCTTTCATTGTAAATTATGATTCTCCACAGATATATTTAAATTTGTACAATTGTATTTAATTTGAGACTGGTCTATTGGTACAGCATTTTTATTTTGTGAAATGTAGCAAATTATGCAAGAAATAAAAAGGTATAGGAAATACTAAAGGAGTGGGATAGCTCAGTGTGCAAAGCCACTCCATATATGGACCTTTTGGAAGTCGCAGACTCTCCTGTGGCTCACTCAGCCTCTATAATTTGGGAATATAGACTTCAGGAAAAAACAGATGGTTGAGTATGATCTCGTACAATTCCAACCGCTGCATAACAGATGTTAAAAGTTGCATTAGAAACTGTTCAATATCTACCGTATACTGAATCCAAAAACATTCACGGATTGTACTAGTATTTATAAATATTTTTTTTAATTATTAAGCTGTTCATATATACACTGTGGACTTTATAATAACAATGGATCAAATATCGTGGACTTGAAGTTAGTATTTCCATTGAAAAATAGGGTTGGAAAGATTTGAAGATCGCAATCCTTCCCCTATCTAAATATTTCACATCTTGGTGAGAGTAAATTCAAGTGATAAGACCCTGAGCTGCTATGCTTCCGGTTCAACTCCCACTGTAATAGATAAATTATTTAATCAGTAGTAGTCGTTAGTAGATTAAGCTTGGTCTCGGAAAAACCACCTCCATGCATAACCTTTGTTCTAGGGACAGTACAGTATCTATCATGTATTGAATCCAGGCTCTTCATAGATCCTAGATATTTACTGCATTATGATTCATTTAAACTCTCAAGATCTTTCTAGTAAATTTTACTAACTATTATGGTTCGGTTGTAAACATATTTGAGATGCTCTGTTAAAAGAACATACACAACATGAGAATGTGGCTTATTATGGGAGCAGCAAGGTTAGAATTTTAGAACAATATTTTCTGTTCTTAAGCGAAATTATGTTCTCAATGGTGCAGTTTACGAGAAAGTCGTTAAAAATATAGGTTTAATGAGATATAAAAACCAAGTTTAATATTACTCCATGAAAGAATGTAGCAAGTGGTTTGATACGAAAGAATAGAATCGCCTTATATCTGTGTAGATTTAGATCAGAAAAATTTCTGGCTACTTACGACATATTTGATTAAAAATAAAGCATGTCCTTTCGGTAATTCCTAACCTCCATTCAATTTCATTCGTTAGATCTCGTAGAATTAGTATAATGGCCATAACCGATTCCTGAATAGCTGGCTAAGCCCATCAATCGACCGCTATGAGCCAAGATAATCGTCTAAGTTTGTCACGTAGCTCCAAGATTATCCCTAACAAGATTCGCCAATAGGTCGGGGGTCCCTATACATCCAGCTAACTCCGCTCTTATGTCGCTAATATCCCAGTTCAGCGATAGGGCAATGATCGGATCATCGCTGAATTTTGTGAATAAATTATCATACAATGCCACTATATATAAAATACATATATAAAACAAGTAAATGCAATATTAATATTTTTCGCATTAGGAGATAATCCGACGATTATAAAAAAACTGTTACAGAAGAAAGAGACGAAGGCAGAGGAAGACATCGATGGAGGATGTGAGAGAAGGAATGGTAGCACAAGGACTGCGAGATGAAGAAGAATAGGCTGAGGGGAAGAATTGGCTAGAAAATATTTTGGGCATAGCGATACATTGATTGGAAAAAAAAATGTAAGTATCCGTTTTGTTTTCAGCTTAAAATACCTATTTATTGGGATTTTAAAAATTAATTTTGCTTAAATTTGATACTATTTAAAATGATTTTTTTTCAGCACTCACTAGTCTGGAGAAGTAGAATCTGCATTTATATTTCAAATCACCTCTTCTGAATAGGATTCGTTAGTGTTTCTTCATATCTTCAGCGATCGTATCATCAATAATAATTTTAAATTACAACAATTTAATGGAAACAACTCCGAGCTCTACACACTAAGATACCCTGAAACCTTCCGAAATGTTATAAAATACTGAAATTTATTTTTTAAAGATAACAATAAGTATGCTTATTATCTGATTTTCCCCAAGAGGGCCTCCAGATCTCACAGGACCCTTCCATTAATTTTAACAGATTAAAACATTCACCTGCCACAGCTGGATTTGAGCCCGGACTCAGCACAGAAACTCAGCGCTCTAAAAACTAAGAAGGCATATTTCTCAGTTCGAACTACGTTTAAAAAACAACAGTATTTCAGTAATTTAACGATACACGTTTTCTTTATATTCACTATTTGATAATGATTTCCATTTTACAGTTAACATCTTCACACACAATAATTTAAAAGGATATTTAATGATAGCAATAATAGTAACAAAAAAAAATACTAAAAGCAGGTAAGCACTTACAGCCCCACGGTAACTGTTTACCTGTAGAAGTGTAAATACTGGGACAGGAGATTAAAAAGAAGTTATTGATTCAGCAGCTTAAAGATGGTTTGGGATATTCAACAACGTTTTAGGAATAATTCGTTCGTTCTCCTGTAATGCCCCTGAACTTTTAAAGCCTATATTAATCTTCATAATTCCATCACTTAATTATACCAACCCGGTGCATGTTTTGCGATTCCGCGTTATGCTACCTTCCATATTCTTCAGAGATCATATATGTTTTTCAATTATTCTATCCTTTCCAATGATTCTATCCTCGCCAATGATTCTAATATTATACGGAGTACCTCGCTTTTGAATAACATAAAACGTTGTACTTAGCTCTAAGTTAATGGCCTCATTTCGCACCCATATAGAACAGTTGGATGGATGATAGTTTTACATTACATTATAATTTTTACATTTCGGGACAGAATGCTGATTATTCAGAGACCGAAAAATATCTATAATTTTGTTGTTTTTTCTAGCTATCATGGACCGTATGTACTTAAACTTTTCGACAAGTTCAAACTTATTTTCTCCAATATCTACACCACCAAAATCATCATTGTTTCACTAACCCAAACAAAAAGAACTAGTGAGCCCAACAGCTGGAGTCCTATTCTTATTCTCTAATAGAATTCCAGCATATTCCAATCCTCATCTCTCTTTTATAATATAGTACAAGAGATCACCTCATTACTATATTTATATACATATATATATATTTTAATAATGATTTTATGATTATTTCAAATATTTTAAAAGGGCCAAGAAATGAAGAAAATCGTGGTTTTTAGTAGTATAACCATATACCTCGTACTATCTGAATTTACTTCAAGCCTTCATTATCGAAAATCAGTTAGTCAATATAGAACTTATATTTTCGATATTTGGATATTTGGAACATATTCCCCGCTCAAATCCTAACTTCAACAATACCATTTTTAAAGTTCTTCCAATTTAAAAATGGAATAATCAGTAAATAGAAATACATTATGTTGATCGTTAGCACCCCTGACCTTTCAAATGGAACTTTCGCTGATGGAATTTCATACTTGATTGGCAAAATCACATTTCGGGTATCCTTCGGATCCGAATGAAAATTTTATCTCGCCTACAGACGAACTAATTCCGGAAGGGGACTATGATGTGACTTAACGACAATTACTTTCGGGCGACCCGGAGGGACACAATAAAGACGTTGATGAACGTTTACCCGGAGCGGAGGACAAGAAGGTGATTAAGAGGAGGTGAATTATGCGAGGACTGTTGACCATTTGGCTAATGAAAGAGCGTTGAGGGCGGCAATTGTTTGTCCCGATTTGCATATCAAAGGGTCGGCCAACGCCGGGGCCTCAATATCACTAATTGAGCGGCTTGCTGTCTTAGGCTACCCAGCTAGTCAACTGTACAGCAGGGTCATAGGAATGCGGATCACTAAGGATTATAACATCCGCAACCAGGATTTTATGGCGCGGTACTGTTTCCTTCAATGGAAATCATTAGTTTATTATTTACTCGGATTAAGAGTTAAGATTTAAGTTAGAGCAGGAGGAAGCAGGATTTATTAACTTTTTACCACCCAAAATACCTGATACCACTACACCCAATTACCCAAATTTGTTATATAACAACTGATGGATGAAAATTTTATAAATACAAAATGAGAAAGTACAGACTACTAGGAAATTAGACTAATAAATATCTTGTACGAAAATCAGAAGTCGTTGTTGGCAGTTATCAGGAAACATTCCCAAATGTAGAGGGGTGAGAGACGGGTTTATTCTATCACCCACATTATGCCTACTCAGGCCGTTTGTTTCAAGATGCTCTAAATGAATGTACAGATGGTATTACTTTAAACGGCAAAAGATTAAATTGCTTGAGATATACGGACAAGTCGGTACTTGTACTAGGCATGTCTAAGGAATGAAGATAGATGTATTATAAGAAAACTCAAATAATGATTATCAGTAAAAGACAGCATATTGGCGCCGATTTCCATGCAAATTATATCCTTTCTGAAAACAACCGATAGAATTAAATAACATAACGAAAAACAGGAACCCCCCAAATGAAATTAGGTCTCGTGTAGTGAAGGTAAGAAATGACTTTAACCAACTAAAAATGGCGCTATTCTATCTAAATTTGAACTTGCATACTCAAATTCGAGTACTGAGATTTCACATTTTCTGTGTTTTATACAGATCAGAGCAATGAATACTTACAGATGCTTCAAGTAAACCTGTACGAGAATTCGAGAGGTGTTAATCGGAGTATGCTAAGTGGAATTATACCACCCCTTAAACACCCCTAAAATAAGAAATATTGATTCGGATGCAAAGAAAGAAAATGCATCATAAAAATTAATCAATGTATTTTATGGTGGTAACGGAACTAGACTTATTACTAAGATTAATTATAACTGCTTTTGACGTGGTGACACGTCTGCAATTGGCAACATATGCTCTCGCCTATGTTGGCGTCTTCTTGGGTGTCTACTCTTTGGTAATGTTGAGATGAACATTGATGAGTATACCACTTTGCACCAGTCGAAGGTTTGGGCAGATACTATATGGATCTAACTCAGCGGCAACAAGATAGAGAGCCAGAAGTAAGTCGTTGCTGTACATTTAATGCGCAGAGAGTCGAGAGCGCAACATGTCAGCAACGTAAGCACACTAAAACGTGTACGGAAACCCCTCAAGATGTTAGACAGCATCAAAAGTAATAAATTGGCATATTTTGGTCATGTAATGCGAAATGAAAAGTACAGTGTGTTGCATCATATAGGGCAAGATTGAAAAGAGATGTGCTGTCGTAGGCGTCATTCCCGTTTGAAAAACCTCAAGCAATGGACAGGACTTATTACCAATCAGTAAAACTAGATTTGCCGTCATAATCCCCAAGATCTAAAGAAGATAGGTCAGTTTTCCTCTTTCACATACTTTTTTTTCCAGTTCCTGATAATTAATCTTATGGATTCTGATCTTTATAAATATGAAAAATAATAAAAAATGGATTTGTGACTACATGTTAGAGTAACTTAGTATATTATTTAAAAAACTACTTAAAAGCAAACTAAATAAAAAAGTTATTTATATAGCAGTAAGTTAGGTTATCGGTACGATTACGGAATCTTTGGTTTATGAACATAGCCATTGTTCAAAATTAATTAATGAGATTGCAATATTTCGATATAATGACCCGCTAGAATCCTCGTATCAGCAACATTGTATAATTAATATAATTCATGTGTATAAAGCGCAAAACTCTGAACCTGGAAGTACTACATCATTGTTTGATCCTCTCTAAGAAAATCCATTAAGAGATTATTTATTGAGAACTTAATTATATACAAAATCCAGCAAAAAGCCTTTATCAGAAGAACAAAGAATCTCATAATATCCATGAACAAGAACATGCCGATTTCCATTGCCAGTGAAAATATTCAGATATTAAAATGATACACAAAAGAGGCAATGGTATGATGAGGCCTTCTCCCCTACAAGCCCATTATAAAACGACCTTTATCAGGAGTAACATTAGAAAAATTAGCATACAGACAACTCCTTGACGTACGTATTGGCTGACCAAAGGGTAATATCTGACTGCCACCTCCGCGTGTTTTATTCAAAGGTAATCAAACAATTGCACTACATCGAGAGCTAATTATCATTACGTAATTATAGACTAAACAAATAAGCACTTTTGTTATTTATATAAACGCTATATAATTATGTAATATTGTGACAATGATAATTAAAACTAGTGGTGGACCCTATAGGCGATATCGATCTTAGGTTCTCAAAACGCGTTATTGGCGTTCTACTTTAGTCAAATTCAATATTTTACGACGCTTTTTTACTTTATTCCACCGTATATAATATTATTATATAGTTGTCTGTACTATGGAACAGAATACTGGACAGCACTGAAGAAACTCTTCTCAAGAGTAACCGCAGCAGATATGATTGTCCTCAGAACCAATTTCGGAACGATGAAGAGAGACTACGATTAATGACACTATTAGAAACATTAAGGATAGTCTAAGTAAAAAAAAATAGAGGAACGACAACTAAGGTGGCTAGGGCACTTATGGAGAATGTCGGGCTCACGAAAGAATACACGATACATGGAGGCAAAGCTGAGGGACGAAGACCTGTCGGACCATCCAGGATTAACTGCAGGGTATAGGAAGAAAAGGAAAGCCATTTTAAGAGTATGCACAAAGAAGAGTATGGCCGAATATAGAAGCGAATGGCGGAGATTTATTGACAAAAATCTTCGTTATTTACATAAGATTCTTTAATATCCTAGGAATACAGCATAAGGGATGTATTCAGAAGATGTATGGACTGGTTCAGGAAAGATATACTTAGTCAAGGCTCTATAAGAAGGATCCTCATACTGCACAGCGCCAGAAGAGGAAAAGAATATAATGATAATTCTTCAATTTTCGACTGAAATTTAAAAAAGTAGATTTGGGGATTTTTCACAATCCTTTAATGAATAATATATAAAGCTGCATTTTCGGGATAAAAACTTATTACAGTTTAAAATTAATAAAAGGGGTTTGAGAGATTATTTATTTTTCTTCTTCTGTTGTTACAGCATACGCCTGTAGCTGCCCTTGGCCTACTCAATAAGTCTGTTCCACGGTTTATTTCCTGCCAAGATGATATCTATTCTCAGCTTCCGGAGGTCTCCACAAACAATGTGCCACCATCTACCTCTTGGGCGCCCACCACCTGAGTCATACTTACATTATCCTTCAGCATCTCTCGAGTCATCAATTTCGTGCAGATGTTCCAGCCATTTCAGACGCTTTATTTTAATGAACAGGGACACTTTCATTTCCTCATAGAGCTAGTATACTTCCCTGTTAGTCATCATTCTGCTTCTTGCATTGGACCGAATATTCGTCTGAGATTTTTTATTTCAAGCCTATCATTTTTTTTTCTGTAGCTGATATGTAATGTGTCCACGTCTTAAGTTATAATGGCCCCAATGATTTTCTTATAAATTCTCAAATTTGATTATTTATTCACAGGTTCTTATCAATTCCGTTGAGCGTGATCAACAAATAGTACAATTTCTACAAAGTAATGAATCCCAGTAGTGGGGTTGTAATGGTACATTTTTTTTTAGATTTTTTTACTTTTCTTATTTTTTATTTCTTTATATACCTTTTTCGCTTCATGTCAACTTGACCTGACTACATAGTTACTTCTCATTATTTTTTCTTTAAAAAAAAAAGGTTAAGTAAAGTAAAGGCCTAGCGATTGAAAAGTACTGAGATGTTTAAGATTAGCCATCAGGTCTGGGGAAGTTAGCCGAGGGAATGAAGAATTTTGAAAATCTAAACGACGAAGTTTGTCAGAGTTACGGGAGGGAAAAGCGCGGGATTTACACGTGGCACGTCCCCGCGTTACAAATTGCCCGGGAAAGCTCTCGGCGAAAAAAAAAGCGCCACGACCACACGTCCCCCCCCCCCCACCATTAGACCTAATTTTCAAGTCGCCCTGTCAGGGGGAGCTTTTCTGTCTTTCACTCAATTACTCTATACGAGATTATGGGTTTCTATATATATGTATGTGTGTGTGTGTGTGTGTGTGTATATATATGTAATAGGCTTGAAACATCGCCAGAAATAAGTTTGAAAAACTGACTGAAGCTCGAGAACCTCAAGAATTAATAATTAATAACAGTCGAGAATAATCTGACATATACATATATACCTTTTTAACAGATGAATGTAAATCAAATGTGGTAGGTAAGCCTTTCATCATTTTCCGATCTGTCATTATAATAAAAATGACAAAATTCTATATATTTTTTCATAACCTTTATATGTATACATATTTGTTGTTGATATCCGTACTCTTATTTATTTATCATTAATTCTAAATAATTCATATTACGTACGAAAAACAAAATACCATTTTGATAGAAAGAAAGTAATCAAAACTAATGTATTGCAAGATATTTTAAAGAACAACCATTTGCAAAATCGGAAGAGGGCCTGGAGAGAACGGTTACCAAAGTTTATTATCGCTTATTCAGGTTATGTTTCTATTTCAAGAAGTCGGTTACCAAAATATACAATCGGAATAATTAACTGTAGGTATTCATTTAAATTTAAATTATTTATTTTGATTAACGATTTATATACGATTAACGATGAGATACAATACAATAAATAAAATTTATTCAGTTACAGCGTGGAAATAAGAAAAAAAAACCGGAGTTCCTTCCAAGCTTTTTAGATTCTCGTGCGATTACGAACTATATATCAATAATAACTAACATAAAAAATATTAAAAATACCAGGAAATCGTAGCTTATTTGAAGTACTTTTATTTTTTTTTCCATTAACCTGACTGTTTCATAATCTATCTTTCTATAATACCGTATCTAAATGTATGCATGTATATTAGTCTCACAAAGTTATACATAATATTTTAGTAATAATTTCATGTAAGACTGCTTTCACCGGACATATGAATGCCTCCTTAGCACTTTAAGGGTTTAGAACAAGGCTACACCCTGCGAACCTGCGATCATAAGTAAAATATGTTGATATGCTAATCATTTCGCTACAGGTGACAACATTGTTTATGTTATTTTATCTCGCGCAGATCTTTTTGGGCTCACTTAATTTTCTTTTGAAATGAAATAAAATTCAATAACATTCTGAATAAGCAATACAATAATTAATAATATTGAAGAAGAGTTGCGAACTATAGGTAATTACATTTCTTAATAATAGTAAGTTTAAGGCCCTTCAAATAGTTATTTGCTCACGGTTTAGTGTAAATACTAGTTTCAAAGTACTCAATATTTAATTTCATCGAATTAAGTTGCAATTAAAAATTAATTAGTAATAAATAGCAGACGGTACTTGAGTAAAGCTATCGATCTTCGATAACTAGATGAATTCGCTCTATTGTTAATTTATCAGGCTACAATATTGTGCTTCATTATCAACGTTTAATTCATAATATAATTCAGTCGTTAATTATGGATAATGTTCAGTGACACTATTTATTAAATTTATACAGCAGAAAAAATGTAGTTATATTACAATTTTTTTATACATTTATATATAAAATGTACATTTATAATTTAAATTTCATAAGAATCAGTAACGGGTTTGTGAAATGAACGGACAAATTGAAGAGTCACTTGTTTCACTTATTCAAAACTTAATTTCTTTCTAGCACTAATAAAGTACTTATTTTTATGAATTAATTATAATGCAATTGGGAAAAACCACAATGCAAAACCTTATGTTTCAAATCCGGTAATACACCCACTTACCAGTCGACGTTTCGCCTAATCAGGCATAAGACACAAAAACAAAAAAGGGTTATGTGAATCACATCTCGAAGAAAAAGGTGCAATACATCCCAACGATCAACAGCCCAAAAAGGCTCCAAACATGAGACCTCATTCATTAATTTTTTATGAATCAAGTTTTTTAAAATTTAAACAATTCCACGCAGCTTTAATTTTTTTTATCAAGTTTCTGCATTTTAATAACCTGAAAAATAAGTATATATATTGTCATTAATTCTCTTTGATATTTTAATTCTTGATGATGTAAATATACATAATATGTTGCGTGAAAAATAATTCAGTATGTTTCTCTGCATTTAGTATAGATTTGTGTAGCATTTCCATCAAACTCAGCATTAATGATTACCAAATTTGAGAAATTTGTGAGCATTCTTTTGCAGTGGTTTTCCAAGAATATAGTGAATTAATTTTAAAAATGGCTCTGGGAAAAACGCCAAAATTTAAAGCCTTAAGCCTTAACTGGGAAAAACTGACCTGCAAACATGATCAGGACATGGATCAGATGAAAAATCACACCAAAGAAGTGAAAAGGCAGCACTGCTCACATCAATAGCCCAAACAAACTCATCGTTTGATATTGACCAAACGTGACTTCGCTCAATGACGTTCTACAAGCTGGAATTTTTAGTCCAGTGTATGTCTTGTGATGCCTTAATTGGCAAAGCATTGAATGATTAGTATTTTCCAGTGTTTTATGGACTTAAGGCTTTACTTTCTGTGATTTTTTCCATCCCAAGGTATTTTATGGTTTAAGTATTTTTTTTTGAGCTATTTGGTAATTTTTATTGAAAAAACTACATTTAATTTCTGAAATTACCTAAGTGCCCACTGCTGATAGAAATAATGATAGCAGATAAAATTATTTTAAAATATCCCTTAGTAGTGGTTTTACTAATTGTATTTTTTTTTTCATTCAATTGACCTTTTTATACTTGTTTTTATTTATTTTATATCACTTGATTTTTTCTATTTTACTTCATGTATAATATAGCATAGTTAATATTATCTATGTTTGAATTTCATTCTCTAACGAGCTGTATTTAAATTAAAATGTTCCTCCGAATTAACGGAATCAGCCAAGAGTATTTTTTAAAATCAGCAACACCGCCCCGCTAGAGCGTAAGAAGATTAACAATCCATTACGAAGAGAAGAAAGAATTAAAAGTAAAAAAAAGATTTCATGAGCAATGAACATTAACTTACTGGATTGAATAAAATTGGACCACTGAGGAGAAATATTTGTTGCGCAATGTCTTAAAATAATGTTTAAATAATAGTTGATATAAGAAATGTATATAGCTATTAAATATAATTATTATACCGGTGTTACTAAGTAATACAGTATTTCATATAGAAGGGCATTTCTGGGGTTATAGTACGTAGCGGATACTGTACTGTTTCTTAGACAATGGTTGTTTAGGTATGTGATTTGTCCTAGATCACGCTCATATCATCTCGCTAGATTTCCATCATATTTTAGGTGCCCATTATGTATTATAGAGGCTAGGCGAGCCCCAGGAGGATCCCAGATCCCAAAGCATGTATCCTCGGCTATTAAATAATAAATAAAGTCAATAGGATTTGAACCCATGACCTTCCGCACTGCAACTCAGTGTTCTATTACTGGACAACTCCAATCCCAAAGTATAATTGTTATTATTATTTCCAATTCTGGATGCGGAGTGGCTCAGTAATAGAGCACTTAGTTGCCATTCCGAAAATCCTGGTTAAAATCCCGCCGCAGGCAAGACTTTTATTTAGTCTGTTTCCTGCCAAGAAGAAATCTATTCTCAGCTTCCTGAAGTCACCACAAACAATGTGCCGCCATCGACCTCATGGGCGTGCTCCACCTGAGTCATTCATACACTATCCTTCAGCATCTCTCGATTCTTCAATTTTGTACAGATGTTCCAGCCGTTCTATTTTAATGAACAGGAACACTTTTATTTCCTCATAAAGCTAGTATACTTCCCTGTTTATAGTTATTCTCCATTTTTCTGCTTCCCGCGTTGGACTGAATATTCATCTGAGGATTTGTATTTCAATCCTATCAATTTTTTTCTGCTGCTGATTTGTTAAGTGTCCATGTCTTAAGTTATAATGGCCCAATGAGTTTCTTGTAAATTCACAACTTTGATTCATGCTCATTGATTCTTCTTCTTCAAAGCACTACAACCCATGATGGGTCCTGGCTTCCTCCAGCAGCAACCGCCGTGCGCCTCTGCTTTGTGCCGTTGCCATCCAGTTTCGCACATTCAATAATTTTGTTGCGTCATGAGCCGCACAGTCTGCCCATCTCAACCTCGGTCTACCAACTCTGCTACGGTTAAAGAGGAGCTCGAGCAGAATTTTCTTTGTTGGTTAACTGTCAGCCACACTTGCAAGGCATCCAGCCCATCTGAGCCTTCCAAGCTTAATGAATCTGCAGATATCTGACTCATTACAAAACTCAGATAACTCCCGATTGCTTCTACGTCTTTAGTTACCACTCTCAAACACTCTCCCATAAATTCTACGCAATACTTTCCACTCGAACATAAGGAGAAGTTGGTCTTCAGCCATTGATGTGGTCCATTATTATTGATTGGTATTATGATTATTGATTCAGAGGCTCTTATCAATTCCGTTGTGCGTGATCTAGGATAAATCAACTGCCTGCAATACCGTTGTCCAAGAAATAGTACAATTTCTACCATGTACTGAACCAGTCTGTTAGCATTTATTTAATCTGTTAGCAGCTGGAGGTGGATCATATAGGATACAGAACCCACCTGGGGCTCTCCCAGCCTCTTTAAAGTAGGTACCTAAAATAAGTTTAGCGTGATCTAAGAGAAATCACCTCCCTGCACAACCGTCGTCCATGAAGCATGTACTGAACCCCAGACCCTTCACGGGCTACAGTCGTGGTATAGTAGTACTACTACTAGTAGTAGTAGTAGTAGTAGTAGTAGTAGTAATTTCCAATTTAAACCTTGAGATATAAAATAAATTCTGCTTTACCTATATGTACGGATAAGCACCTTTGAGACAAGCCGGGAGGATAGTAGGTCTTATTTTTTAAAAATAAACTCTACACTTTTAGAGGCAAACATTTTTACATGTTTTTTGTTTGTTTTATTAACGTCACATTATGCTGCTGTGGCTGATCGGGCAATGCTACAGTGGGAGTGCTAACATTTTCTTATCCACTTATAATTAGGAAAGGGGTATTTATCGAGTACCTGATATTGCATAAGCTCGGTACCGCCATTTTACGTAGTTAAAAAAATGTAAGGCTGCGAACCCGCGAAGTTAGCAATAATATATTGTAATACTAACAGCTGTCATCCCATGTTAATATGGATTTTATGTTGCATTGCTTATTTTTGGAAATACTTGAGCGTTTATTGATTTCCGCCTGTACGCAGAAAATATTTTTCTTTGGCGGTGATGAAAAATATTATATGCGAATGTAGCCTTAAACTAAGGAAGAATTAATTGTATAGTACTAAATTAACAATCAAACATGTACACACTCTCTCATAAACATATTTATACCTATATACAATTTATAGTAAAACTGTGTATCCACAGGTAATTGCAGAGGCTTATTAAAAGCAGACGGTTGAATAGAACTGGGGAAGGTAATTAAGGAGGCCATTGACTGGAGTACTGCTCTACTGGGTTATGATTTCCAAGCCCATCGATCTGATTTAGGATCAATCCTTGCGAGAAGGGTATATAAGAAATAATCAACATCCAATTATTAATGATATCAATACTGAATTTTTATTTTTTTTAATTTTATTTATTGGTGGCCCCTTTATAGCCGCATAACAATAAAGAATATAAGACACGACATTTTTCCGCCTCATTTCTCATGGTTTTAGTCCGGTTGTGAATCTGAAGTTTTGGAAGCATAAAATATTGCTTAACTGAACTTGCGAAAATGTGAAAAAAGTCTATTATTGTAATATAGAGTTATCCGCTTTTGATCCTGAACACCTAAATTAATAGAACATATTAATGAATTGAAATAAGAAAGTAGTAAAATATAGAACATGTAAACAATTCTAAATACAGCAAATAGGACTTATATAGGATTAATATTAAATAAGGGTGACACTCATCGATATAGGAAATACGCTTTAAAAAGCTGGATTCAACTCAACCCAACATTAAGACTTCACGAAGAGAGAGGAGAATCCAGTCCTTCCACCAGTCTTTCCATAATTCGCGAAACATACGATGATAGTGACAGAATAAGGACCTAACATACGTTAACATGGACGAAAGAACATTGCAATCGAATCGTATATTTTGCTTTTTGCTCTTTGGATTAAGGATTCCAATTCACCCTTAATCTCATTTAAAAGGAAAATAAACTTTAATTACTTCCTAAGATCTCCCAGGTACAATTAGAAAATTTGAAATTACTTTCAATCAACCCTCGAACATTAAATAATATTCACTGGTTGTTCTAAATCTTGGAATGGAGTGTCGCATAATGACGAGAACTGGATGGAAATCGATAGGAACTTACTTTCACAAGTGAACATCCTCTATATGTAAAAATGCATAAAGCATGATGACATTGCCAAACCAATATTGTCGAACACTCCCTGTCTGTTATTATTGCATTATTAAAAGTTTGGACCACAATTTTTATTTTTATTTTGACATGAAAACCTTAAAACTGAATAAGAAAGTTGTCACACTGTTAAGGCTCCCTTCATAGGAACCTTTGAAGGTATTGGTGTTAATGAGCTGAATGCAAGGGAGTCACAAAGAATTCTCCTTCCAGAGATCCATTCTTTTATCTGAATGTATAAAACTTAGTACCAGTTATGTCAAGAAAATTCGAGATGAAGAATGGATAGGACTTCTGCTAAGACAACTCCGTCAAACAAATCTATAAGAGATAAAATTCATGCCTACCTCCTCCCAGAAGGCTTGACGCAGAAAGAGCTATGTATGAGGATGTGACTCACGCAAGGCTGAGTTACCTCCACTTACTTTTATACCTACATCAATCTAATTCACAACTGACATTATAACATGTTTTTGAATATGGAAATACCAATCAGATGGTCATAAACATTGAAGCTTCTCTCTCACAAAGGAAAAAAAAAGATAGGTACACTACCTAAAGCTAAGAATATATATATATATTATAATAATATAATATATATATATATATATATATATTATATTATATATATATATATATATATTATTTTATAATATAATTTAATAATATAATATATATATATTATTTGAAGGTAAACATTATTCTAGTTTATGAGTTCTAATACAAACTAAAATTAATCTATATTTATGCGTCCTCGTAAGAAGTAAGGTGTGCTGAATCGAATTTTTCAGTGTCAGCTTATCTATAAGATTATTTTAAATAACCAATAACTACCTTATCGATTATATTCTTCTTTATAATATTCTATATAATATATATATATATATATATATATATATATATATATATATATATATATATATATATATATATATAGAGAGAGAGAGAGAGAGAGAGAGAGAGAGAGAGTGAGGTATATATATATATAGAGAGAGAGAGAGATATAGAGAGTGGGAGAGAGACAGAGAGAGCAACAGCACAACAATAATGAATGAGTTGAAATCAGAGAACTTACCGTACTCTCCCTTTTTTCGAGCCGTAGCTAATTTTAAAAACCCACGCTATTTTAGAAAGTTGCTCATATAAATTTAATCGTCATAAAACTCCACCCTACCAGCTTTAATATAATAAAAAAAAATAATAATCTTTCGATCAACTCGAACGATAACATGATTTACTTGATTAAACCAATGTACTCCCGCATAACCCAGTATTCGTCTTAGACATCAAATTAAATAAGTACCATGATTTTATAAATATATGTAATAAATAGCGAAAAGTATTTCTATAACTATTTATATTTATTTTCTTTAATCCATTAAATCAGTAAAATAATGTATAAATTAATAATACTGAAACATATATGATTTTAAAATGTTATATTATTTTACATACTTCAGCTTACGACATATGAGAATTGTTGTAATAAAGTCGTAAATAAAAAAAATGTAATATGTTGATCTGACTTACTTTTTTCAACAGCTATGAACGTAGCAACAGTGGTCCTAGAAAGAGGCGACGGGATTTCTGAAAAAGAAAAAAAAAACTTTTTTAACAAGAGGAAATCTGTTATTAATAGTGACACGGGCCCGGAGGTTTTTCTCCAGGTTTTTCCAGAGGTGGCTGGACAAATCTCCCTCCGGAGACAGCCCCGCCATTAGTACGGTCTAGCGGCTATCACCTCGGGCCTTAAGTACATCTGACCATGTTAAGAGGTCCTCAAGGTCTTTAGCCTGCTCCGTCAGTCGCTTCCCGTGGCAGGCACTTCACCTGAAGGGTTCAACGGAATGGGGAGGTTTTTGTATGAGTTAAAGAAAGGCGAGAGTCAGAAAAGTAACTGTCCTCAACGAGTCTGCATTAAATCAAAAACCAGAAATGTTTTAAAAACATTTGTTTAGTGTTATTTCCTTCAAAAATGAGAAAAAAATATATACATACATAAGTATTTAACAAAATATGAAATTTGTATTTCGATTAAAAATTTTAAGTCTCTCATAATGAGACGTTGCAACCCAATCAGTTTCTACACCCAGTTTCCGTAAACGTTGCTCTCGTGTAACAAAAGTTGTTAGGTTTTGTAAATTATTCCCAAGGAATGTGCCCTTTAGGACGCAGAACCTTACAGGAGAGTGCTGGAAATGTTTAGATTAGCGGGAATCAACTTTTTTAAAGAGCAGCTTTTTCCCAATTAGGCATAGTTCTAAGACTGGTACTACTAGATGAACTTTGAAGTTAGGAATACCTCTTCTGGATGTAAGGACTCGATCAGTAAACAGACGGGGCTGTGAATATTTTATATTAGTAATCAGTATCAGTTACAGTATAATTATAATTATTGGTTGTTGGGTGTATCTTTATTTTTTTTTATATTGTAGTGCTTTGTTTTTGATGTAATGATGATTTTGGTATATTTATTTCCAAAATTTTTCATATTTGCCCATGACTATACCTTGCTTCCCAGCAAGCTCTTCCCAGGTCTCAATGAGGTTTAAGAGAGAAGCCACTGGTAACAGATATACGTTTAGGAATCAGTTCTGACGATTTACGCTTCGAGTCAAATCACGACTTTTCATTTGTTTCCTGTTTAATATTATCGAAAATTAAAATAATTTAATCATTAATTGTATATTGTAAAATTATCATTGACTGTATATAGATTAAAGAATTTGCACATACTGGTTAGATATTAGGTTATATCATCTATCATCATCATCTATGATTATTATTATTATCATCTAGTTACTTTTATTTTTCTCACAGATTTCTTAGGCGCCAAATTCACATCCGATAATTCAAAATTCAAGGGAAGTATAAATGTTTTACTGATTTAAGAATTGTCTAATAACTCTGCAGGTGTCCAACAGAACTGCCTTTTGTGCCAATTTTAATTTTTCCATATAGATTCCTCAATAACCCAATAATTTCGCTAATATTAATATCGATTACATTAAAGGAAAAATTATTGCAAGGAGTTCTTCTGATTTCTTTAAGTGTTTTTACTTTATAATCATTCACGAATGGGTATTACATTTTAATTAACATTTTGACATTTAAAGAAAAACACAGGAATTTAAACCCCACGTATTAAACAGTCTTATTTTTAATTGTGAGGAAAAAATATTTCATTAAGATTTTAATTTATTTTTTTTAAATTCCGTTAAAATATTTCAATCGCGCAGTTTTAAGATTGTTACAGGTATTCAGAATATTGAAGTTTTTCATAACACAGAAGAGCAGACCCTTGTTTATAAGATAATCGTCTATTTAATATGTTATTAATTAAAATACTCCCGGTTAGAAGAAGTATTTATATTTATGTTGTACATATTTATATTGTATATTTATATTGCAGTGTAATCATTTCTTAAATAAATGAAGTTTTTTAAACCAAAATAAAAAAATATGTTTTAAAATAAGTTTTAAATCTATCATTGTTAGCATGAGTAACACTCAGTTTCAAGCAATATTAAATTAAAACAAAACAATTTTATGCTTAAAAATTTAACAAAATAAAAACTCTAATACTTAGATCGGTTCGCTAATTTTGTAAAGTGAACATATTTTCATAAATACAAAGAAATTTTAATCTATAAATAATCAAAATAAATAATTAAAATCCTGTACCAGTAAATCATACGAGCAATTATTTTTGAAAGTGGTATAAGTCCATTTGGGTCTAAATACTTAAATAAAAAGGTTTAGCGAACCCGGAGGCTCGATGCCGATACCAATCTCTGCTTACAAGCCTCTGTTCATAGACCACTAACTCATAACCAAACCCAAATCCTTCAGATCACTCTTGACGAAATCTTCCCACCTACGTCTTAGGTCCCTAAGACGTTTACTATTCGTCACAGCACTTGATTTATTCATTCGTTCGTTACTCTGTCTTAACATGCCCATCTCAATCTTCGCGACACTATCACTTGAATAATATTTACTGGATGCATGCTTCGAAATTCAGCGTTATGTAATTTCCTATCTTCCCTGGTGGTCTCATATTTTTTTGGACCGAATATTCTGTGCAACTCCTTATTTTCGAATTCCTTAAGACGATGTTCATCCCTCAGCGATAGCGGCCACGTTTCACATCCGCAAAGAAGTGTTGGAAGGATGATTGTTTTATAAATTCTGATTTTTAGATTTCGAGACAAAAGACATGAGTTTAGTAATCCTGATGCCGAATAATAAGAAGCATTTCCCAAGTTTATTTTCTCTTGAATTTCGTTTTTTCTAGTTGCCATAGACCCTGAGTATTTAAATTTCTCGACATGTTCAAAATTATTCTCCTGAATCTCCCCATTTACTACTACTAACCACTTAATCCCGAATTTACTTCCAGCCCTATTTCTCTAGTTTATAGTTTCCGCATCTTCGCCAAACAGTTTTGGTAAAATTCAAATTCAAACCTTTTTCGGTGTGTATAACCTTTTTAATAATGTACTCGTGTTTAATTGCATAGTACAGGTTTAATTGCATAGTACAGGTGAAAGCGAATTACCTTATTTTAAACCAGAGTGAACCTCGAATTTCTCTGAAAAATTATTAGTGATTCTGGATCCAAATATATTGCTAATTATATTAAATGATTTAAAAAAGGATATATTTTTTTATTAAGTAGTAAAAGTATGTTATCCTAATTAAATTACTGGCCCCCGCACGGAGTGGATGATAGCAAGAACAGCCCAAACACGGCCCAATTAATTTGCCTGATTAAAATGTTGCTACAATCAGATCTGTCTTACTCCTGTCCCCGGATCAGTTTATTATTAACAGGGACATCTTTGTTGCAGGCTGCAATTAAACCAACAATGGATCCCTTGTATTTCAATTGGGTTTAAAATGTTTAATATTCTTTTGTTTATGATATGCAAAGATTGGGTATATTAAAAAAACAGAAGTTGTTCCGTTAAAGTAATTCTTCTACCTATAAAGATGTATATTTAGCTTTTTTATATATATATATATATATATATATATATATATATATATATATATATATATATATATATATCTGTGTGTGTAGTTCGATCATTGGCTAGAATTTATTAACTGTATTGTATTATGTTTATAAAGATAATATGGATTTTCAGTGCACGGAATCGGGAACGATTTGAATTTCTTCACTTAAAAATAAAATTTAACTCAGCATAAATCCAGGATATTTTTATAATATGTACTTTAGCTGTTAGCACATTTTATTTGTAAATAATTCGGCCTACAATTGTAAGAAAAGATGAAAAAAATTAAATGAAATTAAAGAAACAGAAACCACTATAAACCAATAAGAATAACCTGAATTGGTAAATGGTAGAGACTGTACCCTTTCTAAGCGAATAGTTTCGCAAGCATGTGATTTACCGAGATCACAATGAGTCGCCAGGTTTTGCTGCATTTAAGGGTGTCCACTTTATAGAGGCTATATGAGCCTCAGGAAGGTCTGAAGTTAATAATCCATCTATTGCTTTTCTTACTCTTACTACATTTCTAGCATCGAGGAGCCTGGAGGCTATTTTGTTTACTTTGAATAGACATTAACCCAGGCGTGTTATTGGCCCAGCGATGGAGGATCCGTATTCTCGGGTAACTGGTCTCCTGAATATTTTTGTCCCCTCAGGAGAAAGGTTGGCCGGGCCTGTATACCCCCGGTACTGGGTTTCCCCCAACCTGGAGGACCAGTGGCAATTTGCAGTTAGATGACCGGGCGATTGGGCCACTAACTCCCTACGCCGCAATCTATAGCTTTTATGAGATTTGATAATTTAAATTGAATCTGTGTCTGTCAGCACAGAAACTCAGCGCTCTACTCATTGAGGTATTTCATATCCTATTTCTGTTTACAGTGAATATAATTAAAAATAAATTCTGTTTTAATTGTATTAAATAAAAATTAGTAATAAATAAAATAAAGAACAAGACAATTATAAATGGTTGTAATACGGTTATCTCTGAGGCCCTTGGAAATGGGATGCTATTGGGAGCAATAAGGGGCCACTAAGTCAGGAGGTTATTTTTCTCCTCCCCCCTCCACCCTTCTCTATCCCCTCTACCTCCTCCTCAACCCCCCACTTCCGATAGCGGGCAAGATAATGTTTTAATGGCGAAGAAAGAGGTCCAATTAGTTTGCTAACAGCCAAGCTAAATCCTCTCCCGCTTTATAATCCCACCGGATTCCGGCCATGCAAATTCCGTCGTTTTTCCTTTTCGGTATCAGCAGGTCTGGGGAAAACCCCTCCTACAATTAGTATAAATAAAGATGGGAATTCTAATTTTTCGAAGGGTGCCTTTAGGGAGTGTTGGAAGCCTGCCCGCTAGCTGTGTAGTCCCTGTCGCTTTACATATTTATCAACTCCAGCCACAACAAAACAAAGTACATCCTTTCCCTGTGACGGAGGTATGATAACAGATGTTAGGTAAAAAAATCTAAATCAAAGGTAAAATTTATGGTTTCAACCGCACAAGCTGATATAAAAAAATATTTATAAATGATGTCTTTTTTAACATAATTTTATGGTTCACTCATGGTTGGCATAACAATTAACAGTGCTAAGATCGCGAGTTCTTAGCTTTAAGAATTTTTAAAAAATCCGCCAGTTATTCTGTCCTTCGGAAGAGCCGTAAAATAGAGGTCCCGATCCTGTATGATGACAGGCACTCGCTAAAGATCCCTATGCTAATTAAACCTGCACATGATTATGAAACTAGATGAACAAACGACAACTAATTTGGCATGATTAATGTCTCAGGACTGGCATATTTATTTAGCTTATCGCTTGTTTGTTAGAAGGTTGGCTAAGAAGTTTCTTTATGATCATTACGATGCTTTTTCTCAATAAATTTGAATTTTTTTATTTTCTCTGGATGTCTATAATTTATTTTTCATGAAAAAATTCAATCAAGATTTGAGGAGTTGAATGAACGAACTAGAAAAATCAAGTTTCATTGTAAATTGATGGATTCTCCCTGATAATTTTTATTTTAGTAATATAAAGCATTAACTTAGAATTTTGTTTTCCTAGCTTGTTAATTTATTGCCGGTTTGTAAAGCTCTAACTGCTGTAGATTCTACATCACAATTATTAGTCCACGCAAGCCCTTAAAATTAAATATATTTATATATCTAAATATATATATATATATATATATATATATATATATATAACAATTATATATGACCATCAAAGATTAATACTGCTTCTGTGACAAAGGTGTAGAGAATTCAACTGGAGAAATTGATATTGGTATTCAAAAGCAGTTGGCCCGATGTTTCTGTGTCATTTATTCGGCAACAAACGGCTTTAAGATAAGTCGAACCTTAGAGGAACCATCTGCTGGGGACCCGAATCCAGGGGATAAACTGGAATCTCTTATTCATTTATTTTACTCGGATATATTAAGAATGCTACAAAGAAGTAACTGTATTTGAACAACATTGCAATAGAATTTTTAAGATAATCTATAATAAGAAACCCGAAAAAGAATGAAAAAAATAAAACATACTTAAACTATGCAAAAATATAATTTAATTCACGGAAATTAAAATTTATGTAATTTCAAAATTTATAAGACTTAAAATTTAAAACTAAACAATGGGTTATGTATAAACGACATTTTTTTTTATTAGATTAATTTATTGATATTTACAACTATAATAATATTACAAGTAAATCTGCTAATATAAACAATATGACATGAAAAAAAACACTACCCATCGGTAGCACTCCAATAAAGTTCTATAGTAGAAGGTCTCGAGGCCATCTTATTTTCAGACGCCTCGGAGGGAAATAACAATTTTAACTGGTTAATTGGCTGAATGTTCCGGGTTCAAATCTGGCTATTAAGAAATAAATTATTTAATATGTCATCAGCCACAATTAGACCTTGTGGGATCGACAGATCCTCCTGTGGCTTTATAAATTAGATACTCTGAAAAAAAGGCGGCTAGCGAGATCTAGGAAAAATTATCTCTCTGCACAGCACAATTTGAATACATGACACTTTGACACAACACGGGTTGAAGGGTGGTTCAGATTATTTATATATATATATATATATATATATATATATATATATATATATATATATATATATATATATATATATACCTCGAAAAATTGCGAGAACTCAGGGATATAGGATCAGTGAAGAGAATGGATTAGTCTGGCTTGAATGCTTGCCTTTTTCAACGATGCCTTGGTAGCTCAGTGGTTAGAGCATCGTGTTAGAGACGCGGGCGACCCGTGTTCGAATCTCGGCCAAGACATAATCTTTTCTCTTCAAAAAAATATACATATATTTAAAATATTTAAATAATTAAAAGGAACCACAAATAATATATATATGCATCAATTAAAACACCACTAAAAGCGTAGCGATTGTCGGGGGTAAAACAGAGGCGTGTGATTGTAGACTGTATCGATTTTCCTGAAGTGCCTCTTGATATCACAAATATTGCTTTATTTATGATTTTCTAAAAAGCAGTTGTCACGATATTCACTGTATCAATTTATAACTGAATTTAATTTAATAACAGTCATCAGTCATCACGTTGTTTTGAGAAGATTTTTCATGTATGCATTGGAAAGGAGGGGTTCAATGCTTGATCCTTGGGATGCGCCTGAGAAAAGTGTAAGGGAATAAGGATTGTTGGGCTAAGGATTGTTGTCTTGAGGGCTTGAGCCTGAACAAAAATATTTTATACACACCCATAAAGTTATAAAATCAGAACTAAATAAAACTCAGGCACGGTTAAAATACTAAATTTATTCCTTTGTTGTAATTGTAATTTAATGAAAATAAAGGAGGTTCATAAACATAAATAAATTTATTCCAATAAAGTATATAAAATTGTATTTTTATTGGAGGCTTAATTTTTATTATTTTTTCCTTAGATTGGGTTCACTACTATTGCGTCAATGTTATTACCATATTTTAGTTTTAAAAAAAGTGGTGTAAGTAATTTTACGATATTTTTACGATATAAAAAAAAAATCGAAAGTTGTAACTAATTTAAAGGAAATTACTTGAATGAATTAGTAAGAAAAGGTAAAAAAGTAGAAAAAAAAGTTTTTTCAAACCTTCCAGGATTTCTCGTTACAAGATAATCAGATAAACTTTTTGAGAGGAATCGGACATCCGATTCGATAAGTAATGTTCTCGTGAATTTGAAAATAATGATTAAATAATTCAATTTATTTATATCACTACAATTAATTTAATAAATAGAGCTTTGAATATAATATTTGATTGTATTTCCGTTTCGGAAAAAACCATCTCTATCTTTAGAACCACCACTCTCTGATTAAACCCACTCCTGGTGCCATCAAAAGCATTTTTCGTTTATTATGAAATTAATTATTTTGTCAGACGATGCGTCAAATATTAATTAATTAGGAGTGTCAGACGAATTAAATATGCAGTCAATGAGTCGATGGAACATCTCTTTTTATTTTGATTCTTTTTATAGATACAACGAGGGCATTATAATAATAAAATGAATTTTGTAAAATTTGAGGAACTGAATGTTATTGAAAACAACATGAAGTAAATGGAATTGAAAAATGGTTAGAATTTAATTAAAAAAATAATATCCTTTCAAATATTAATTGCATATTAAATAAGTTATAATTGCCTCCCATGATAAAAAGCGCTAAGCAGTCTAAGGTCCGGGAAGTTAACTAATGTGGGAGGATTCGATAAAGAGTGATCTGACGGCACTTGGTTTGGGTGGTAATGAGTGGGCAGAAGTTCGTAAACAGTCATTGTTGGCATCGGCTTCGAGCCTTTGGTTTCGCATAGCCTTTCATTATCATGTTGTAATTATAAGAAAGCCATTACCTTCCAGTTTTATCACTCCGTCGGTTTCTCCCAGAGAGTTCTTAGCGACGCACTGATAAGAACCGAAGTCTCTGGAGGTGACGTTCCTTATTTTCAAGGTCATATACCTGCTGTAGCCGTCGTCGGAGGAACTGGTTTCGTACTTCTCACCTGAGGATAAAGCATCGAGCAATTTTAAGTTTAAAACTTATTTATTGACTAAGAAAAAATTAAACTCTTTTTTAAATTTAATAATCATTACCTGAAACGATCATATCGCCATTATCGGTTGTCCAATAGTTGATGGACGACGGGAAGGCTTCAGTCTGGCAGCCAAGGGTGACGTCTTGGCCGATGTACGCACCCTCCAGCTGGTTCGGTATGGACAGCATTGGAGGAACTGATAGAAGGATGAGTCTTTATAAATAAGTCGTTGGTATTAATAATAATGTTATTACAAAACTATCTACTTCAATAGCGATTAATACTATTGATTTCACTATATAAAAATACTTAAAGCACTTGTTTTCATATAACTACAAATCTCGTACGACTAGGAATCATTTTAAGCAATTTGATATTTGTGACTAGTCGCTTGTTACTTGGACTTACATTGAACCTTGAGTGATACCCTTCTGCTTATCGAAGGAGGGACTCCGTTCGACGCTATGCAGAGGTATGTGCCCATGTGAAGCCTACTCACCCTGTTCATGTGGAGAATCTCACCGTCCACAACGTTAACTGGAATATACCAAGAACATCTCATCAAGAACTCTCCAAATAAAAACTAAACTTATAACTACATATTATCATAGTTAATAATTACTATGTATTAAGGAATATGTTTGCAGATCATTCAAAATAAGGTTTGTTTATTCATTTACCGATACTTTAAGCTTCTATGGCTGATAGGACGATGCTACGGTGGGAGTCATAAATTTTTCCCATCCAGGGATAGGCCTATAATTCTCCCTATAATTAGATAGGGATCGTATAGAATCCGAACCCTTATGTTACATCCCTTCCGAAGTACGGCTTAGCCATGGATTTTTTACTCATTTATAAAGAATCCTAAGCCATTTTTCGGAACGAGAACCCGCTATGATGGGCATATAATGCTTACCACTAAACCACGGTTCACTCCTTCAAAATAACATGCATTCTGGGTTTTTTTATTTATTCTTTAGTAAGATACAGATCCCAAAAAGGCATTGTCATAGAGCAACAACTTTGTTTTGGACAACTTGGAATTTGAATGAAATCTCAGATATTAACAAAGCGTTTGATTTATTTATTTAAATTACATGCGAGATTTTCTTAAATACTATTAAATATACATGTAAAAGAAGATACAAATTAATAATAGCGTCTACAAAAATAACTTAAAACTAAACATGTAACTTAGCGATCTAATGAACAAAATTAATTTAAGACAAAAAAGAAGAAAAAAAAATGATTAACATGAATGGGAGCGATAATTAACAATGTGGCCAACGATATAAACAACAAAATGAACTTGAACGTTATACTGAAAATTTCAATAAGGCGCGAAGATGTGCGAATTATTATTATCTTCGCCAGTGATCACGGCATGAAGGAGCAATGAGTATGATATCATGAATAAACTTAAACTGTCCGGTTGGTACCATGTAATACATTGATCATCAGGAGAAAAATTAGTTGACAATTTGAGGCCTTATGATAATGAAATGTGACTTACAATTTGGGTGATGTATACTCAATTATCATCATCTCGGCATAGCTTCTGGCGAGTAACAAACTTTAAGACCTCTTGACGTTCTCAGAAGAATAACGGCCTGAGAGCGGAGTGCGCGATGGTTGTAGCTACGAAGGTCTGGTAGAACAATTCCGCTCGGCGTCCATACAGCAAGTGAATGACTCAATAGTGTCGCTCTCCCCTCTCCTTGGGTTTGGTGGTACAGTATTCCCGATTTTAGAGGCAAGGATCGTTCCATCTCCGTTCCATCTGGCGGGCAGTCCAGGTCCGCGACTAAACAAACTTTCTAAATAAACAACGCTCACTGGACCGATAGCGTAACAGGCATTCTTTATTACCCTTTTAATAAATCTTTTAGCGGAAAACTGAAGATCGGTGTAAGCAATCTCCATAGTGTCCTAAGACTAATTTTAAGTACTAAAATAAGTATTAAGTTCAATTATGGTTTATTTTCGTAGAACTTACAATATGAGCTCTCTACAGTTTTAATTCTTCTTTGGTAAGTAAATTATAATAACAACGGTACACACTCCATCAGCTTTTCAGCACACTGCTTAAAGCATCTTCTTAATACGTGATTATTATTGATATAATTCTAGTTAATAATTGTTAGCTTTCTTCGTACTAACAGCTGTGGAAATAACATATGTGCATTATCATTTAACGATCATTGTTATTTTTGTTTTTCGTTAAGTTTATGTTAGTATACAGTTAAATAATAAACCAGTAGGTTTAGCTCACAGATATTTGGTGTAGACGCAGCTTAATCCCAGTTATGCTAAATTTTTTTAGCATTCGCGAGTCGTTTCCCTATTCTATTGAAGAAGAGATTTTTTCTTTCAAAGGTTATTCATTATTCTCTGTAAGTAATGGTGTAAAGAAGAGTAACGGAGAAAAGGTAAGCATTTTCATACATAACAAGAAGGAAGATAATACAGATGATGTATTGAATCATGCTAAAATATCAGTTAGAAAATTAAAGAAGTTTAAACATCCTTCAATATTGACTTATATTGACAGTTATGAAGACGAGAGCAGCATTTACTTAGTGACTAACCGCTGTCTCCCGCTGTTCGCCTACTTCCACCGGCTGGGCAGCGAGGACTTCGGAGAGATGTACCTGAGGTGGGGCCTGGCGTCAATCGCTGAGGCTGTGGCCTTCCTCAACAGCGTCGACCTCCGCCACAATAACGTCTTCCACGGTTCAGTCTTCGTCAACGATCAAGGGATCTGGCAACTGGGCGATCTAGGCTATGTAACGGATTTCCAGGGCAAGTATCCAACAAAACTCATCAAGATGCTGAATAAATACTGTCCGCCTGAAAATGATTCATTATCGGACAATTGGGGTGTTGGAGTTCTGCTATGGGAAACGTTCAATGGAGAAATTGAAAATTCTGAGAGTCTCAAGAATACAATGAATATCCCTAAAGACCTGCATCCAGTATTCCAACAACTAATAAGCAATTACCTGAGCTTCCAAGGAACTATCAGGAACTTTATAGATGTCTGTCGTGATGATAACATGTTAATAAAAATTCTGGAGGACTTGAACAGCTATCATCTGAAAGACAGAGATGGCAAAAGTAAGCTTTCAAAAGATATTCTGAAAATAGTATCGAAAATACCAAAAGATATAATTATATACCAAATACTGAAAAAAGTCCGACAAGCGTATGAGTATGAAGAAGAGAACGGTTCGTACCTCGTCCCAGTGATATCAAGGATTGCTTCAATGCTCAACAAAGACGAATTCCACTCTCACATAGAACCTTTTGTTGCCTTTTTATTTTCCACTAAGGACAGAGCTACTCGGTTCACTCTTCTAGTCAATATTGACCAGATTGCGAATAAAATCGATAATAAAAGCATTGATAACCTTTATCCAATTATATCTGCAGGATTCTTGGACAAGAGCTCCGAGATAAGAGATGAGACAGTTAAGGCGATGATGCACGTGGCTCCGAAGCTTTCCAAATCTGTTAATCGAGAAATGGTGAGACACATGATACATATCCTGAAGAACGATGAGAACGGCTACATCAGAACGAACGCGACCATCTGCCTGGGCAGCATCGCTCACTGTCTGGAGCCCCGCGCTCGTCAGAAAGTCGTTCTTTGCTCTTTCTTGCTTGCACTTAGTGACCCAGACCACCATGTGAGGAATGCTGCGGTTCATGCGTTCAGCGTTACCCATCGGTTCTTTACTGTCGAAGTGATCGCGAAGAATATACTGCCTCGGCTAGTTGCTCTAACAGTCGACAGTGAACCTTACGTGAGACACAGCGTTTTTAAGACATTGAAAATACTGCTCCTTAAACTGGAGGAAGTGTCCTATTTCCCACACAGGCAAGGCGAATTAGAAAAAGATGTAGCAAGTGAGATGTGTGACAACAACTCGTCGTGGGCCCAATGGGCTATCACCGCTATTAGCAAAGGTTACATCAAAAATTCAGAGGTGGATTCGGATCCTGTGATGTCTGAACATAGAAGAAAAAGCATTCCCGAATATGATACAATGGACCTCTTGGGAAGAGGAGATCATACGAATCCTTCTATCCCTCTATCAACTGAAGCTGACATGGAGGCACCTGACAAACCTGGTGTGGACGATAACAACAGTAGCAGCAATCCGATAAGTGGCGGAAAGTCCTTCAATGCGAACCCTAAACGGAGCCAAACCGAAGGTGTACCACGAAAACGAATCAATTCTGTAAAATCAAACCTGGTTTTTTGATAGAGATTCGCAACAATAAAATATTTGAAATGTACTGGTGTTCATTAATGGTTGTATAATCTAATCAAAGTTTTATCCAGCGCTATTTTGAATTTCCAGTGTTTTGATGAGTTCATTTCCAAGGCATATCTGGCAACACGATACCTTCTCGATGTTGTCATTAGCAAATGGAAAAAAAAAATCATTTTTAGTAGGATCTTGTTGGAATCGGGATGCTTCAATATCATAATCTTAAGATGGCAAATTAACTTTGTTGAAGAATAACTAATGAATAGACAGCCAGCTTGGCTGTGATTATTGAGGTCTTCTCACATCCAGTCGTCCGAATCGAATTAGTTTCCTATCAACTAACATAATGTTTTTACATAGGAGCCTAGAAGTTATTTTAAAAATTAAATTATTTTTTAGCGTAGACAAAATACCTAGCGCTTAATAAGCATTTGCGGTTTCAAACTGATTTTATTGAATTTTCTTTAAGTGAAAAATTATTAATTGTTATTAGGGAAAGAATTATCTTTTTTTTTACGTTATTTTTGTCAGTAAAATACTTTTTTTATTTTTTATTTCCTAGCCCCTTGGCTTTTATAATTCTGTTCAAAATAAAATAGTAAAGAGAGAAAGCATCTCCTTTACTGCACCAGGTGCATTTTAAGAGGGGAATTGTGAAAATGTGAATAGGATTTTCTTGATAAATAAACTGATAAAATACTTTACGAATTGCGAGTTTATCAAACTAATAGCAGTTTCCAACTACATTCTTCCGACGTAATTTTTATATCGTTTTTCGATAGTATATGCAAGTACTTTGTAATAAACTTTCAATTGCTTTTTATCTACCAAAGCCATGTTCTTTTATTCTGAAGGTAAATACCTCATTTTTTTTTTCTTTAACTTCTACTTTGATGGCGGTTTCGACGAAACTTGTGGTGGTTATTACTCTGTCCAATTTTTCTTGAAACTCCCAAATGAATCTAATTGGCGCAATTTATCTGTTTATCTGATTACGAAACATAGAAACAGTGCTGTTGGAAACAAATTTTTTTATGAAGGAGACTGTGTTATAATTTTATGATATTTCGTATTTGATTATCACGTGAGATAATATCTTAATATTTAAAGTAACTTCTAGGCTCCAATATAAAAACATCTTACTTTGCTAGTTGACAGGAGGCTAATTCGAATCGTACGGCTGGATATGCGAGGACTTCAATAATCCCAGTCAAGCTGGCTGTCTATTCATTAGTTATTCTTCAACTAAGTTGATGAGCGGGTTACCATATTCATCATAGTTTCCTATCGCTGTATCTCTATGCCTGCTACTGGCATCTGTTGCCTCAACAAGACAGCTAATGTTTGAATGCAATTTAATCGCATCTGTCTACTCAGTTGATGTGGAGTATTGACTTTAGTCTAGGCAATAACTAGTTGCTCCCTTCTGTCTTCTAGATACAATATAGGAATATTATTTCCAGTACTAATGTAATCATTAATCGAAGTATCTCATTAATATTATTATAACTAAACTATTATATTACTGTTTTTAGATATAGTACAATTATTATGGATGATATTAATGAAAAAAAACCTGTAACACAAAAACCCATGGAGGGTCTTGGTTTTAGTATGAGATAGGGTCCCATTCTCTTCCTCTTTCAGTTCCCTCATCCAATTATCCATACCTCAGGGAGACATGTCTCTCTCTCAGATCATTATCCACCAAACATACCTTTAGGCCTCATAACCATAGCCTTATAAACACTTTTAAATTATTTACGAGAAAAAAAAAATAAGAAAAATGGAATCCTAAATTTGATTTGGTTTGAATGGAGGGATATTTTTACTTCTTTTAGGGATACAGATGATATAAAAAATAAATTTAAAAAATCGACCACTTCGTTACCGGAAATTCGCTAAACTATTGACCAATAGAAAGATTACTTTAAAATTTAAATATATTATAACGTTTAGTTTAAATATATCTATTTGTTTTGGCCATTTATAAATTAAAGAGTATATGGTAATAGGTATAAAATGAATAGACAATATAAACAAATTTAATACATAGTTACATACATACATTTAATGGTGAATCTAATTACTCTAAATTTATAGGCATTTTACAATTCGATAAAACCTAGGGATCATGGACTTTTAAACTTGTTTACTAATAAAATAAAATAAGTAAAATATAAATATAATTAGCTAGATAACAACTACTTAGCAATTATGATAAATGCAATTTATGAATGAATAGATAGAGTTCTTAGAATAAATAAAAATTAAAAATCGGCGGATGGCTGAAGATATAATAAGCATACTTAAATGGAGAAAACTATAAATACTAAGCTATAAAAACTATATATCTTTAATGAAAGATTGGAATAAAGTGTAAGTCATTCACTGTTAATTTAGAACAATAGAAAAACGTTCAAATTTGCAAAATATTTCTATTTTTTAAAAATAATTTTAGTTAATCTTACATGTATGAAGAAAAAACTGGTTAGGTGGAGGTCAGAAAAATTCTCTTAAATAGGGAATTGGCTTTCCAATAAAGCGTTCCCCCTTTTTAGGGAATTTGTAGGGAATTCTGTCCTCTACCTGTACCATTTTCTTCCTAAAAAATATTTCATATTTTTAGTATTTCCATGCGATGACGATTTTAACTGTATCATTTTTTTCACTAGACCATACTCTATTTCATTTTATACATACAAATGAATTTAAAACTGAGTTTAATAAAAAATTATTAATTGTTAATTAATTAATTAATTAACAATTAAATAATCAAATGAATTTTTTCAGGTACGAAATAATATCTAATTTTTCTAAAAACTCAAAACCTTAAACATAACTATTTTTTTAAGAAAGGACAGTCTTTATTAAGCTTATAATTAATCTTACAAACCAGAACAAATTATTTATGGCGATAAATTTTATGACAATAATATATCTAACAATATATTTCTGTAAAGAATGTTAAAACTGAAAATCTGATATTTATTGTCCATTAAAAAAAAACTAAAAATCTTTACACCAATTGTAATAATATATTGAATTGTTCATAAGTGGTGTGCCTATATCAACCTCCATTTGTTAATTTTGATTATATTTTTAACGTGAGATCAGGAAAAGTACGTTAATAAGGTCATCGCCTTTCTATGGAAAGAAGGATTAATTCAGAATATCTTATAAAATTATGCCCTACTTTTTATCTTCTCTTTTTTTATTTTATACACATTGTTGCATTTATTTTTATTTAATTATTCATTATTTATTATTTAGTTTTATTACCTTTATTATTTATTCATTTCGGTTGTATAAAAAATATTACTAAAGAAGTGAAAAATCCATTTTCAGTACATAATTTTATTCCTTCTAAAAAGATTTTTTTATATTCCTGTGGGGCTCTATTTTTCCCAATTTTCATTTAAAAGCTTATATACTAATTTTAGTGGGCTATTAGGGAACATAAGTACTACATCTAAACTTGCAATAATATGATCTGCTTCTAAATTTATATTATTTAGTTTATTTTTTAATTATATTGCATTAATTACATCAAAGTCTTTATTGTTATTATAGTTGTAATTATAGAAAAAAAATATTAATAATTATTTTGAAACCTGATAACAGCCTCGCAAGGCTGGTAAAGGCGGCCGAAGATCTACAAGGTCTGTAGAGCCAACCGAAGAAAAAATAAAATATATATATACATTTAAACCAAAATAAACTAAGGATGATGATCAAATGGGTTTAAGCCTCAAATTTGGAACAACCAACCAACCTTAGTGTTGATATCGATAAAAATGTGATTTTAACGAATTTTGAAAAATTTAATGATTTAAAATAATTATGTTTTGAGTTCTTAAGGTATCTTTATGATGGCCTGAAATAAAAAATAAAATAAAAAATTAGCGTATTTTCTGGTACAAATAAAATAATGTAATTTCTAGCATTAAAAAATTGTATTTATTCTTTTTTATTTTATTTCTTTTTGTCTTAAATATGTTGGTTTTGTAAAACCTCTCAATTTAAATGATAAACTGAATACGTTAAAAAAAAAAGAAAATGGTAGCTTAAAACATTTTTGACGTTCGATGAGTCAACGATGTGTGAACCTATTGTTATCCCCAGATTACCACAATTTCCTTCTATTGTTTTACCACTTCCATTTTTTTTCTTTATTCATTAAATTAAACAATAATCTACACTAATTGAGCGCCACTTCATATTAGTAGAATTAATTTTAAAATATGTATATAAATATTTTGAGATAAATATGGTTTTAATTTATAAATATTTTTTTTAATTTAATAAAGTTTGAATTTTTAAATTATTTTAACTGGTATGCTAAATTATAATTTGACGATGAATATCTCTAATGGTGATTCAAAGTAATAAATTGTTGATAATCTATAAAATATAATAAAAATAACTGAACTTAATGATACAGTATATCTTTTAACTTTTTTGTATTAATACTGTTAAATTTTTTTAATTTAATTTTTATTATAATTATAATTATAATAAAAATTCAATTAAAAAAATTGAATTATTTTCAAAGCTTGATAAATTGACTATTAGTTGATAAAATACATATTGGATCATTTGGAAAAACTATTTTCCCGACAAAATTCAAAATAATGTTATTATTTTTAAAATGAGATGGGTTATTCGGTTCATACTGCCAAGTATAGTAAATAACAGGACAATATTTTTTTTTATGACTGTAAATATGGACACTTGGCAGCCCAAGCTGGAAGGAACTTTACCACCGCGTTTGGGAAGGGTTTTGTAACTAAAGGACCATTAGTCGTTGGTTTAAGAAATCCGCATCCAAAAAAGTTATTAGTTACTATAGTAACTAGGTAGTGATCAATAGAAGGAATAATTCATTTCTCCTTTTTACCCAGAGGTGAAACAATCACATCCAAGACATACTCAAGAGGTATTGACATAATGACACAAAAACTAATAAAAAAGAAAAACCTTCATTGGTAAATCGGAATGGACCTATACTCCTACACGACGACGCCAGACCTCATGTTTCACAACGGGCAGTGAAGAAACTAAACGACCTGGGCTACAAAATACTCTCCACGCCCACCTTTTTCCTCGGAATCATATCAAACAGATTTTCATACGTTCCGAAATTCAGACATTTTCTTTTATTTATTTAATCTTCTCCTCTTCTACCGCCAACGGTGTGAGGATCCGTTCTGTAGAGCTTGATCCATGAATCCCCTCCTGTTTCAATCGTCTTCTCCTTCCCCATTCCAAACCTCTTCTGTCAAGGCCTTCTGGATTACCCCTTCCCAAGTCTTCCTTGGTCTTCCTTTCGATCCCTTTCTTTAAGAGTAAACTTTTTGAATTTGATTTTCAAGTCGAAAATGCTTTTTCAGATATTATTTCATCACTAAACCCTGATTTGTTTCAGTTTTGGGATTGAAATTTGATAAAAAGAAGAGAAAATGTATAGAAAATAAGAGTAATTCATAAGAAATGTCCTAATAAATGAATGACCTTCTCGATAACATACACTTTTAGAAGAATTATATAAGTGGGTCCGCTGTAGGGTATCCTTATGTATTTATTTTTATTTATTAAACCTGTACCACTACAATCCGTGAAGGGTCTGGGGTTCAGTACATGGCAGAAACTGTACCATTTCTTGAACAATGGTTGTGCATTGAGGTGATTTGTCTTTCATCACGCCCAACCGCCAGATTTTTATTTTTTATTTTGGCTACCTACTTTATAGAGGCTGGCTGAGCCCCTAGAGGGCCCTAGATCTCGAGGGATCCACCTCCGGCTGCTAACAGATTAAACAAAAGTCTTGCTAGTAGCGGGATTTGAACCCAGGACCTTCGGCATACCAACGCAATGCTCTACCACTGAGCCACACCGCTCCCTTATGTATATGTAGTGTATGCTATTACCTATGTCACCATTGTAGTTCATGTCCTTGCCATCCTCCCTCCTCCACATGACGTAGGGCTCCGGGTATCCTTCTGCGTGGCACTCCAGCCTCATCTCCGTGCTCTCTCGTACCACCAGTTCCTTCGTACTGTCCCCGCCGACTATCCTTGGAGGCACTAAAGAATGGAAATGTCAATAATCAATTTAATTTTAATAAAACATAATATATTATAATAAATTAAAGTTTTATATCTGTTGAAAAAAGAAGCTTACGCTACCACACGATAATTCGTTATCTACGTCAAAAATCGAGCAATAATAAATCTATTAAAAATACATGGTTATACATTATATTTTATCTTCAAGGTTTCAAAAACATAGTCACAATTACAATAAAATATAGCATCTATTTTTCTAAAAAAACTTTTTTTAACGATTTGCTAAAAATAAAGGGCGATGTAAATCAAATAAATTATGACAAAAGTAAGGTTATTCATTTTGTGAATGTTTCGTTCTAGATTTAATAAAATAAAGATCTTATATTATTATTGCTTGAACAGGTAATGTTTATAATTTAGTTTTCGCGTAGACTTAAAAGAACAAAATATATACTAATTTATTTTTTATATTTATTAAAGACAAATCTGGTTTCCCTCTTCTTTCCCTCAAGTTTGGGTGTTTCTCCAACGGAATTTTATCACAATGCTTCTTTTTAGTCCTTCCTATAAGAATAAATATATAATTAAAATCTTTAATTAATTAATTTAGTCTTTTTGATATTAATTTCACAAATCCGAATTATTTTTTCCCTCTCCTATCCTCATACTTCATCCTCATGGGGAGGAAATTAAAAGTATTGCATACTTAAAATATTCTTCTTTACAGCATCACGATCTGATAATTTAATAAAAAAAAAGGTAAGAAGAGCCTAATAAAAAAGAATGTATACATGGTATGTAAAATATACCCTAAGGAGTAACATAGTTTGATAAGTATTTCTGCTCAAAACCAATATAATATCCCTGGGTATGTAACAGTTTGGAATTATTTAAATTTGAATTTTCAGACCTCATCCAAAAAAACGTTATGCTTTCAGTGTTACATGACGACATCTAATCTAACCATCTGAACCCAAATTTTACTTTACATTTAATCCAGGGATTTTTACTCTTTTTTAAAGCATTCACCGGCTGAAAACACGCCACCTTGGGAATGGGAGGTTGTTATGTTAACCACTTAACCACAGGTAACTTAACTTAACCTACTGTCAGTTTGACAACCAACATAATTCCATCGACCTAGTCCGATTTCCAAAGGTCAAGTTTATCTTATTTTTAAATACAATTTTAACTACTTAAAAAAAAAATGTATTAATTGAAATTTACAACCGTATACAGAATATATCAAGTAAATATAATGAAAGATAAATCATGTCCAGAGAGAAGGCGGATAGAGAGACTACCCTACTAGTAGTACTCAAATAAAAAGTACAATTTAGAAGGTCATAAGATCATTTCCTGTTCAGACGCCTCGGAGGATTTGAAGAGAGGTTTGAAACTAATCTAATGGGTTTGAGTGGAAATGAATCTTGTCATGAAAATATTGATATCGGATTCGGGCCAAATCAGCAAATACGGGATATTAAGGTCATTATGGATTAATTTGTTCGTAACAATGTTAAATTCAATAACCATAATATAAATATTACTATAATGTTGATTGAGATACATCATTACTGGTATATATTTATTTTTTTTAATTTTGTATAAGATTTTTGATTTCCAATGATAAAGTATTAATAAACAAATTCGTCTTCTTATTTTAAATAAATAAGGATATTTTAGCTGAAAAGACAATATCGATTAAAATGTTCAAACTCGAATTATATAAAATAAATCGCTATTCAAGATCTTTACGCATATCACTTGCCGGTGCTCTGTAACGCCTTAGAGGCAGGTGATACTATGTCCCGCACGACAGGTCGGTAATGCCGAAGTGTTGGTTTCTGCGCCTTATAATAAATAATTTAATATTATTCAATTAACAATTTTGTAATTAATAATAAAAAAAACAATTTGATAAATAACAATTTCACAATTGCTTAAGCCATTGTTTTTAAAATTTTATTTCATAATTCTCACCCGTCAAAGATATGTGAAGCAAACTTAAGGATATTACAAAAAATGGCATGTTCTGGAGATGGATCGTATTCAGCAGCCCTTTCCGGTCTTAAATTAGTCCCTTAATTCGAGAGATATCTCAACCAGCTTCTTTGTATCCTTGCCTGAAGACTATGTTCCTGTAGCCATACATTTTATTAATCTATTGTGCCAGTGATTGTTAATGTTAAAACGGAAATAGGGATTACGTTGTAGTATTTTTTTTAAAAAAGGGATGTAATGAACTGTTGTTATTGAATCAAGGGGAGTCAAAGATGTTTTCTTTATGAAAATAGGTAGTGCTTCAACAAAATTATTTATGTTATTTTTTTTAATAACACCATTGCCCAATTATTGAAAGCGATACATTAAATTAAATACACAAATATTCTGTGAATTTGTTCTTCAATTAATTTAAAATAAATCAGTAACTTTTATGATTAGCTTATAGTATTAAAGACTTTTTTGTTTTAAAGGATTCTATTTAAAGAATAACTAAGACAAAATACCAGCACAACAGAAAATAGACTTTACTACATACTACCAAACAAAATAATCTGAAATATAAATTAAAATTTAATACAAAGTATGGTAAAAGTATCAAAGAGCGACTAGTGGTAGAGTTACATGAATGTGTTACTTAAACATAATTGTAAGTAGAAATTTAGTTTAAAAAATAATGATTACAGTAATTGTAATGCAGATACAGTGTAAAATGTAGGTAGTACTTCACCACAAATTGTCTCACATCTTTTTTAGATTTTTTTTTTTAGATTAATTTATTGATATTTACAACTGTAATAATATTAAATCCAATAAATTTGCTGATATAAAAAAATGACATGAAAACAAAAGACACTTGTGGAGAAACTACCCATCGGTAGCTTTCCAATAAAGTTCTATAATTGGTCTCTAGGGCATCTTCTTTTCAGACGCCTCGGATGCTTATCAGGAATAGTATGGGAAGCAAGTTGAGAGGCTAGCGGTTTCAAGTGTGTATGGAGCTTGTCATGGAAGGATAGGTATCTAGTTTGGGCCAAATCAGCAACATATGGGATATTAAGATCATGATGGAGGAGTTTGTGTGTGACATAATAAGGAGCATTGCGGATTTTACGAAGGATTTTGGATTGTAAGACTTGGATACGAGAGGAATTCGATGGCTCAGTGGAGCCCCAAAGTGCTATTCCGCAAGTCCAGATGGGTCTAATGATGTCATGCATATGAGTCTTTTGTAATTAATTGGGAGCTTAGAGCTTTTGGTAAATGTTGAAGTAGCCTGAAACGGCTGTTGAAAAAATCTGTTTCTTGTTGTTTCAGTCTAGTATGAGGATTGCAAGTTAGGCGTTTGTCAAAGTGTAGTCCTAAGCACTGGACCTGTTCTACAGGAATCAGTGGGATGTTATTAAACGATAAAGGAGGACAGGAATTCGTTGGTTTACGGCGGAATTCTAACTATTAATTCTAATCGTTAGAGATATTATGCAAAATTTTCATATTAGCATGTCATAATTTTACGTAACGAGTTATCTACAAGAAAATTAATAATCCATCTAATTACCTTATGGCTTTTTTTAATTCATAAAACACATGTAGGGATTATCTGCTCGTGTGCACCAATGGTACATATTATTAATACTTTTGTTATGAAACAAAAAGTTGGCCAGACTGAACAAACCCGGGCCAGTGAGAAGGATCATTTATTCAATGGACCTTAAAGTGAGACCCCCCTTCACCCCACCCCAGGTCTTTATTTCCGGCGAAATTGCGAGCATTAATCCTCAGTTCGTTGAACGCTTCGTTCCCTAACGCTCTCCACCTTCCACCTTCCTCTTTAATAAGTTTATCGTTCTCTCTGTATCTTAATATTGTTAATATTCTGTCTGTTAAGGCCAATGCCAAGGGAATAACGGCGATTTTTAAAGATAAATATGCATTTATGTCGGAAAAAAATAAATTTGGAGTGATTTCATTGGTAGAATTTAAGAAGTTGGGCTGAATGAACGCTTGTTAACTTACGGGATAAATAATTATAATCTAATAAATGTTAATAATTAACCGAATAAATTTATACAAGTCCTGGCCTCTTCCATCAATCTTATATTTTGAAGTTAATATTTCATAGATACCAAAATGCTTATTAATTTACCGAAAAAATTGTCTGTTAATTAACTGGATTATTATAATTATCACCTAACAAGAGCTTGTTAATAATCGAATAAAGGATAATTAAATTACTTATGAAAGGGTTGTTAAATAACAGGATATATGTTAGTTAATTTACTGCATTCCAATAATTATTACAGAGTAAGTGTGTTGTTTATCGTGCTTCTGAATAAATGCTTGATAATTAACATGGGCTTATTAAATCAACGAATAAGTACTTGTTCATAATCGAATAAATAGTAATTAATTACTGATGGAATTATTGTTATTTGGCCAAATAAATGCTCAGTACTTTTTAGGATTAAAATATATTTTTATTCTAATAATTATTACCGATTAGAAGCTGATTGATTTTACCTGATAAGCGGTTGTTAATTATACGAATAAATTGAAAATTATCAGAATTTATTGAATAAATGTTTGATAATTAACAAAACAAATGTTTGTTAATTCACCGAATAATTTTTGTATTATTTACCGAATAAATGATTGTTAATTTATGTAATTGATGTATTTAAATTAATTGTATAATACATAAATAAATGTTTGCTAATTCACACAATTATTTTTTTTAATTTACCTAATAAATGATGGATAATTTACATTATAATGGTGAATTATTTATGTTCTTCATTTTTCTCTCCCACACTCTCTCACTTTCTCTGATCCTATATATAACGCCCTCCACTTCCGAGTAACTAAGAGGAAATGCTTTCGTGGAACTGGTAATGTTAAAACTTTTTTATGTAAAAATGATTAAGCTTTTGAAACACCGTTTGGCCAACAATTATTCACATTACGGTCCCAGTTTTTGTATGTTACGTTGAAATCACGGATTTTAATTTTGTATTTAGTTCTTATGAGCTTCCCTGATAAAAGTAAACTACATTGAAAGTTGTAGATTTTATTATTGTTTTTTAAATATAGTTTACGTAAGTAAAGATTAATATGACTCAGCGCTGATAGACAGTGAGTTAATGCAGATCGCGCACCATTGCACATATGTACAAAATAAATATCATTGAAATTTCAACTGATGCTTGATGATATATCCAATTAGCTTGCGTACACAATTTAGAGATATAATTACCCCAGATGAAACATTAAAATTTCCAGGCTGGACCATGTCGTGGAGCCTCTGTAATGAAGCCATACATAAAACAGCTTTGTCTCCGAAAAGAACAGGGCCTCGTGAGCGATATTATTTAATTTTTTAGCGTTTCATTAAAGGGGTCATATGGCGGGGCGGATGTTCTTTGTGTCAGGATCGGGAGAGGAGGGACACTGCCGTGTTAATAATTAAATAGTCGTTACCTCTTTCAAGTCATGAAATAAAACTAAATTGGAAAAAAAAAAGATCAGGCGTGTCCGAAAGGGTCATTAATCATATTATCATAAAATATTGTCAAGGTTTTACTCGGCCACATATGCATAACTTGCTTGCAACATTGAATTTTAGATTACGAAATCGTCTGATATCAAGAGCCAAAGTCATGGTGTACAAAATAAACATCAGGTCTGCTTTAACGTAATGATCAGAAGCCAGCCTCTGTCCTGGGTAGATGCGAACAGTTTACTGCTCTTTGAAAGAAAAATATTAACAATATTGTTTGGAGCTGTATAAGTTGGTGATCTCTTTAGACTCAGGCAGATTGCAAAACTGTATCAGATGTATCATGATTCTGACGCAGTGCAGAATATATGAATAGCTATGCTAAGAAGGGTACAAAACTTTTTGCTACCCTACCCTGCGATGCACTGCGTCTCAATGTGCGCCCGGCCTTAGAGTCCTACTGTAGAATCGTCCGATTATCCATAGCAGCATAAAGAGACTACAAAAACGGGTTGCCTTAAAAAATAAAAACATAGACACCGAAATACATGACAACATTAAGGCTTCTTAGAAATCAACTTGAATTAGAGAATTGACGAACTTATGTAGTATTAACTTTGCCTAGCATTTGTACATTATTATTTTTTTTATAAACTGTATACTGTTTATTAAAAATTATTATTTTATTTTTTTACAGCAGGAAAATATCATTAAGGAATTTTGGAAAAGTAACAATATAAAAAAAAAGTCAACAGTTTACTGCTCTTTGAAAGAAAAATATAATGAAGAATACTTGGGACTTTAAGAGTTGGTGATCAATTTAGACTCAGGTAGAATACAGAGCTCAGATGTCTCCAGGACCTGACGTGTTGTAGTGTGTATTTATTTCTAGTATAATTGGCTACAATTCACAAAAGTAATATGCTGTACCAAAAAGACCAGTATCAAAATTTGTAGTGTATAAGATGTTGGACATGTGACCTGAATGGATCATCACGCTAATATGAAAAGATTGTTGGGATTCTCTGAGGGAAGAAGGAAACTTAGACGTTCACGCCTTAGATGGACAGACGAGGTCGACAGGGATTCTGCTGGTTCCGTTGGATACGGACCTTGGCACAGGACAGAGGAGAGTGGAAGCGACGCCTGGATGCGGCCAGGACCGTACTGGGTTGTAGAGTAAGTCTTGGTTGATTCATTGATAGAACCATTTGAGATGCGGGTGTTCAACCGAATTCTCCGAATTTCATGGACCAACAACATAGTAAACAGAGAAGTGCTAAATCAGGTTGGAAAAGAATCGCGTATGTCATCACCAAGCGGAAATTAGAACGCCTTCCCCACATGCGAAATGACGAATATCGTCTAATGCAGTTGATATTGCAGGAAAGAAAGACAGTTAGAGGGGACCAGCAGGAGTCACTCCTGGCTGCATAATTTAAGGCAATGGCTCGAGCTCATTCAATAACTATCCAATTACTAATAAGTGACGCAAACAAAATTAAGATCGCCATGTTTATAACAACCGTCTGAAACCGATTACAAGGAGATTCAACATTGATCCATATCCTGCAAGGTAGATTGATGAGAGATTTTTAAAGAATCTGGACACCTTGCTTGGGCACACCCAGTCTCCATTAGTAAGCACCCTTAATTAAATGGAAAAATCAGAATGAAAATGATCATGGACGAATCCCCTCCTGCATAACCATTAGCTTAGAAACGGTATTCAACCCCTGTACTGAACTCAATGACCATTCATGGGTTGTAGCGGTTTTTAAACTTAGCTCAGTTGTATTGATTTTTTTTTACAAATGGTTTAACACATGTTTTTACTCATTGAGCAACTGCATATTAACCACTTCTAATTAATTATAATTTTTTTCCGAAGAACTCCATGTCTATACTATGACTACACTAGATAAATTAATGAGGGCTTCGTGGATGGAAGACACGAGCCAAAACTGAGTCCCACCTATTAGTTGTTTTCGCGTCGTTCTTCAATATTATTTTATTCTTAACAGACTTAAACGCCAAAAAAAAATCTATACCTTCCAAGTTTAAATTTATTATTGTATTGGCTGTTTTAATTCCTCAAGTCACCTCCTTTTTCTATTCATATTTAATATTTTTTTAAGGCTTACATTCCAATATTAAATGAAAAAAATATTATAATGACCCTTTAAAAATGCAATGCAAATAGTAAACTGGAACTGTTAATGCCTATAAAAAAACTAATTAGAATGTAATCTGCTAACAGTTATTTGTTAGTTTATTTTACTATTATTGTCTCTCTATATCCGTTGAAATTTGTACTTCTCATTTTACTTATTTTATATTATATACTATTTATATATAATAGACTATATATATAGATGTTGGAGCGGAGTGGCTCAGTGGTAGAGCACTGAGTTTCCATGCCGGAAATCCTGGATCAAATCCCGCTGCGGGCAAGACTTTTGCTTAGTCTGTTTGAGGCCGGAGATGGATCATATAGGATCTAGGATCCTCCTGGGGTTCATCCAGTCTCTATAAAATATTATAAAAAAAAGGGTACCGAAAATAAGGGGGAAAATCTGGTGGTTGAGCGTTACCTAGGACAAGTCACCTCCTTGCAGATCCGTTGTCCATGAAACAGTACAGTCTCTACCATGTACTGAACCCCAGGCCTGTTCACGGGTTATAGTGGACAAGTTTTTTTTTATTTATAGATTGTATTATGTAAAACATATGCTTATGTAAACAAAAATAAAATCAATTCATACAAGTATATTTAGATATTCAATCTGATTTATTTGTCTCCATTGCAAGGCACCTTATAATTTCATTGCATATTGGATTTTCTAATGATATTTCACATTGCAATGCATTACTCAAAGTTGTCATACACAAACATAAATTGCAAGTATCATTGATTTGAGATTAGTCCTAATCTATTTATTCATAGCACCATGTAATATTGTTAGTGAATTCCTAATACATACCATATGATATAATTAGTTTAAACCACAATATTTACAAAGTTGAAAACAAAATTGTAAAAAATTACTTTGGTATCGTTGATGAGGATATTGTAGTTGTAATTTAGTTCTAGAAGTGGTCGTTATACTATTATTTCAGCTGGTTTTTATCACAGTTCTATTAAGATATACATAATATGATATTAATGTTTAGCATTTTTATATATTTACCATTTAATTTTATTAAATAATAATATTTAACAATATTTTATCTATTAAAGTACATTAATTTTCATGTTTAAATGGGATAATAGTTGACTGAATAATTCTGCATTATCCAGATAAGAATAACTTATTTTGTGTAATCATAAACGGCCCCCCCCCTGACCGTTTTACACCACTCTTATATTAATTTTCATTTCATTTACATGCCCACGTACTCTTCATTTAAAAAATCTGTTTCTCCAATTCAGAGTGCTCACTTCATAGAGGCAGAGTGGGCCCCAGGAGAGTTGTATGTAGATCCCACTGGCTCCATTCGTGACTGTTAACAGACAAAACATTTTATCCGTCACAGCCGGATTTGAACTTTAAGCATAGCGCTCCCCACACGGAGCTACCACACTCTCCATCATTATTATTCATTTAGCTACTAATAATTGGTAGGCAGTTATTAACTCTGATAATATACTTCCTACCATTCCCTGATAACTCGAAGGTTCAGAGGACATATTTAGCAGGAGCAGAGAGTGGGCCATACAATAAGTTCCAATACAATAGCGACAGAAGGACTGTGGGAAAAGCCTCTGTTTATACAGACTCCGGCAGACCAGGGTCTTTATCTCTTCTAATAAATAAGAGCTCACTATCTCGGTCTACTACACCTCGCGTAGTGCAGAGTTCCTTATCCTCCTTCGCCTATCCTCCTCGTGTTCTTAGATGTCGAGGGTAGATACCCGCTTGCGTCATGGATAAACGGTTGTTTGCTCTGTAGCTCGAACCCCGTATGTTGATAAGCCTATATACATTTTTTCCCTTTTTACTCCACCCAAGTAAAGTAACATTCTTTCGATTCAAAAAACACACGAGATTTTATATTAAAACAATCTTGAAGTGCCTAAGAGGGAACGCAAAATTTTATAAATATTTTTGGGCCTCATCGCACATAATGTTAAATAAAAAAAACTTGTACCACTACAACCCGTGAAGGGTCTGGGGCTCAGTACAAGGTAGATACTGTACTGTTGCATGGACAACGGTTATTCTATAAAAAAAATTATAAAAAGACTACTTAGTCACAAAAGCTGCCATCAGGTTGGTATTTCAGTTTTTCAAAGCTCATCGCCTACTGTCAAAATTATCTCACTATCTCAAACTGAAACTAAATAGCCACCATCGTTTGAATTTGTGTCTTTTTTCTGTGTTATTGATATACAATATCAATTCTTGTAGATACTCTCTAAAATTGCCACCACTAGTGTTTATAAACCATTTGTTAAGTCCCTTAATATTAAAATAGAAAATTTTTCTTTCTTATATTATTTATTGAAAGCAAAAAATAATTATTTTATTTTATTTATTTCAAAGGATAATTTACCGTTAAACCGAGCAAAGATGTTGTTTGTGCACATTGTATATGGTATTAGTGAATAAACAAGTTTACTGTTGTTGTTTACTGTGAACGACCGAAGTACAAGTTGTAATCCAGCTAGTGCAGTCAGCTACTTATCGATTTATCTCCCGCATCGATCCCAACGCACGCGTTCGATATCGAATCAACCAGCTGGATTTCATTCTAGATTCTCCTGCTGGCCTGCTGGTGGTGAATATTGAACATTAATATTATTATTTATTTTTTTCAGATTCGCTAATAAATATAATAAAAAGTGAAACTTTAAAATAGATTTTGTATTTTATTTTGTTATCCATAATTAAAATGTTTAGTTTATTTTGTAGTTTTTTTTTACTATTACACCATTTGTTTAAATTGATAATATTTGAATTAAGTGTGATTTTGCTTGTAATTATGTTCTTAATAACTTTTCTTCACATTTAACCCTTTTCAGCTAGTAATTCGGATCAGCTCTAAACAGGGCCGGAAATGTGTGATTTTGACTTTAAAATTGTCGCTCTCCCTATCACCTTTTATCAAGTATTTCTTCTAGTTTCAACCGTGCCATCAAATTCTCAGTCGACGTTCACTAAATTCACATTTAGCAGTATGACCAGCAAAATGTCAGATAAGAAATTTATTTTTCATGTAGTTTGCGTGTTCATAATTCACTTATACGTATTTATAACAAATCTATAAAGCGAACCACAGGCGTTTATGGCCTTTAAAAAAAAACAACAAAAACACTAAGGAACCAATATCCATCCAAGACTACAAGTAATATATGGAAGTGAAAATGTATTGAAAGTTTTCGGAAAAAGTATTTATGAATTCCTACAAAATTTCCGTTAATAGTTATAAATTATGAACGCCTTTAATTATGTAATAATTAATTATATGCTTTCATATTGGTTTTGAATCTGGGAATTCCAGCTCCGTTAACACAGTGCCTCAACATACTGAGCTACCCTGCTCCATTGTACAAATTAACAAAGGACTATTAAATAAAATATGCTGCCTTACATATAAAATCTTGTTAAGTATTCGTTAAATAAGAATACAAGAACGAAAATATTTTCAAAACATATATTTGTGTGGAAAAAGTTACACAAATGATTAATTCACTAGATAAATTTATTTTAGAGAAAAATAAACAATTCGATAGAAAAATATCCCGTTTCCATGTGAGGACCGGTCCAGAAACTAATATCTTCTATCTAAAAGGAGGAAAGGAACTCAGGGAAAGAATTGTGTTTCCATTTATGACGTAATGTGCTTTATTATTAGTAAGTTCCTTTAGTATTATTTAGTTCCAATGACGTAACCGTTGAAGGAGGAATGGGTGGACTTATTCTCTCCCTTATAAATAAATATAATTATTTCCCGACATACTAGTCTGACGTAATGTATATTATGTAATACTTTTGCGTTATCACAACTATCACATCTTCTGGACTACAGATCTTCACTTGACTTGAGGAACAAACAACTAATCTATAATGGTATACTAAAACCTATTTGTACATATGGAGCAGAACTTTGGGGTTCAGCAAAAAAATTCACATACACAAGATACAAACAACACAGTCCGAAATTCTCAGAAAAATTATTAATGCACCATAGTATACACAACGACATGAACATTCCCACTATACAATCATATATTCATAACAAATACATAACATTCCACTCATCGACACAATATCATCCAAACCCACTCGTTCTTCCGCTTTCCTACTCCCTGTTACCTGGACTTGATAAAAAAAGATTAAAAAGATATTGGCCAAGAGACCTAATCAACAATTGATATATTTTTTCCCCAAATAACTGGGTGATTATGTAGAAAAGCGAAGAGAAAGACGCCTCAATCAAATTTGCTGGACGCGCAATTAAATATTGCTTACTCAAACAGCCTTGAATATGTTGAAATATTGGACAACACCAGGAAAAAAGAGTACATAATAGATTTATTTTGAGTTATTTATTGTATTTTATTGTGCTATATATAATTATATACCAATATAGACATAAATAAAAATAAACAGATAAAAAATAACCAAATGAAGTGTTTAGTTTTATAATGAAAATCTACTTGAATTATTTACCCGAGCTTTAAAAGAGTTTTAATGAATAAATGTTTTAAAAGTGAGTGCATGTTAAATAGTCTGAGAAGTTTTCTATTAAATTGTTTAATATTCAAAATTAGTGAAATAGTTGGAAAGGAAATACAGGGAAGACAAAATAATTTCAGAGAGTAGTCGATACAATGCAATGTTATCCTATAGTTAATTACTGTTATATATGCATATATGTATATTTATTTATCTATTTATATTTATATTAGACGAAAGATATCACCAAACTTACCAACAACTTGGAGGTAGCCCGCCCTACTCCTCATTGGATCCGTGTTCACTTGACACATGTACCAGCCTCTGTCTATTTCCTGGACGTTGCTTATGTGAAGGTACCACGACCTATGGTCGTTGTAGGAAAGCGATACCCGTGGGTTCTGGGTAATTACGTGATGGTGGATGGAAAGGATGGTCTGGGTATCCACGCGAACCCAGGCTACCTGAAACAGTTTACATATCTGCCTTAGAATTAAGTCTACAAATCATGAATTTTAAAGGTCCAGGAGATAAAAATAAGCTGGCAATGTAGTAGGATAAGTAACGTGAGAAACTGTTCACCACAATGTATCAGTCTTTTAAATAAATAACTAAATTAACTATTCAGAATAATTATTCGAATGCTATTGGAAAATTAAAAACACAAAGCGTTAAATCTGTCATAAATTACTGAAAAACAACCGGCAAATGTTTCACCAATTCGTATATTATCTCCAATACACAAAACATTCCGTCTGCGTGAAGTTCATCTCACGTCAACAGTCAATCAGAGACAGCAGCCTCATTCCAAGCCGTTCAATCAATTAGTATCTTATTAATCATATTATTATTTGATTGAACGTCTTGTTGTATGGTTGCTAACTCCGACTGATGAGTCTGTATATGAAAATAAGTTGAACTCTAAACTTTAAATGTGAGCATTTATTTTCAGAGTAGTGTTTTTTTTTTATTTTTTAGAAAGTGGAATTTTTAATTTATAAATTATTTTACAATTAACTAAAGTTGTATTATTTTATTATAACTTTATATTGTTATTATTTTATTTCGTAAAGTTGTATTACTTGCCAATCATAAAAATATATATTTGTTAATTACTATTTTTAGTAATAGTTAGATTTAGATTTTTTTTAAAAAAATACTATTATGGGATTATTACTTTCTTAACGCTTACTTAAATGACTTTACTATTTTATAAATAAGCATACTCGTACACATATACTCGTATTGTATAAATAGCGACATACTCGTACACACATTTACATACTCATACACACACACTAACATTAAAAAAAAATGAATATTCATTGATCTTTGTATGTTTAATCCTGGTGTCCATTTAAATTTACTTTCAATATTTACAAACACCATTCGGCTTTTAAGGAGTACGTTAAAAAGTCTGGTCAACGAATGAATTTCACAAAAACTCACGGCTATAATAAAAGTAGAACGAAGGTATTGGAATTCATTCACAAAGCTTCAGGTAGGTGATATTGGAAGTAATTAAAGTTGAATCGTAATCGGAACGGAATGAACGGCTACTCTTATTAAACGGTGAAAAAAATTAATTGAATAATAATTAACAGACTTTTTTTACATACCTGACCAGTTCCAACATTTGGCACATTATCAGAGTCATAAATCAAAATTAAAAATTTCATTAGAAATTAATGAGCTAATGAGATTTAAAATAAGAAATATTCCACTATTGTTTGGTTGAAAATAACTATCAAAAATGAATAATAAATTCATTTTTTTCACAGGAATTTCCACTAATAGTGGGTTTCCTTAACCCATTGATTCAATTTTTTTAATACCAAAAAAACACTTGGAGTTTTATTTGATTATTTACCCTAAAAATGCCTAGTCATGTAGAAAAATATAAACTTTTTTTTTTTAATCCTATTCTATTATTTATTACACAGTAAACTAAAAAAGAATACTTAGTATGCACATTTACTTATTTGTTTTTTTATTACAGTAGTTACTTAGGGTTAGAATTTACAATCATATTGCTCTAAATTAAAAAAAAAACAGCAACACTAAACACTTTTTTAAACATCACAAACGTCGGCACAAATATAAATAAGTCCTGACTTATTTGGTGTTTTCTTGGCTGCATCCTCCAACTATCTCCGAATAAAAAAAAAACATTCTCTATTATTCATCCAGTTAACTATTTTCCTCTCTAACATAAACACTTTTTTAGTTATAAAAGTTAATATATATTAACAATATTTAAATTAATTACAATAATTTTGTATGGTTTTACCGGATATTTGTTGCTCTCGGACGAGACTAATAAGCTAATTTATATGAGTTCTAATATTGTAAATTTAAAATATATTTTAATTAATATACTTAATGCTAGATATTGATTAATTGTAGTACAATGTATATTTTCATTAACAGATCTTACCATAATTGATGATTTTATGATAAATAAATTTCATAATGTTATTAGAATTCGGATTTTTTTATTAAAAAAATATTATAAAATTTTAAAAATCTGATTATAAAAGGACAATAAATCTCAAGTGTTTCAATATTCATATAACCATTTGGATAAGCTAAATTATATTTGTTCTAATATCGCATATTTAGAATTTATTTTATTCAATACATTTAATGATAAAGATTGATCAACTGTTGTGCAATGATGAATACATACATGATGAATACAGATCTTACCAGAGTTGTTAAATGTTTGATGAATGAATGGCTTGTTTGAAGTTATTTTATGTGTAAATACATAAATAATAGTATATGTTTAGTACAAAACATACATCAGCTAATTTTATTAAAGAGAAATGGTAAGATAGGGATGCTCCAAAATACAGTGGGTCGGAGGAGAGGAAGCCACGGGGAAGATGACAATAGAGCTCACCGCTGGGAAATTCACAAAGTGGACTCCTCTTCTTTTGTCGAATATCCTTCACGCTGGTTGGGTCACTATGACCTCTAACCTTAAGCTTATTCCTTATTCCAATGATGTATTGAGTCATGTTAAACAAGAGGCTAATAATAAAAAAAAACTAGCAGCCGAAATCAAAAGAGGCCTCATGCGTAAGATAAATACATGAGTATGAAAACAATAACCATTGAATGCATCGAAACGACCATGTTTGTTTTTCCTTAGAAAATATACTACTCGCATATAAATATGACAGTTTAATTAAAACTCTATTCAAAAATATTTATAACTATGGAACCTATAATACAACCTATGAAGTGTACTTGGGTTTATATTTATGTTCATTTAACATCACTTTATGCTGCTAAGGCTAATCAGACGATGCTACAGTGGGGGTTCTAAATTTTACCTATCCAGGTTTAAAAGGTCAGGATAGGGATTTTTAACGAGTACCGGACATCGTACAGGCTCAGGACCCCCGTTTAACGTCCTTTCCGAAGGGCGGCATAACTAAGGATATTTTACCCCCATTAAAACATTCTAGGGCCACCTGCCGGGCTACGAACCCGCGCTCTTGGGCTAGGTAACTTGTTATGCTAATCACCAGACCACAGGTCGCCCCTACTTAGGTTTAGTACTTAGTGAAAAATGTACTGTTTCTAACAAATTGGTAGAGTAGGAAGGTATTATCTCCATGATCATGCCCAACTTCCTGGTTTTTCCCCAAGTAAGGGTATCCTCTTTAAAGTGGCTGGTCAGCCTCGAGATGATTAGCACCACAGGGTAGTTAACAGATTTCATTATATATTTGAAACAGCCGGATTCGAACCCAAGACCTCCAGCAACGCCACTCAGCAGGCTGCACCCTGAGATAACAGAAAAAAAGTGGTGGAAAAACTTTCACTGACATTGATCTTTGTACAAATGCGTTGTGTATTAAACTCATGTAACAAGTAACTAAATCGTATGTTTTTTTTGGGGATGTTTATTGATTATTGATAGATTATTGATTGATACAATTGTTATTATTTTGTATTTTAAATATTTAAAAATAATAAAATTAATAGGTGCATATTTACATCGGGGTCACGGTTTGTATTTATAAAATCTACAAACCCTCATTGGCCTCACCCAGTCTCAATTAAGTGGATACCATTTATTGGGGGGAAACCTGGTGGTTGAACGTGACCCCGAGAAATCACACAACTGTTTTCTTTAGAAACAACTGTTTCCCTGAAACATTACCCAAGACAAAGTTTCTAAGAAGAGTCTTATTGGTAGCTTGTAGTGGAACAGTTTTTTTTTTTTTTTTCTATATATTTACTGATGTATTGAATTCACCTATAAATAAAAGGTCGTATCAAAGGGTTACTTTAAAGGGAAAACAATGAAAATATAATACGTTTATTAAATTTTAACTTTTTATTAAAGTGTTTATTTTGAAAACTTCAATCCAACTTTAAAAAATGATAAACAATACGCAAATTCTCTTCAATGGTATTATATTTGAAAGAAAGCTCCGAAAATTAAACACCCTCCCACCAAGGACTCGCAATTACAAGGTGTTACGGCAAAGGGTCCAAGAAGCTGCTAACAGAGTTAAAACTTAAGAGAAGGAAGTTAGCCGAAGGTGGCTGCTACATGAGCCTTCAGGTGTCCATTCCAGCCAGCTAATATCGCCTTCTCTTCCAAGCACTCACTTATTAACTTCCAGGGAATTCGCTTAGACTTCACCGGTACGCTTGTCCTCAATACCTTCTCTACAAATGTCAGTTTCTTAACAGGATGAGGACGTATGCTTTATACAGTCCTATGGAGGTCCCGTAAAATAGCAATTCGACTTGAATAAACTTTAAAATTACCAATTTTTATTATTTTTCGAATTCAAGTAAAACAGAACTAGGTCTCCATCTGGACAAACGTCTCACTTGGAATCCTCATACAAGACTAAAAAGACAAGAAACTGCACGACGTTTTCGCCTACTTCAACGTTTACTGGACAAACGTTCTAAGCTCCCAATTAATTACAAAAGACTCCTTTCCATGATAGTTATCTGACCTATTTGGACATACGGATTTGAGCTTTGGGGCTCTACTAAACCATCCAATTCATCTCGTATCCAATCCTTTCAATCCAGAATCCTTCGTAAAATACTCAATGCTCCTTATTATGTCGCAAACAAACTCATCCATCATGATCTTAATATCCCGTATGTTGCTGATTTAGCCCAAACTAGATACCTATCCTTCCATGACAAGTTTCATACGCACTTGAAACCGCTAGTCTCTCAACGTGCTTCCCTTACTATTCCTGATAACCCTCCGAGGCGTCTGAAAAGAAGATGCCCTAGAGACCAATTATAGAACTTTATTGGAAAGCTACCGATGGGTAGTTTCTCCACAAGTGTCTTTTGTTTTCATGTCATTTTTTTATATCACCAAATTTACTTGATGTAATATTATTACAGTTGTAGATATCAATAAATAAATTAAAAAAAAAAAAACTAAAACAGATGTGACGCAATTTGTGGTGAAGTGCTACCTACATTTTACACTGTATCTGCATTACAATTACTGTAATCATTATTTTTTAAGCTAAATTTCTATATACAATTATAATTAAATAACAAATTCATGTCACTCTACCACTAGTCGCTCTTTGATACTTCTACCATATTTTATATGAAGTTTTAATTTATATTTCAGAATATTTTGTTTGATATTATGTAGTAAAGTTTTTTTTCTGTTGTGTTAGTATTTTGTCTTAGGTATTCTTTAAATACAATCCTTTGAAACTTAAAAAAGTTTTTAATACTATAAGCTAATCATAAAAGTTACTGATTTATTTAAAATTTAATTGTTTTTCAAATTCACAAAATATTTGTGTATTTTATGTAATGTATCGCTTTCAATAATTGGGGAATGGTGTTATTAAAAAAAAAGAACATAAATAATTTTGTTAAAGCACTTGCAGCAGTTACCTATTTTCATAAAAATTAAGAAAAAATCTTTTACTCCCCTTGACTCATTAACAACAGTTCATCACATCCCTTTTTAAAAAAAATACTACAACGTAATCCCTATTTCCGTTTTAACATTAACAATCAATAGATTAATAAAATGTATTGCTACGGGAACATAATCATCAGGCAAGGATAAAAAGAAGCTGGTTGAAATATCTCTCGAATTAAGGGACTAATTTAAGACCGGAAAGGGTTGCTGAGTACGATCCATCTCCAGAACATGCCATTTTTTGTAATATCCTTAAGTTTGCTTCACATATCTGTGACGGGTGAGAATTATGAAATAAAATTTTAAAAACAATGGCTTAAGCAATTGTGAAATTGTTATTTATCAAATTGTTTTTTTATTATTAATTATAAAATTGTTAATTGAATAATATTAATTTGTTTATTATAAGGCGCAGAAACCAACACTTCGGCATTACCGACCTGTCGTGCGGGACATAGTATCACCTACCTCTAAGGCGTTACAGAGCACCGGCAAATGATATGCGTAAAGATCTCGAATAGAGATTTATTTTATATAATTCGAGTTTGAAAATTTTTATCGATATTGCCTTTTTAGCTAAAATATCCATATTTTAAGATATAAAGGCAAATTCGTTTATTAATATTTTAACTTAGGAAATAAAAATCTTATACAAAATAAAAAATACATATATCAGTAATGATGCATCTTAATTAACATTATGGTAATGTTTATCAATTTATATTATGGTTATTAAACATAATAGGCAGTTTAGATTTTGGTACTGTTGCAGATCAAAGAAAACAAAGTATGTAACTACGCTGTTGCATATCGGAAGTATTACAATACACTACTTTTTTCAAACTGGCGGACTAATTATATTTTAAGCTTCAAACAATTGGATTATTGAAATAAAACTGACACAATAAATTTGATGTATCATGAAATTATGTGAATTAAAAATGCATAATATTAATAGTTTATTTGTAATAGTGTTATTTACAATATAGGTACTAATTATTTAATTGTGCAGTCGGAGGTGGGGCTGATAAACAATAATTAAAAATAAGAAATAATAACCACGTTTGTATACAAAAATATTTTTTGTGTAAGATTTATTACAATTTATAACGCGTAATTTATAATAGCAAAATGTTGAATGTCTCATCATACTAAAATAATAAGATCACAAAAATAATAATAAACAATAAGATTTTTTGTTATATATAACATTAATGGCTTTGCTAAAATTTGTACTCGTAAAAACAGTACCTTTCAATTATCATATGAATAACTATTGTCTGCTGGAATAAAAAAATGATAAACTATTATTTTATATAGATTTTATTATAAAATATTGAAACAGGCAGTTATTTGTTATAAAGATGAAGGAAATCAAATATAGGGTTGAAAGGGCGTGTGGAGTGAATTCGAAAGAGGATAAGAATGACAGAAGCTGTACGAGAGCGAAGTCGCTGAGGGACGACCTAGCGAGATCAAAGCCGATGCTACGTCAACCATTGATGTCACTCCGAGCCAACTCGATTTAGATTATATCAATATTTCTCTGTTATTTTATAATTCAATCACGTAACGTATAGAGTGTGTTTCATTAAGAGAACTTATATAAATAGTTAAACGTTGAATCAATGAACGAAAGGAGGGTGTATAAATGCATATATTTACACATCCCTGGACCTAAAGAACAAAAACGTAAAGACATTTTTAATCGTTTGCGAATTCGGTTCAAAATATTTTTAACAAAAGATATATAAACTATAAAAGATATTAGAGTTATAAAGTAAAATAAAATAAATGATAATATGAATGTATAGAGATAATTAAGAGAAGAAAAGAAGGGAACCCTTGAAACAAACATAGTCCTAAGAGGCTCAGTGGTAAAAAGAAAAAGAAAAAGAAATATAAAGGAGTATGTTTTTTTTTTTACATGAGAGAATAAATTTAAGCATATTATTTTTAAATTTAGTGTTTTACAGTACCACATCAATGGATATGAGAATGTTTTTAAGGTAATTGTATCGCTTTTTGCATTCTTGATCATTGAAAATATAGATTCAACTAACGATTTTCGGAATTGCGAAAGGAATAATATTGGAACTCAACCAACAGTATGGTAACGTTTATTAATTTATGTTATACCGATTGAACATAATTGACAACTTTCATTTTGGGACTGTCGCAAATCAAAGAAAATGAAGTACATATGTGCGTTGCTGCGAATAGCGAAAGTATTACAATATATTACATTTTGTCATACAGGTTGACTAATTCTATTTTAAGTTTCAAACCGTATACATTCTACAATAAACGTATACATTCTATATTCTATAAAAGAAAATAAAGCATTATCTAAAAATATACTTCATTTAATAATTAACCATAGCCTCAGAGTGAATACAAAGTTGTTGATAATATTGCCGAACCATTTTAAATTTTAAAATATGTATAATCACAACTTATGAAGGTGTTCAATACATGGTAGAGAGGGTAGAGGAGGGTGATTTCTGATTTGGTTTCTTCCTAATTTACCGGCTTTATAGAGCCTGAATGCGCCCCAGGAGGGTCGGTTGATCCTATAGAGCCCATCCGTGGCTGTTGACCGGGTAAATGATTTTTCTGCCTCAGCCGGATTTGAGTTAATTTCGCTACCTAGCGCGCTTATATACCTCATTTTTTAGTATAAAATTAAATACTGCCGATACTGCTCTATCGCAATAAAATAAATTGATAAACATTACTGTAGTGTTGTTTGAGTTTCGTCATTGCTGATATAAAATATTTTCTTTTTTTCCTTTTTACAGGATTTTCAATTAAATTTCCAATGAGAGAATATTATTAATTAATGGTTCTTTGTATTTTAAATACGTAATTTAGCTGAAAACGCGATATCGTTAGAAAATTTCAGTTATAAAATAAAACTCTAATCAGGATTTTTCGTACATCATTTGCCAGTGCTCCTTAACACCTTAGTGGCTCTTTGAAATGAATATTAATTAAACGTCAAGGGTCTGAGTGAAGATCCTGAAAGTGTATTAGCTGCGGAAACCTGCGAACTTTGGATCCTGAGCCCAAACAAATCGGAAAAAATCGCTATACAATTAGCTAAAATAATAAACGCTAAAAAAGTGTTTTGGTTTATTCTATATTCAACCAATTCAGGATTAGAAAATTTGAATAGTCCTACCTTTTAGGCAATCAGATCTCGAATTTTAGGGCCCTTTGTCCACTAAAAAGCACAAGGGAACCTTTAGACGGAGAAGAACCATGAGTGTGGCAATTTAAAAAATTTTGATAAATATTACGTGGAAACTTGAGACGAATTTGTTCGCTATTATAGATGGTATTATATGCCGTCATCGCTTCATATGGTTCTGCTTCATATAAAACTTTGTTGGATACAACTCCGTTGCCAATTGGTTGGACGTCTGAAGAGGAACAAGAAGCGCGCAAAAATTGAGGCTGAACAACAGTCGAAAATGTTCCCGCATTTCTACGAACAAGGATATAATGCACAACCTCCTCATCTTTTTAGACCTTTTAGTTTCGTCATTAAGGACACAATGGCTGCCAATCGCACTGGACCTTGAGTATGATGCTATACAGTTAATTTCTCATGTTGAGGTAGCATCTGGTGAAATTAATGAAACTGCAGTGGATGTAGTTTAGTTTTAATGTAGCTTTTTTTATATATAAATAAAATAAATTTTCTTTCATATAAATTCTAACATTTATAAATACCTATAAAAATTTCATCTGTATTATACGACATCCCACACAAATTAATATAATATAAATGTATTTATTGGAATAACACCTCCCACAATTTTTTTGCAAAATATTTATTCTATTTGTCTACAATTTCAGTATACAATTGTCATGTATACTGAACATTTCAATATCCTCTAATTCGTTTCATAGTATATACTATTTAACTACTAGGTAACACAAACAAGTCTGCCAAATTTCTAGGCTATACTTCAATCATCTGCGGATTTAATCATTTTTAACGTTTTCGCTCCGCTATTTACGTCGTTTTTAAAATAAATTAATTTAATTTAAATACAAATTAAATTGATATTAATATAAACCATCACCACAACGCACTATACACTGAGCTAACCCGCTCCCATTTTATAAGATAAAATAGAGAAACAAAAATAAATAATTGAAAAACTATGACTAGTGTCAATTTTTGCACCAAACTATTATGTACTAAACTAATATAACAAGTAACAAAATCTCATGTACTTTATAGAATTTTAAAATAGAAAGTAATTTTTAATATTATGTTTAAATTATTGATTATAAGAAATGTCATGCTTTTATGCTGCACATATTTAATTAAGTTACATACAGAGTATGGTATAGTATATGCCGACAAATAAACAATACTTTCAAAGGGTTACTAAAGAAGGAAGAAAGAAAGAATTATAAGACTTAGTTAGGAATTTTCGATTTTGAAAAATTGTCTCTTCCAATATAACATTAAACCATTGGGCGGGCGACCTGTGGTCTAGTGGTTAACGTAATCAACCACTAAGCCCAAGATCGCAGGTTCGTAGCCCGGCAGGTGGTAGGATGTTTTAAAGGGAGTAAAAAAGTATTGGTTATGCCGTCCTTCGGAAGGGACGTTAAACGAGGGTCCCAAGTCTGTGCGATATCTGGGAAATCGTTAGAAGTCCCTATCCTAACTAAACCTAGATAGGCAAAATTTAGAGCTACCAATGTAGCACCGTCCGATTAGTCAAAGCAGCATAAAGTGATGTTAAATGAACAAACAACTAGCCACTTTTTGACATCCCCTATGGTTCGAAAATTCATGTATAATTTCCAGTAAACTAGATGTTTTAATTAATAGGGAGCTGGATATGTGATTTTATGTTGTAAATATTCAATTAAATATATCCATATGTTAAATGTATTTATTTAATTATAAATATATTTATAGAAGTTATCTATAAATATACGGTCCTTTCAAAGGTTAATTTAGAGGGAAAAAAGAGAAAATATATTTCTTTTACTAAATTTTTTTTTTTATTTGTTAAGAAGCTAATTTGGAAAGTTTAAAATTGGAAAAGGATCCAAAATAATTAGAAGATAGAAAATCTTATTATTATCTTTATACACTGAGCTATCCAGTTGCCCAGAGTATATTCAGTATTAGTAATGTATTTTACATTTTTTTTTTTAAATCGCTTCAAATATAAAGATTAAACAACAAGACTCTATTTTACACCCCCTCCGGCTGGAGAAATCACCGATAATTTCCAGTAAATTAGATGTTTTAATTAATGTCGAGCTGGAAGACTCGCTCATGCAGTGAAAACTTTTATTAAAGGTATTAAGGTCGAGAAAGTTATAAATGTAGAAGAAAAAAGCCTTAATGCTCATTCCTCTTTTCCCTCATTAATTCTCGAAAATACTTTCCCCATTTTTTTTTCGGTTATTACTTAGCTATTACTTTCTTAAGATACTCAATTCCTGCGATATTTGCTTCTAGATTGGTAATTAACAGGTCGTAATTAATTATTAACATTTTTTAAAATTAGCAGAATTAAATCATTGTTAAGATAAACCTAATCAAACAAGAAATTGAGCCTTATTTCGGAATTTAAATTTTCTTTTGTCAGTATTATGTATTTTTATGAAAATTAAAAAAAGAGACATATATCAGAAAAAAATAATTACTTTTTATAATTGGTATAATTAGTTATATTTTGAAGTTAATGAGGATCTAACTTTTAAAAAGGCACTTATTTTAGTTATAAATGATTTAAAACTGATTTGGATGAACTGAATCGAACCCTACTGACATTTTCTATTAAAGCGAACAACAAAATCCTTTCCTCGTTCATATCGTTAGTTTAAAAAAATATTTAACTAGTACTCTAATTGATTTTTCTAGTTAACAATTTTTTTTCTGATTGGATATGTGTTCTTTTGAAAGTCTGTACCTGATTAAAATTACTTCACCTCTCATCATCCGAGTGCCGACCTTTATATTGATTAACACAAATCCTGAACACACGTGCGCTATGATATGAAGAAAAAAATTGTGCAAAAATATTTTTCTTTAATATCATCAGGGGTTTGTTGAATTATTATAACCACTAAAATACTGACTCATGCAATTACAATATTTATTATGGAAGAATTCAGCAGAATATATAAAAAAAAAAATTGTACCTCTACAACTCATGAAGGGTCTTGAGTTCAGTAAGTGGTAGAGATTGTACCATTCTTGGACAACGGTTGTGAAGAGAGGGTCCCCCTATTTTGGGTACCCTCTTTATAGAGGCTGGTTGAACACAGGGAGAGATCCGTCCAAGGGTGCTAACAAATTGAATAAAATCAGCCACGACAAATCAGCCTCTTATCACTGTGCCACCCTACTCCCTTAGAAGAATATAACATAAACACAAAAAAATAAAAAATAAGTGTCCATGATTTCTGATGAGACCAGCTCAGACTTATGATTACTATTAATACAATTATTCTGTTATTAAAATATTTTCTTTTCTCTCATAGTTTAAATCCAGGTTTTCCTAGAACGCAGATTTATAAACTGTAATTTATTTCCTTAAAGAATATAATTATCATACATTAATCTCAGCTACAGAATCTGT